>JAUKNK010000331.1:872500-935000 GCA_030765055.1 Mantis religiosa | reverse complement strand
AGCACTTCATGAGCCAGTACTTCCCATATTTTTGATTTGATTTGATTTATTTAGACCTTAAAGAAGGTACATGGCCTGGTGCCCCTACATTGGGCGGGGCTTACAGGCAGATATTTTCAGGGATATATAATTTGCTTTTTAAAATATATGCTAGGTTGTATGTTAAAATTACCGTAAAAGCCCATACAGTAGCCCTGTTGGCCACCGAGAACAGCTTTTAAATATAGCTTTGTGTTTGATTTTGTCTTTATGTTTTTAACACTTTTTTTTTTCACTATATACACTGTACACTCACTAACGCACCAGTCTACACACACACACACATACACACACATACATACGCAGGTCGCGGCCAGCACGTTCCTTTCCCAGTCATACATATACACACTTTTATATCACTATATACACTATGTACAATGTTTACACGGTTCCCGCGGTTTTCCTGTGCGGGTCAGGTGATCTTTGGGCAACCTCTCCATATATGTGCTGCCTTGGGCTGGTCGGTATGGGGATGTTCAGGTGTGGTGGCTGAGCCGTTAGAACTTTTTTATTCTCTTGTGTGTGCGGTGTTTAGGCTCGCCGCCACCGATGTTGTTGATTATTGGGTTGTCGTGATGGTGTATTTTTGCCCATACCGACCTGGTTCTTTTTTCTATCGCTGATTCTATGGTTGGGATGTTGCATTCTTGGTGGAGCATGATATTGTTTGTTAATAGGGGAGGACGGATAATTTTTCGGAGTGCTAAGTTTTGTAAAGCTTGTAGCTTTTTTATATGTGTTTTTGATGCATGAGCCCAGGCTGCACATGCGTAGAGAACCACAGATAAAATGAATGATTTGTATAGTATGAGTTTTGTTTTGAGTTTTACTTCCTTGCTACAGAAGATGGGGGCGCATAACTTTAGTCTCTGCCGACCTTTGTTGGCATTATCTTGTATGTGGGCGTTCCAGAGTAGTTTTTTGTCCATAGTGACGCCTAAGTATTTAACATGCTGACGACAGTGCAATCTTTGACCACCGACCGTTAGGTCCATGGCTGGAGGGTTCAGCTGGTTAGAGAAATAAATCAGCTGGTATTTTTCGGCATTAATTTTGATTTTCCAATCATGACACCATGAGAGGAAGCGGTCAGTATACCGCTGCATTTCCAAAAGCCCGTATTTTGCATTTTTGTGGTGGTTGTAGATGGCGGTGTCGTCAGCATAAATGGCGACCTTATACATCTAGCGTCCACGGGGAAGTCATTGGAATACAATATATACAAATATGGGGACATTATTGCCCCTTGTGGTATGCCAGCTTGCATGGTTCGTTCATGTGAAGAGGAGCAGCCCACTTGGACGTAGAAGCGTCTGTTTTCTAGAAAACTATGCAGCAGGTATAGGTAATTTTCGAGTCCGGGAAATTGTTGGTGCAACTTGTAAAGTAGACCTTTGTGCCAGCACCGGTAAAAAGCGACTTCTACGTCCAAAAATAATGCCAACGTTGGAGCCTTATTGTTAAATTGCTCTATTATATCGTTGGTAAGTCTTAAAAGTTGTAGTTCTGTGGAGTGTCTTTTTCTAAAGCCAAATTGGGATTTTGAAAGTTCATCTGTTTCCGAAATGTGGTTTTTGAGTTGAGAAAGGATGAGTTTTTCTAGCAGTTTACCAATTGCTGACAGGAGACTAATGGGGCGGTAATTTTGAGGCTGCCTGGCGCTCTTCCCTGGTTTTTAAGCATTATTACCTTGGCTAGCTTCCAAGTTGCTGGGAAGTAGTTTTGCTGCAAGCAAGCATTGAATATCTTTGTTAGGTGCACCAGGGCTTTCCTCGGGAGGTGTTTAAGTTCCTCATTAGTCACTCTGTCAGGGACGGCGGCTTTCCCATTAGGTAGTGACCTAATGAGCTTGTAAACTTCCTGCGGTGTAATAAGGTGGAATGGTTGCTCTCGCTTCCGCGCCACCCATGTTTGTACCCATTCGTTTACTTCCCGCTCTATGGCAGGGTTTACCGTTGGGTTTTCAGAGAACCTGTCTTTTAGACAATCAGCGAACACCTCGGCTTTCTCCTCTGCGGAGAAGTACAGGCCGAGGCGACTATGAAGGGTCTCAGTGCTGGTGTTGTCGCTTGAGGAGGTCTTAAATGCCCGAAGTAATTTCCACAAGGAATGGTCTGAATGTGTGGTACTTTTCATTTTGGTTTCCCACTGGTCAATTTTGTTAATATGGATTTGACGCCGAATGGTTTTACGCAGCCAGTTTGCTGCTACTTTGCATTCGGGCTGGCGCGTTTGCCTCCAGAGCCTCATCAAGCGCCTTCGCCTAGCAATGAGAAGCTCCACCTCTGGGTATGTGTAGAAACTGGGTGGGCTTGTGGTGTATGTGGTGGCACTTTTTCTGGCCGTACGCAGCGAGGCGGTGAAATTTTCAACGGCAATATCTATCTCCGCCTCATTGCTGTATGACAGCTTGGGCTGTGCCATTCTGTGCATTGCAAGCGTGAAAGCATCCCAGTTCGTGTCAGCATGTTGCCTGTTTCCAGGGGTGCTGGCAGAAATGGCGCCTCTTATCTTGAAATGCACAGGTAGATGGTCAGAATCCAAGCTGTGATACACTTTTAGGTTTTGTGCAATCGCCATATTTTTTGAAATAACGAAATCTAAAATTTCAGGATGATCTCGTCCTGATCTGTGCCAAAAGGTTGGGTCATCCAGGAGGTGCACCTCAATGTCATCGTTTTCTGTTATAAACTCTACCAGGAGATTTCCTGCTGCGTTTGCTCGGTGTGCATGCCACCAGTGGTGCCGAGCATTGAAATCTCCTGTGATTATAACATGCCCCTCCATAGCGAGGATTTGCTCGAGGTCTCATGTATGAAGTGGTAGTTGTGGGGGTTTGTAAAGTGCCACCAACATGACCGTCCTATTATTGATATGAGTTTTAGGTGCTGTGCACTCTAATGTAGCTAGTCTTGGTAGTGTTACGGAAGCGTGAGCAACATGGTTTTTTAATAAAATGGCGGTTCCTCCCCCCGGTCTGCCAAATCTGTCAGTCCGAAAGATTTGATACCCCTGTAGCTTAAAGTTTGTCTCTGCTTTTAGTTTTGTTTCGCAAATAAATGCGATATCAATTTTGTTGCGCTGCAGGTAATTTTCAAGTTCGTGTTGCTTCCTGTGGATACCATCAACGTTCCACAGGAGAGCATGAGTTTAAGTTAAGCCTCCCCTTACAGATGCCATTTAATCGAAGATTTTGCTTAAAAAGCATGTGATGGCTTTTTATTGTTGCAGCAAAGGATTTTAATTTTGGGAGGATTTTTGGGAGGTTGAACTCTTTGATGAGCTGAAACAGCTTTTTCAGACCACTCAGGTCGGATGATGATTCCTGAGTGGGGGGAGATGCTGGACCACTTGTAGGTGGCATGGTTGCCGTTTGCATCTGCGCGGTCCTCGTGTAGGAAAGACCGGGCTGTACCAGAGCCGGGTTGATGATGGGGCATGGCCCTGGCTGGGCACCAGGATTTGCCCTGGCTATAGTTGCCAGTTGGCGGCGGTGGCGTTCGTACTTGAACGTTTCGCACCCCCTGTAGCTTGCAGGATGCGTTTCCCCGCAATTGGCACAACGGGGTAGGACAACCTGCTTGGCCTTTTCTGGGCAAGCCGACAAGCGGTGGAAGCCACTACATAGGATGCACCTAGAGGTCATTTTGCAAAATTTAAATGTATGACCCAGCTTTGACAGTTGTAGCACTGTGTGATGTTATTGTTTGTTTTCAGGAACTCTATGGCAACCATCACATGGCAGATCACTTTTTCATTGATAAAGCTTTGATTACCTGTGGTCCTGTCCATGGCTATCTCGAAGTTGTGTAGAGGTCGCCCTAGCACCCGCAGCTGTCACACTTGCACTCCTGTGTGTCCTTTGAGGATGAGGTCTTCTTTGACGTCCTCTTCCTCCAGGTCGACTGGGAGCCGTATTACCATATAATGGAGGGGCTGCTCGCTTCTTGGAGCAAAGCTGTAGTGCTGCACACCTGCTTTGTGCAGCAACTCCATGGTAGGGGCGGCGTCAGTCTTCCTCTGGAGGAACAGCTTGACACAGTCCCTCGTGGTCTGCAGCTTGAAGGAGTCGGCTGGCAGTGCTGTGCGGAGCAGATGCAGGACCTTGGTGATTGCTTTTGTGTCTGGGATAATAATCCTCGGTGGTCTTTGGGCCTCCTTTGGTTGAGTTGTTGTGCTGGTGGAAGTTATGGGTGTGCAGGTAGTGTCGGTTGGGGTGGGCACTGTTCTGTGGGATTTTGCCTGTTCGGTCGCTGGGGTCGTGGTAGGGGGGGGCAAGTTTTGGTGTGAGGATTGCGGTTCGGTGGGTGGTTCTTCCTTGCCGTCTTCCGTTTCGTCTAGAGTTAGCACTTGAAATTTGTTGGCGATTGCTGTGGTTGGTGGTGTCTGGTGTTTTGTTTCTTTGGTCCCTATTTTTTGGGGAAGTTGGTCGGTTTCTGTGAGGCTCTCCTCACTGCTTCCCCGGCGTAGGGGGCGCTTTCTGGCTGGAGTGGGCTGCCAGCCTGCACCCAAGTCCACCAGCTGTCGCTTCTTGTGGGCGTGGTCCCAGTAGCAGTTACCAAGGTCGGCTGCAATTTTTTGGAAGTTCGGGGAATCTGCATCCTGGCTGTTTAGCAGATCCGTGTAAAACTGTATTTCCTTTTGTAGGTTGGTGACCTCTTTTTCAAGTTTGTAATACTGTTCCTTGAGTTCCGTAGGAACTGCAGGAACTGTGGGTTCTGCTGAACCCTCCACCAGTATGGGCTCCTCGGCCAATGAGTGGCGAGAGGGCTGGATGCTACTGCAGGCTGGCTGCTGCAAGGTTATAGGTGGTTTGCTGCCGCTCAGCTCCAGTCCTCTGCCAGCCAGTTGGCCAGCGGGAGCTGGGGAGGACAGTGGCGGTGTTACTGCCGCCATTTTTTGCTGTAGGCTGTTGCGCGCCAGCTGCTTGGAGCTGGTGGCTTGCCCTGCATGTGAAGGGACGCCACCTTTTGTGTGCAAGAAGGGCACATGGTTGGGCGTCCCACGTTGACTTTTGCTGGCTGTTCCTTTAATTCGCGTCACTTTGCGCACTAGCACTGCACTGAAACTTGTTCACCCCACACTTCACTCCTTCACAAAGAAGGTTTCGTCGCACAACACTAAGGTCACTAGAACACACCGTATATTGCCTTATCAGAGGCGAACCATCGGCACACACGAATCAGCTCCTCATCAGCATCCGCAACCTGGACTCATGCCTCTCTCTCGTCCTGCCTAAAAACTCGAAGAGTCGGACTTACTCTTTCCCATACCAACTCCACCAGATGACATAATCATGAGTGAAGAATTTTCTGATGTTAAGGAATAACAAAATTATCCAGATTTTGCTGAAGATGATACTATAAATGAACCTCATGGTTTTACACAGAAGGGTCTGATTTGGGAACTTAAGTAAAAAGCAAGGCAGAATTACTCGGCTCACGATTGAAAGGATGGAAGCTATTACAGGATAACATCAAAGTAAGTCTTTTCCACCTATACTAAAAGAAATTTGAGCATTGTTTTCTAAAGAAAAGCACCTAAATTTCTGCAATGAAATTAACAAGTTGTACCAGTCACTAGTTGTTGCGCATAAATCTGAGCATTGGCATTTATTCAAAAACAAGTTTCAAAGTTATCTTACTGAAATGACATATGCATCCATTCCTTTGGCCAATGAATTGGTTTGAAGGAAAATTATCAGAATATGAAGTTTTTATTATCTGCAATCAAGTATGACCATTTTTCTTGGCAGATATGAGGATTTGAAAGTTACAGCCATCTTACTTGGGTTACAGTTTGGCTATACTAAATTTTGCTGCATATTGTGCAAGTGAATAGCAGAGATAAAACTAATTATATTAAAAATTCTTGGCCAAATAGAGTCATTTAATCCATAGCAATATAATGTTCTTCACCAAACACTTGCATGTTCCACCTGCCTTAGTAGCGTAGATGGTAGCATGTGTGCTTCACGTTCAAGAGGTCCCAAGTTTGAATCTCGGTTAGGGTCAGTTACCTGGATAAGATTTTTCTGGGGTTTTTCCTTATCCTGAAGGACGAATGTCGGGTAACTCTAAGCTCCATGAACCCCGGGCTCATTTGAGCATCATTTAACCCATTACATTCATTGCCCAATATGAGTTGACGTTGGAGGAGATAAATTACAACAACAAAAATTTGCATGTTCCGAAACAATCTTACTGCCTCCCTTAATATCAAAGTAGGCTTGTTTAGGATTACGATTACTACAGAGGGGACTCGGCACCAAAACCTGTGCCCAAAGTGGGGCATCTTCAAGAGGAAGGATGAGGCGAGAGAAGACAAGAGAGTGGCCAACCCAAGGAGTCATCACAGCAACAAGACACCCGCCAACACTTCTACCCTGAAAGAGACCACCAGATGAGACATGATGTAAATGATAATAGAGATGAAATGGAGGGACAGGAAATTTAAGGGATGTAATTAACCTACCCAGCATTCAGCTACCAACCGGGCAAAACCCCCGAAAAAACCCATGTCAGGTAGATCGGCCACGGGAATCGAACCTGGACCTCCCGAATGCAGGTTACAGATGAAACCGCCTGAGCCTTTCTACTCAGCACTTAAATATCAAAAAGGTTAATGTGAGATGGGTGTCTAGCCTTCTTTCCTAAATCCAAAATCAGCAATGAGTTATCTTAACAACTATTTGTAGTCCATTTATTGATACTTCATCACTTACTTTTCTTATATTATTGAGGGACTAGTTTCAAAGGCCATTGCCTCCATTTTCAACCTCTCTCCAACTATAGGTAGTATCTGTTGTTGTCTGCTCTCCTCTCTCTGGTGGTGGAACTGTGAACTTCTTTGTCAACTTCTCTGTCTACTGGTTTCAAAGTTCATAGTTCTGTTATGCATTCAGAGTAGCAAGTAAAAGTGTACCACAAGCGTGCTAAAAGCTATGTACTTTCGATCTGTTACCTCAATTCTACCCTATGGCATTCCAGCATGGGGCATATCCACAAATCTTTAGGTCATCTTTAAATTACAAAAGAAAATACTAAAAATAATTAAACAAGTAGCTATAAGAATGCCTAGTAGGAGAGTATTTAAGGAATTAAACATTTTACCTCTCCCTTCCATATATATTCTGGAAACATTATGCTTCATCCATAAAAATAGAAATCTCTTCAAAACAAATGACATGTATCAGACACACAACACCAGATCATTAAATCACATACATACCACATTCTGTCGCAGTAGCATTACTCACCATGGGACTAGCCTATACAATACATTACCTGGACATTTACTATAGCAAATTTAAATGTTCATTAACAAAAGCACTCTTAAAACATGTACCTTTTACCATCCAGGAATTTAAAAACATAAATTTGTAATAACTTTGTAAATATTACTTCTTGTATACGCTACTTCATATTGTACATACTGTTGTATATAGTATTATGTTATATAATTATGTAGTATTACTGACGAAGCCATGATTTATGTATAAATCAAAAGGTGAATAAAGTATCTTATCTCCATGGCAAAGAGAGAAAAGTTATACAAACTTTAGTTACTGAAAACATGTTATTACTCTTCCTTTCTTCCTTCCATATGACTCTTAACTTTCATTTAACATTCGTGTTCAATGTCCTAGAGCGCTGTCCAATGAAGGACCAAACAAACAAAACAAATATACAATAATATGACCAAAATGCTGTGCTCTATAACAAATCTAGCAGATGATTTTCATTCTTTACACTTAAAAATCACCATATTAGCTTGCAATACCTCTGCACAACTTTTTGACAACTTTATTATGTAAAACACAGCATGGTAAAACATGCATATCCGATGAACAGCAATAGTACCATGTTGTCACTCAAAATGGCATTTATACCTTGTTTCACGTAAGCTTGCCCGGTAATCTCTTAACGGTCACGTGACCTCATCTCCTCTCATTGGCTGCTGTTTGGTAGAGACTGTTTTGCGGTAAAAATTAGTTCGTTATTTAACATGGTGATATATCTTTATATGTTGAAAGAGAATTGTCAAATATTTACTTTCATAACTGTTTCAATTAAATATATTACGCAACAGAGTTAATTTATCTGAAATGCATGTTAATTCTTAAACAAAGTAAAGAGGAGGTTCCTTTGCATCTAGGCCTGCCTTTCTGATTACACAAGAGCACGTGCTTTAGCGGTAGTGAATTACATATATTTGTTTATATTTGTTTATATGAGTTTTATCACTGACCTTGTTCTGAATTGGATTAGTCATGTATTGTCATTAGAAGGTGTACTGTGCGCGTTCGAGAGATACGTTATTTTATCCATCGTTTATTGCGCATGTACTTATTATATGTATAATGGCAGAGTCTACCGCCAGTTTTTCGCTGAAGCATCGTAAGGGTAAGCCATTACAAAGCGGTGAAAAAAGAATTGTGTTGCATGTGTTTAATGCACTCACAGAGAAGAATCCGTCTTTGTTAGTGAGGGAAGTCGAACAGTTGTGCTCCGAACTTACAGGTGTGAGTGTTAGGTCCATAGGAACATCGCGACGTGAAGTTGAGAAAACAGGAAAACTTACCACTCCAGGCAAACGCAGGAATAAAGAAAAGCGCGTGCTCGGAGAATGCGATGAGTTCGTTAAAACTACTGTACGTCGTCATGTGCATAGTTTTTTCTTTAGAAACGAACTCCCTAACATAAATAAAATTTTGTCTGCTGTAAATGAGGATGCAGATTTACCAAATTTCAGCAGATCTAGTCTGTATAGATTGCTTATACAGCTGGGGTTTGTGAATGAAAAAAGGGGCAAGAAAAATGTACTGAGAGACAGAGGCAATATTGCTGTGTGGCGAAGACGTTATTTAAGGACAATCAGACAATACCGGGATACAAATCGCAAAATATACTACCTAGACGAGACTTGGGTGAATGAAGGGCTTACGACAAGTAAACTATGGCGTGACTCGACTATTAAGACTGAAAGACAAGCATTTTTGCAAGGTATGTCTTCTGGTTTAAAAAATCCCAGTGGAAAAGACCGAAGACTGATTGTCACTCATATAGGAAGTGATAGTGGTTTTGTGAAAGATGGTCTACTACTGTTTGAGTCAAAGAAAACCGGTGATTACCATGAAGATATGAATGGACATGTGGTTTGCGAGTGTGTTAGCAAAACTGGAACCAAGCAGCATAATTGTGATGGACAATGCTCCTTACCACAGCGTTCGTGTCGAAAAGAAACCAAATACATCCTGGAAGAAACAAGACATTATTGAGTGGCTGCGTGCAAAAAATGAAGTTGTAAATGAATCCCTTATTAAGGCAGAACTACTGGAACTTGTAGTAAAGCATGCCAGCGATTGTGATAAATACGTAATCGATGAAATGGCAAGGTCAGCTGGTCATGAGGTACTCAGGCTTCCACCATATCACTGGATTTTAAATCCAATTGAGCTTATTTGGAGCCAAATTAAAGGATTCGTAGCGAGAAACAATAGAACATTTAAGTTGAATGATATCAGGCCATTGCTTACCACAGCATTTTCGGAGATCAGCGACGAAACATGGAAAAAGGCTATTCATCATGTGCTCAAAGAAGAAAACAAAATGTGGGAGCTGGATGGCATCGTCGACAACGTAATAGAGAGCATAATTATAAACCCTACGGAGAGTTCCGACAGCGAAACTGTTACTGCAGAATCAGAATCCGAATCCGAGATGGAGGGGATTACTCCATTACCAGATTCTCCATAACGCGTGAGTTCAGTTTCATAATAAACTTGTATTTTTGCAAGCCTTCATATACTTATTTGCATGATTTTAGCTATCTCCTGGCATTTGACGTTTACTGCAGTTTTAAATGTGATGGGAAGGCACCGCCTATGGCCTATGGTGCGAAAGCATTAGCCAATTAGGGCGAGGGGGAGGGTTGTTGAACGCGGAGTGATACATTTCAGCCGGGCAAGGTTATATGAAACAGAGAATAGTGTCATTAGATATGTAATAGCATTGTTGCCAACCTCTAAAAAAACATGTTAACTTTTAGTAAACTGCAAAATTACAGAATTAAAAGTTTGTTGGTTCATTCCAACATGATTCTGAACTGATTCTGAATTACTTGAGTATGTGCAGTAGGTAACTGGCATTCTGACAAAAATCAATTCAGAGCTGGTTCCAAATTTCAACTTGCTGTTCCAACATATTTTTGGACTAATTGAGAAACAGTCAGAACTAGTAAAATATCTTTAATCAGGAGTAGAAGCTTAAAATTCTGGACAGGCGCATATTGTGTAGCCCACTGTGCATGTTCAGATTATCCAAAATCCATTGGAATGTGTGCTAAAAATCTGTATAATAAACTGCCTTTCAGAATTATGAAACAGGAGGGTAAAAGGAATTTAACAGAAACTAAACTGTATCTGAAAGGAAATGTATTTACTCGAATTTACTCAATAGAACTCAAGACATGCCCGTTTCATAAAATAATATTCATTGTATACACCATTTTCATATTGAAATTTAGATTTTCTTTATTAGCCCGGAATGTCCCATTTAAGGCAAGGGCCTCCAACAAAAGGGGAGCTCAGTAAGTATCCCACATGCAGGGAGCTATGCCACATAGAAGGTTATGCCCACCTTGGTAGGGTAGGTGGTGGCATGTCTGCTTCATGTTCAAGAGGTCCCGAGTTTATATCTCGGTCAGGGTGAGTTACGTGGATAAGTTTTTTCTGGGGTTTTCCCATATCCTTAAAGACGAATGTCAGATAGCTCTAAGCTCAATGGACCCTGCACACATTTGAACATCACTAATTTCATTCTCCATCCAATATGACTTAACGTTGGAAGATGTAGTATTACAAAAGACATAGAGGGTTCCAGTCAGAAACATGGTATGAGAGTGAGAGGAGGCGATATGAGGGCGAAATGAATGAAAGGGAGGATGATGATGGAGTAATTGCTAGAATGATGGCGGGAGAAACCGGAGGACTTGGAGGAAACCCACCCAAGCGCCATGTTGTCCACCACAAGTCTCATTTTGCGGTCATCTGGGATTGAACCTGGGCCGCCTTGATGAGAGTCAAGCAGTCTAACCATTCAGCCATGGTGTGGCCTGAAATTCAGATACTGCAAACAATTATTGACAAGTGTGTAATATTTATAAAATAAAAGAATAAATGAATGTGCATAAACACATAGTATAAGAAATGTGATATATTCTCTGTATTTTGAAATTCAGCAACAGTGGAAGCAAAACAGTCATTTAACGATGCTTCAAGTCATTCTCCATCACAAAATTCTGTATCTGTTTTGAGGGCATACTCGACTGTTGCATATCAAATGTTGGTATTGGTTTATAAGAGTTCAGAATACATTCAGAACCGTTTGTTGGAACGAACTTGTAATTAGGTGAAACAAGTAGGAAACAAAAGGAAATTGGAACAGCTATTTACCATTCTTCATAATACTACAAAGGCACTATTTTTATTACACTTTTTATTTCACTTTGTAACAAAATATTACTTTTCCTCAAGCACTAAACACATATAAACTTTAAACTTCATAAACTACGGTAACAAATAACATCTCATTTTAAACCCACTCTCACAAAAGTGGAACAAATATGTTTCATTAATTACACTGGGCAACAACAAAATAATTTTTGAATGTTTCAGCGCTTCATGAGGCAATTACTACTAATTTTGGATTGAGAAAAACAAATATGACAATGAAAAATTTTTATTAGCTCTAGTTTCTATGATATACACAAGGTGGAAGTATTACATATTAACAGATTGAGAGAAAAGGATACATTTTAATTACATGCATGCTAACAACAACAAAAGTGCATTTGATATTTTAACGGGTAATTACATATGCTAAGACTTCTAAATTGCTGGAAAAATAGTTTGCAGATAGTCGTGTCTGAAGAGAATCATGTGGTGGCCTATTGACTTCATTGTCATTTAGCTTGCCTCTTGTGATGGAGTTCCGCAGAATCCCTATACAAAGACCAACAGTAATCCGCAAGCATTACTTCATTCCAATGGCCGTGATATCTTTGTTCCATAACAGAAGTGTCCTGATGGAATTTCTCCCCATGTTCATCACTAACAGCTCCACAACTAGGAGGGAAAAGTCTAGGTGAGAGTGGAGAAAATGAATCTTAAGGGACATGTTGCATCCAAGGTTACAGTATTTTTGCAGGATCACTGTTACCAAATGCTTGTAGTTATCTCTTTTGTTGCCTAAAAATCCATGAACATCATCCTTGAAAGCTTCCCAAGCTTCCTTTTCTTCCCCCCCCCCCCCCCCCCCAAAATTTGGTCAAATGCAGGATCCTTTACAAGTTCTCTTATTTGTGGTCCGACAAAAATGCCTTCCTTAACTTTTGCATCACTTAATTTCCAAAATTTCTCTTGATTGTGTTTTGTTATTTGACTGGTGTGCCAACTTCCAAAAAAAAAAAATTCCCCCAAATTTAAAATCTTCACTCTAAAATATGAAATGTCACTTTATCTTCAAAAACAGCACTAATCTATTATTTTTATGGTGATTTTTGAATTCAGCAGATGGAAATACATGTAAATTCACTATTTTTAAGCCTGAAACATTTTCATTATAGCCCAGTGTTATTTATACTGTATTAACAAATTTAATTATTAATCTCTAGCAAGCAGAGTGGCTTTATTACAGAAGATATGGAGTTAATGAGTTGACACAACCAATCTACATTGCGACAGCTGAACTGTGCCATTTTTCACAATGCATCATGTGGAACTAAAACCCGCTAGAATGCCAGTCTTCTTCTTCCTGCGAGTTTTAGTTCATGCACTTAGATTGGGTCATACGTTAATATTACATAAAGATGTTTGTACTTCCTGATTAAAAACAATATCAGGTAGTATTATCAGCATGGGAAGGGCTGGAATATTATCCAAAATGTGTTATGAAGGTAGTATGACTTTTATGTGACAACATTAATGTTGGGCTGTTTCAGGTCACGACTTAAACCACTTAGGTAATTACCTAGGTTATCCTGTAGAATATCAACAAAGCTTGGTTTAAGCAGTTATTGTCAATTGTGCATCTCTGAAATCTGTAGTCATGACATTTCACCAACTACTCCATCTCAAAATATCGCAAATCATAATATATGCAATTAGAACAACTTTCGATAAACAACCTAGTTTGAATGAAAAAGTGAAATCTGTCCTTATGATAAGGATCTGCCTCACAAAAAACGCACCATCACTATTAATTTACACAGTAACACAACAGCCCTTCTACCAACATAAGTCTACATTATTTTGCAGTTTCACCAAACTGCAACAAAATAGACTGTCTTCAACAGCTAGTAAAACAACTACAAAAGAAAACCAATATGTATATGACGTTATTTTAGTTAATTGATGGAAATTAATCATTTCTTCACACTAGCCATATATAGTCTAAGGTTTTTGATAGTCAACAAGAAAAATTAATGCCATGGCCAGGATTTGAACCACGGATCTCCTGGTTTCCGTCCAGTCGCTCTAACCCATTGAGCTACCATGGCCAACGTGCCGTCCTGACATTAAATAAGTACTTACGATAGTAAGTTGCCACAAATGGTGTATCTCGAATGCGAGAGCCCCTAGTGGTCTATTGGGGAAATATACGAGTCCAATGGAGAATTTAATGTCAGGACAGCACATTGGCCATGGTAGCTCAATGTCACTCCAGTCGCATTAGAGCGACTAGACGGAAACCAGGAGATCCATGGTTCAAATCTCGGCCATAGCATTGAACTTTTCATGTTGACTCTATCAAAAATCTTAGCCTATATACAGCTAGTGTGAAAAAATGATTAATTTCCATTAATTAACTAAAATAATAAGAGTTAAATGATGAAGCCTGGGACTCAAGTACTTACAATAGTAAGTGGCCACAAACAGTTTATCTCGAATGCGAGAGCCCTAGTGCTTTACCGGGGAAATATGAGTCAAATGGAGAATTTAATGTCAGAACGGCACATTGGCCATGGTAGCTCAATGGGTTAGAGCGACTGGATGGAAACCAGAAGATCTGTGGTTCAAATCCTGGCCATGGCATTGAATTTTTCATGTTGACTCTCTATGTATATGATGTTTTTACCAGAGTTATTATCATTGCTAATCTTATTTACTATTACATTAGTTTTGCTATGCATTCGTGTATCGCCATTTTGGCTAGCTACACAAAGCTGCAGTGTTGCCAACTAAATTACATTGAGTCTCACTGCAGGTTGAGCAAAATTCCACTATGTTCCGCTACAAAAATATGAAGAAAAATACAACAATCCTTTCTCTTTGAGGTGGCAAGATGACCAAGACGATGGATTAATGGTGATTATAGTGATCCTGTTGTTGCTTAATGAGGGTATTAATAAATTAATAACTATCACTACAAATAAGTGAAAGGGGATATGCACTGGATACCTAACAGAGTCGGCACTGTCAGAAGATTCTATTGTCACTGTATCACTTCTTGAAAACTGTTACATGGATTTTCCAAATCTATTTACAAGTTCATCAGTTACTGGGTATAAGATACAGCAATTGCCTTTGTTTTGAATGTCAATTTTTACTCTTAGGAGGTCACTCAGTGTTTTTGGGCTTCAGTTTATTCCTTTTTTTTATATTTAATGTCAGCCATTATGGAATACAATCTTTCCACATAAGGACTTCCATGCGGTAACACAAGTAGATAATAGTTTAGTCAATTTTGAACTATTCCAGATGGAATACTTCCCTTCAAAACGCATTTCTCCTACTTGGCACCAGAACACAAGGGTACTGTTTGATTCAGTTAACTTTTCTAAAATGTATCATTGGTAACAAACACAACATACTGAAACGTACTATTCACTTGAAAAGTTAAGAGTATATTATAAATTGCAATAAAACCTGAGGCCCTGACGGTGGCAAGCGTTAAATCAAGTTTTATACTGTAGCTTGTATAAACATGCTGATAACTTGACACCAATCAAGTAATATGTTTATACTGACAGGCCTAGTGTTTGCCATAAATAGACAATAACATGAGCTATAATACCATCCACATGAGAGATTCAACTTGATTTCCCTAAGAATAGTTCCCTAAAATTATGGCTTTGGCTTTTAGGATGAGTTTGATTTTTTAAAAAAAATGACAAAAGTCGCTACACTTTTCCACTTTTTTGCTATGCCTCCCGAATGCTCAAATGTCACTAGACGTAGCGGAATTCCGCTACGGTTGGCATCACTGCAAAGCGGGCATTTTTCAACGCATATAAGTTTCTTCGATTGGCAACGCTACTGCAACCATAGGGACGCTCTGGACGGTCTTCTACAAGTTCTTAATGGTATGAGTTCGTTTTGAAACTACTCACCTTGTAGAAATAAATACGATGGTTTTACAATTTGAAAGCAATGAATATTATATGCCAAACAGCCTAAATCACTAAGAAACAATAAGCGAATATGTTCGTATTGCTGTAGATGCTAACGATGGCAAATTGTAAACAAGAGGATCAGAATGTGTTATAAGAGGTTAAGCGATATAGCGAGAACAACGAGAGGATGTGTGGAGAAAGCTGTTATGCGGTGCAAATAGCAATATAACTTAGAATAAAATCCGTAACTCTTGGTTGTTTCTAACTTTTTCCACCAACATGTCATTAGGGCAATAATAATGACTTATCATATCGCTCACCGAAGCTAACGCAAATATATTACTTGCCATAATATTAGAATACTTACTGTTTTATTTGCTGAAAATTCTGTCTCTGCTAATTCAGTTCTCAAACATTAAAAGAATATTTCCACCACAAAAGTCCCAAACTGAATATTCACTGTTTAAAAACTGCCAGCAGTATGTAATTAGCATTTGCCTGTTCGTCTGCAACGCAACATATAGTGTACGTATGTATGTATGACGGTAGAATTTATACAAAATATACACGAAATGCTTTAAAGCTAGCAAAGGAATAAAGCCTCGATACGGAAAAGGCAATAAATATTTGGTAGTGAATCGGAAAGGCGCTGATTCAAGTTATGGCGTTTAGCGAATTGATCGTCAGGAACCTATACAACAAACCATCCTAGATTTTAATCTGAATAAAAAGAACTTTAAATCTAAGGGATTTTCACCAGCAATAAATCAGAGAGATAACTACGTTTATGTTAATTCCTTCTTGAATTTTCTGTTCATTTGGGTGAAATTCGTACCAATGAGGTACACTTTAGGTTATGTTTGTGTTAACATTTTGTATTATAGTGATTAATATAGCAATTTATACTCTTTGGATCTTTGTGGTTTTAAATCCCGAAAGGAAACTGAGATTCGGAGGACAGATTATTTATAACATAAAAAGATAGGGTGCAAGAAAACATTAAATTCTTAAGA
The DNA here is from genome assembly GCA_030765055.1 of Mantis religiosa. NCBI lineage: Eukaryota > Metazoa > Arthropoda > Insecta > Mantodea > Mantidae > Mantis > Mantis religiosa. The sequence continues at coordinate 918,552 of JAUKNK010000331.1, read as the reverse complement.
TCTTTTCTAACAATTTATATTTTTTTGTTTCTACTCCATGTATTTCATCCATAAAAACTTTCTTCACATATTAGAGAAGACATGTTTTACTTTTTGGTACAGTAAGTCATCCAGACAAACTGCAATATGTAATTTATTTTCAGTGGTGGCTCAAGCAGAATGCACTGGTAGTGCCACATTACCTTATGGTTTATATACAGTCAGAACAGAAATTATTCATACACCACTAAAACTCAAGGGAAAATGAATAGTATAAAGAGTATTTAAATGATAAATTAAAGTTTACTGACTCAAAAAAAGGCACCTTCAAAATAATTTACATTTTATACGAAAATAGCAACAATGTACAAACAAAATATCACTTCTATAGAAATAAAATTAACTTGCAAATTTTTCAGCCACAAAAAGTAATCGTACACTCAAAGAAACAATATAGAATATAACAAAAATGATGCTATTCAGTACTTCATTGAGTACCCCTTAGTTTTAATTATAGCCTCTAGTCTCCTTGGTAAGGAATGGACAAGTTTTTTAAAAAACCTAATTTGCTCAAACATCAAAGATGCCATTCCATCTAACAAAAAATCTGGTATATATCAAATTGAATGCAAGGACTGTAGTCAAATTTATATTGGAAAAACCAAAAGAAATTTAGAAACAAGAGCAAAGGAACACTTTAGAAACATAAAATAGAAACAATTACAAAAATCAAAAGTTGCCACACATTTTGGGGAAAAAAACCACAACATAAATCCAGAACCAAAACTACTAAAACATACATCAGGAAAACAAGTACTATCCACATGGGAACAAATCTTCATTTCAAAAAATAGGAACAAAGAATTCAATTTCGACGTCCCCCAGAAAGATTTGTTCAGCAAGTTCCTTGAACCGCCACCAGAGGAGACCTATGACAAAATATCATCAACTACACCAATGAGAACCAGTCGATGGCCGGCTGAAGATAGAGGCAAAGCCTCTGAAACATGTTCCGGAAAAATTTAAAAGTAAGTGTTGTTTAGTGTCATTAATCGACTCTCTTTAAAGTTAATTTATCATAACAACACTGTTTTCAACACTTCCAAGAAAGGAATAGCTCTCACAGTACTCACTGAAACATTAATTCCTGCCTTCTGCAAAACAGTAACATCTGAGGAGCAATCATTCTTGTATCCTTTTTAATGCAGCGAAGAATGTTGCTTTCATCTTTAGCCATGATAACTTTAGGTTGACCACTCCTGGGTGTATTTAAAACAGATTTTCTCGTTCCTACTCTGTCAATGATGGATTGAATTATTGACTGTGGTCCCCCCACTATTTGAGATATCCTGAAAGCGTTTTGAATTCATTATGTGGTTTAATTTCTATTTTTCTCTCTTCTGGCATAGTTTCTTTCCCTCTTCGGCCTATTTTACGTTATTTCTGCAACCTATTGTGTTCGATGTCAGACTGACACATACAGACCACTTGCTGTGAAACAGCTGAATGCATACTATCCAGAAAGGAGAGCTAGCTTGTAATATAACCACAGTATTCAATCTAGATACCTTTGGTGTACGAATACTTTTTGTGCCAAATTTACGGTAGGAATAAGTAAAATACACAAACCATATAATTTTACAAGTATACTAAGCTATATAAATAATTATGTTGTAAGAACACAAGTTATTTCTTCATTCAGGTGGTGTACGAATACTTTCTGGGCTGACTATATATAACAGCTTTTATATCTTTTAATTGCATGTGATCGCTGACCTCATCAGCAGCCTAATGGTCATCTGTTTCACTGTCTTTTGTCTGTCTTCCATCATAGGCATTTACATCAAGTCTGAAGTAGTCTGACATACTGTATAGCATATTGCAATATGAGTATTCAAACCTCTGTGGATACAGAAAATGTAAGATTATCAGCTATTCTTGACTGCAGATGAACTCATGTGCTTACAGATTTAGGGAACAATAACATGTTAAGCTTTTTATGGAAGCTTTTATATGTCATACATTTATGACAAATGGATCATGACCAGTAATATATCCACACCACTAGTACACTTGCCCTTTTTTAAATTAACTCTTACATTATGTATTAACATATGAAAATTTGTAAACCATCGTCATTTCAAGTATGACCCTCAGAACATGCATCATAGTAGGCTAAGAATAATACAAATCATAAATCACTGTCACATGCAATCTACTCCATCTATTGAAACCTTAGCTGTTCAATAGGATATTGTGACTTTGTGGGTTCGTGAAATGAAAAGTCCAATTACACCACTCAAAAATGTTCTTTATTTCCACCGACTTACAGTTAAACAGTTGCCAATTACACAGGATTACGTAATGCACACAATTACGATTCACCAGTTCGTCCGTTACAATTCCACTGCACTCGTGATTACGTAAACTCCTCCGCGATTATGTAAACTCCTCCGACGCACGTACGCAGTCTTCTCGTCGTTCGCTAGCTCGTCAAGCACTGACTGACTGACTCAATTCACTTACTGCAGCCCTTTTTATAGGAACATCACCGTCTTCCAGAAGTCTCTGGTTTCAGTGAATTACCACGAAAGTTTCAGATGGACAGGGGAAGGAGGCGGCTAGCGACAAGTGACATTTCCCTAATCATCCCCCTCAGTTAGTGACAGAGACTAATGGGAGGGTGTGGTTGGCTGCCTCTGGCACCCTTACTCAGCTGTCGGTTGCGCTTTCCGCTAATTGGGTGACAATATTAAAGAATTATTTCATATCATATGGGAGCGAGTATAGTATATCTGAATGGCTTAAAATATTTCTTGAAGAGTTCATGCTGATTAAGATCGTCTAGTAGTTTCAGGGAGTTCTTATAAATTCTAATTGAATAGCAGCACCGTTCTAGAACAGTTTTTAGCTATTTGCTTGTACATGAAGGGTACTTCCATTCCTTGTACTGTTGTTATGCACAGCAAGGTTTGTTGTGAAGTTATCTTAGTGATCTGTAAGATAGCTTAGCAGAGAATATATGTATTTACCAGTAAATATAAGAAATATTCAGGTTTTAAACAACAGCATATATCAATAATGGGACCCAACACCAACAATATGCATGACCCTTTTTTATAAAAACTTACTTGCTGTGTGCTGAATTGCCCCAAAAGATAATTCCATATCATATGAAAGAATAAAAATTGATAAAATATGCTATGCTTAAAGCTTTTTGATTAAGCAAATTTTTCAATTTTCTAAATTCAAAAAGGAGAAAATCTGTAATAGCATGATTCCTTTTTGTTTTCTCTAATCGATCTTAACATCTATTTGGAGTGCAAAAAATTTGATATGAGGCAGTTTACTTACAATGTTTGCAAATGTTTCATTTCTGTTGTTAGCACCTCCGAGGGGATATGATGTATTTTTTAACCTGAATAGTAACACTTTTATTATGATAATACTTGGATCTAAATCGCAGTTAACTATTTAAGGATAGCATGCTAATAAAAGAGCAGTATTTTTCTAGACAACACAAAAACTCAACCGAAATTTCATAGTACAAAAGGCAGAAAAATAGTACAATTCACGTAAATTTTATCCTTTTGTAGTAATTCGTTTGCTTTTGCACATTTTTTCTAACTTCCATTAAAATACCCTTTTATAACTGTACATGTGTATCAGAATAGAAAATCTGGAAGCCATTTGTCAGTTACTCTTCCTACAATCTGGCAATAATGCTCAAAAGCATTTGTTTCTAAGAAATCTTCTCATGTCTCTGTTCTGAGTGAAATTGGCAACTTCATGTTCTAAAGCACTTAAGTTCCAAAACGTCTGCAATCTTTAAGCCTGTGTTGTGCCATATGAAACATTTTTCAGTGATACGAAAACCATCATGTAGAAGACATGCAATCATAATCAAAATTGCATAATATTATATAAAAACATATCGGTAAAACATTATATAGTAATATATACAAATATAATAATTTGTAGCTTAAAATTCACTTATCCTATAAGAACTGATGGCACTTTTCTTATAAATTGTTCGAGATCTGATTTAATGGAAATTCTTCTGGAACTGGCTCCAGCTGACGATGTGGAAGAATTTCCATGAAATTATGATCCCGAACAATTTATAAGATCCTTATAGTGTCATCATTTCTTATAAGATAAGTGAAGTTTTAAGTTACAAATTATTATATTTCTATATTTCACTGTTAATAGCTTCATATTTTATGTAGTTATATATTAATTTTTATGCAAAACGTAATGGTTTGCAAATAATGTATGCATAATGTTTGGTGAAGATTTTTTTTTTTTAATTAGCCAGTGGTAAATCAGTTGCTTACTCGATTCACTATCTTGTTTGTTTACACAGCTGCCCTCATGAGTCTTAATGAACTTTGACAGCTTTACACGAATAACAAGCGGCTTGGACCTAATCTGCAAAGCATAGCTCAGATATTGAGAGTCGACAAAAAATTCAATGCCATGGCCAGAATTTGAACCATGGATCTACTGGTTTCCGTCCAGTCGCTCTTACCCATTAAGCTACCATGGTCAATTTGCCGTCATGACATTGAATTCTCCAATCGACTCATAAATTTCCCTGGTAAACCACTAGGGGCTCTCATATCTGAGATACACCGTTTGTGGCGACTTACTATTGTAAGTACTTGAGTCCCAGGCTTCATCATTTAACTCTTATTATATAAGTTAATTGACGTAGATTAATAATTTTTTCACACTAGCCATATACAGGCTAAGGTATTGGATTGATAAGTAGTTTTCCATCAATTAACTTAAATAATAAGAGATAAAATGATGACTCAAGCTAGTGTGAAGAAATGATTAATTTCTATCAATTAAGTTAAATGGCTGAGATATGTTTCTTATAATATCAGTGTAAGGTTGCACCTCTGAAGCATTGACTAAGCATAGCTGCAGGATCTGTACAGCTAAAAATGAGAAATGAGCCTCGTTTCTGGTCTGAAAATCATGAAATTGAAGATAGCACCGAATTACTAAAATACGTACAAAAACATACTGAACTCGTCATATGGGAGAGAATATACATAGAAAAACAAAAAACAACTAATGGACTCTGAAATCCGGCCAGAAGAGAACCCCACATTTAAGTTCATCACTAAATCAACAGATGGCAGCAGCAACTCCAGAATTGCCCACACCACTGGATCAAGCTTTAGTCGCATAAGAGCCAACGATGCAAACGATGGTTTGCGAAACATGTCCTTAAAATAGGTACGTAAGTGAAGCCGATGTGTATTTAATACGACTCATCTATAAATTAACATTAATATTAGTCTTTTTCCTTCATTTACATCCATTCAGCCACAAGTTTACCTTCAGTTGCCCCTTAATCTCATTCCTTTTCCACTTTCACTAATTATTCTGTAATTTTAACATTTTAAACTGTAAATAACGTTATCAAATAAATCATATTGATTTTCGAATCCAAATTAAAACAACCATTACAGACCAAGAGAAAGTGATAAATGAGATGCAAAACCATAGTCAACTACTACATTTTACACTTAATGATAAGTGGCTTGTATAATTTCTCAGCACTGGTAAATACTCACTGGCATGTGCTGCTAGTGGTAGTTTTGCCGGGAACCAACAGGCACAAATTACTCCTAATCCCTTCCCTGCACAACTCCACAAATGACCAGTTATTGTGGAGAAACACGTAATTTTATACCAAGCCCAAAATGGCATAGATCCATAGAATAGTTGTATAATAGTGTTCAAACTGAAAACTTGGTTTTCAAATGATTTTTCGTTTCCCAGTTATACTGCTAGGTGACACAAAAGGATTGTTTTCTAAAAAAATGCTTTTATTTCCAGCTCAGAGGACCTTAACACATTTGTGGTAAAATATCAATATCTAACCTTTTAGTGCAATAAAATATATTTGCTAGTTACTGTATGTAACAGGGAAAAGAAACAGATATAACATCAAACAACAACCTATTTACAAACATAAACATTATCGTATGGTTAACGTTAATGTTCATGAGTAACATTTTGGATAAGCTCACCATAAACTTTGGAGTAACTCCAAATTACTGCAGTCAGTAATCTTAGCTAATTATGTTTTTCAAATTAATTAATTAATTGCAGATGCATATTGTTGTGGTACTGTGTGAAGGAATAGCCTGCTAAAAATAACATAAGCCAGATACAGAAGATCCAATTTCTGAACTACATAATATATATAATTTAGTGATACATTTCAATATATAGATTGATTTATTTGCTTCTGGTACTTTTTTCTTTGGTAATTTACGTCCTACAACATTAAGTCATATCGGATGGTGAATGAATTGCATGAAATGATGCTCAAATGACTCCAGGGTCCATGGAGCTTAGAGTTACCCGACATTCGTCTTGAAGGATAAGGGAAAACCCTGGAAAAAACCTTATCCAGCTAACTCACCCTGACCGAGATTCGAACTCGGGACCTCTTGAATGTGAGGCAGACACGCTACTATCTACGCTACCAAGTCGGGCTTCTGGTACTCTTGCAGTCTCATTCACAGTAACATAAGTAGTTCAATCAAAGGAAGTGAAGACTTGAGAATTAACTGATCAACCAGTACTTTTTCATTTTAAGTATCTTAAAATAATGATTGTGTATATTGAATGTTTGGGAAAAAAAAAATGTTAATAGTATTGATTTACTCTTATGAATATCTTATACATATCAACTATGTGTGATTAGATGAATTTAGTAACAGATATATCAAAATTAACTGAAAATTTTTTGTAGTAACTCTGTTGACACTTTGTCACTTATATAATCATATAAAACTGTTAGTGACAAAGTATCAAAACGCCGAATACAAATAGTTTCTATCAATTATAAACATCAATTTCGAAGTTAAGTGTATTTATTGCTGCCATTAGCATGGTACGCTAATGAACGTTCACATAAAACATTTCTTACTATTGAGAGCTGAATACTTTGGAGTTAAATTAAGAAATCATGAAACATACATGATTGTTAAAAGTTTTACATCTAATGTACACCATTATGTCCAACACACTGCAGTATCTCTTTATACTTGCTGCATTTTTACCCCATTATTGAATAATGTAATTTCAAATATGAAATTATCTTTTAACCTGTGAAGTCCTACCTGCCGCCGGACCCACTACACAGAAATATTGGAGAGCAAGAGAGCTAATGGCTTCATTGCCAAAGCCTAGCATTTGAAAACAACATTTCAAATATGACAACTGAGTGATAAGTTTAAATTTTTTGGAGATGCTTGCCTTCATGTATTAAATTATGCCTTTTCAAATTTGACAATCGAGTAAATTTCTGATTACAAGTTTCACACTTGTGTGGTTTTTTCCCCTCATGTATTAAACTATGTCTTTTTAAATTTGACAAACAAGCAAATTTCTTGCTACAGATTTCACAACTGTATGGCTCTTTCCCCTCATGGATTAAATTATGCAATTTAAAGGATGATAAATGAGGAAATATCTCCTCACAAATTGAACATTTGTGTTCCTTTTTATTGTCATGAGACATATTGTGCCTTTTTAAATCTGAGAATCGAATAAATCCCTTCTTGCAAACTTGACACTTATGTGGCTTTTGGCCGTCATGAATTAAATTATGCTTTTTCAAATCTGAGAACTCAGTAAATCTCTTCTCACAGACTGCACATATGTGTGGCTGTTTGCCCTCATGGATTAAATTATGTCTCTTCAATGACGACAACCGAGAAAATCGCTTCTCACAAACATAACACTTATGTGGTTTCTTGCCTTCATGAATTATATTATGATTTCTTAAATTTGATATCTGAGTAAACCGCTTCTCACAAATTTCACATTTATATGGTCGTTTACCTGCATGTATTAAATAATGCTTTCTCAAATCTGACAACTGGATAAACCTCCTCTCACAAATTTCACATCCATGTGGCCGTTTGCCCTCATGAATTAATTTGTGTTTTTTCAAATTTGGTAACCTTGTAAATTTCGTATCACAAAGTTCACATTTGTAAGGCTTTTTTAGCTCATGAATTACATTTTTTTGCTTCATATATGAAGTTGTATTGTAAGTTCTCTCATCCTTTCTATATTTACTAGGTTCTAAGTGAATGTTTGTTCCTGCAGAATGCCTTTCTGTGTCATAACTTCCTTGACCTTTGGGGTTTCTGGAAAGTCCATTTACAGCACTACCCTTTTGAATGTATAAACCTACATTTTTACTCAACTCTTCAGCTGAGCACAATGATGTTTCACCACTATCAGAAACTGCTTCTGTTGCCAATCTGAAAAGGTGAAAAAATAACAAAATTAATTACAAGAATGAACAATAAATTTGAAAAAGTGTACAAGTGTGACAACAGATGAATAGACTACCTCTGTTTAGTGTGCTTGCTTCTAAGTTCACAGCTTCATATTCCTTTTGAGGGTAGGAATTTTACATTAGGTAGGAGTATTATCTGTTTCATTCAAATTTTGGAAGTAAAATAACAATGTGAATGCCTATGAAAGTTAACACTTGCGAGAGGTTAAAGAGCATATGCTATAATTTAATTTGTTGATATCAGTACAAATTGTCTATCAAACTGATTACCACATTTAAAAGATTTTTTTTACCAGATGAAGGTCCTTAGATTTTAAGTTTACTAATCTACTGTTATAAAATCTAATTTATTAAGGCGGCTAGAGGTGTTTTCTGTCATCACAAAGTTTTTCATTTAAACTAAAGAGAAGCCACATGTGCAGTGCCATCATTTGGTTACTTCAAAATGTAACTCATGTATTTTGAATGCTGTATGCAGTGCAGATATGTGGGAGACGCAGAGGTAAACAAAACATTTACTACTAGGCTTAACAAGACCAGCATCTAGGGAAGTAGCTTTTGTAGAATTGGAAAAGTCATGAAGAAATGCAATAATGGAAAGAATAATAAAGAAGAGGAATTTATGCATGAGACAGCAAAAAGATTAGAGAACACAAACAGTTGATGGGCAGAGATAGGAGGAATTATGGAAAAAATAGGAATGAGAGATATATGGAGATTACAGGAATGGAATACAAGCGATGTGGGTAAATTGGTAAAATGCAGAATGGAAGATATAGAAAGGCAGGAAATACGGGGAAATCTAGAAAAACATGAAATCATTACTATTTTAGAAACAAATAAAAAGAAACTGAGGATGAGAAGCATACGTAAAAAACTGCAATAGGCAAGAGAGGGAAGGGCTAGCTTGGATAAGAACAGGAACAATATTCCTACGAGAGGGATAAGAGGTAGGGAAAAGGGAATTTGTGAATTGTGTGGTGTAAAAGCACACTATGTAACAGAATGTGAGGAGGTTGCAACATGGAGAAAAAGGGTTTGGGAGGAAAAATGGGAGAAAGTAGAGAAGAGGATAGTAGCTATAAAAATGTTAATGGGAAAGGAGGAAAACAAGGTTACAAGTATTGGTAAGTTCTTACAGAAAGTAAAAGAAAAATGGACAAGAAATGTAAAGAAGATAAAAAGGATGATGGGGAGGAAAGGGACTAATTAAGTAATAAGGAGGCATGGAGGTTAAGAGCTACCTGACAGAGCAGAAGGCCAGGGTGTCATGTAAGACAAGGTAGCAACAAGGAGACTTGGAGGTTAAGAGCTACCGGCAGAGCAGAAGACCAGGCTGTCACGTAAGCCAAGATAGTAACAAGGAGGCATGGAGGTTAAGAGCTATCTGGCAGAGCAGAAGGCCAGGGTGTCATGTAAGCCAAGGTAGTAACAAAGATACTTGGAGGTTAAGAGCTACCTGACAGCAGAAGACCAGGGTGTCATGTAAGACAAGGTAGCAACAAGGAGACTTGGAGGTTAAGAGCTATCTGGCAGAGCAGAAGACCAGGGTGTCATGTAAGCCAAGGTAGCAACAAGGAGACATGGAAGTTAAGAGCTACCTGACAGAGCAAAAGACCAGGGTGTCATGTAAGCCAAGGTAGCAACAAGGAGACTTGGAGGTTAAGAGCTATCTGGCAGAGCAGAAGACCAGGGTGTCATGTAAGCCTAGGTAGCAACAAGGAGACATGGAAGTTAAGAGCTACCTGGCAGAGCAGAAGACCAGGATGTCATGTAAGCCAAGGTAGTAACAAGGAGACATGGAGGTTAAGAGCTACCTGACAGAGCAGAAGACCAGGGCGTCATGTAAGCCAAGGTAGTAACAAGGAGACATGGAGGTTAAGAGCTACCTGACAGAGCAGAAGACCAGGGTGCCATGTAAGCCAAGGTAGCAACTAGGAGACATGGAGGTTAAGAGCTACCTGACAGAGCAGAAGACCAGGGTGTCATGTAAGCCAAGGTAGTAACAAGGAGACATGGAGGTTAAGAGCTACCTGACAGAGCAGAAGACCAGGGTGCCATGTAGGCCAAGGTAGCAACTAGGAGACATGGAGTTTAAGAGCTACCTAACAGAGCACAAGACCAGGGTGTCACATAAGCCAAGGTAGCAGCAAGGAGACATGGAGGTTAAGAGCTACCAAGCAGAGCAGAAGACCAGGGTGTCATGTAAGCCAAGGTAGCAACAAGGAGGCATGGAGGTTAAGAGCTACCTGGCAGAGCAGAAGACCGGGGTGTCATGTAAGCCAAGGTAGCAACTAGGAGACATGGAGGTTAAGAGCTACCTGGCAGAGCAGAAGACCGGGGTGTCATGTAAACCAAGGTAGCAACAAAGAGACATGGAAGTTAAGAGCTACCTGGCAGAGCAGAACACCAGGGTGTCATGTAAGCCAAGGTAGCAACAACGTAATAGATGAAATAGGGTGGGATAGATAAACAATTATAAGGAATAATGTAAAAGATTGTAAAAAATAAATTGCACAAATAAATTATTCATTCATCTTGAATTACTGCACCTATTTTTAGCAGTAGCCTCCCCCCACCAAAAAAAACTTAACATCTAACCTAAATGCATGCTGTTGGATAGCAAATGCAAGGTAATAAAATCCAAAGTGAGCAAAGTTTCACTGTGCTCCATATGCTTTTATTGTACTTATAAACATTCAAGATTATGCACTTAGTTGCAGTTTACGAAAAAAGCTCTTAAATCACATACCATGGCTAAAGGTATTGTAAGCAAACCTCCACTCCTGCTTCCAGTGATACCATTTACCACTGTTTAATGAGTCATTTTAATTAGCAAATGCAATTCACAGAAACTACTAGATGAAAACTTATATATCAGGAAAGACAGAAATCATTTGGATGGTTACACAGAAGCTGCTACAAGTAGTACCCATGCATATTTGCTGGGCAAATGTACTCCATATAGCTGACCTGAAATATCAACTAATCTCGGAGTATGGAAGTTGCGGTTCCTTTTTCATGAGATGGTATAGAGTTCATTGTAGAGAATGGTTGATGCATCACCATTTTTAAGAAAATATATATAAATTAGAGAATTGTATCTGCAAGGTTAAAATACCTGTGGAATTTAAGAGGAATTTGTAATACTTAGAAAACTAAGGCATAATTTTTTTGGCTATTTTAGCCATTTCATCTTGCCTTTAGGGAAAACCATAACAATTAAAAATCAACAAAATTTTATAATTATGAGAAATTGCTCTGAATGTCAAAAGTTACCAAAAATACTAAGATGTTAACTTTTTCATGAATGGCCATTTAAACTCTGTAAAGGCAGCAGATTGATACCCCATAAGCATTTAAATAATATAAAACAATATTTGATGAATACACCTTGATATCTCCCATATTTATTGTATTACTTTAATTGACAAAAATCTAGTTTAAAGCTCCACTGTAAAGCCAGTGTACCCCTACAGCATCAATAAAGTACACACTTCTGTATAAAAATGTTGAAGATCCTCTGGGGCAACCTAGGTCAATGAATGGACGTCAGATTTTAATGAGCCAGTTTACTGTGCATACAGCAAAGCATTTCTTTGACCTGCATTGTCTACTATGTCATAATACATCTGTATGACCCAAATGTCTATCTTGTATTAGTGTAAAAAGATTTTCAGTGAATTTTGTATAATTATATTTGCCTCTTAATTTAAGCCAAGTTGAGCTTCATATACTGTATCATGTTTCAAAGTGTGGTTCTTAAAACAGTCACATAAACATTATTTTTTTATGTTCTATGTAACTGAGTGTCCACAATGCTTCATTTAAGATTACTTCTAGATTAAATTTAAGAAGCAATAGTCTTACCTTAGGGATTTTTCTGGAGAGAAATCTTCCTCCTGTAACACAATAATTCAAATATATATATCTGTATTTATCTTTTGTTAAATGTCCAGCATCACCTTTTATTTTTTTTAGGGATCAGTTCTGATTTACTTGAAAACTGGTTTGCCATATGAAAAAGCCAGAGTGTTAGTTTATCCTTTGCATGTTCCATTATATTTAGTAATAAAACATGCAATATTATTCCTCTACAAACTAATTACACAGTGAAATAAAAAACAGAATTTCTCGATGGAAGATTTAAAGACAGAAATGAAGAGTGAAATAAAATCCTGGATAGACGATGAAGAAAATGATGAAAATGTAATCTAATATGGAAAAGACCAAAATCGACGAACCAGCTGGCATGAAGAAGGACGAGGAAGCCTCGGCAAAAAAAAGGAAAAACTTGACCAACAAGCTACACTCATAAAGGACCTGGATGGATGGCTTGACATTACAGAAGGCGAAGTCGACAAACGGAAGGTGCTTGCAAATGGAGCAGCTGACTGACAAGGCGGCATTGGGAACAGAGGATCAGGTCAAGGACTGCAGCAGTCACTCAGATGCATGCGTTAGGGAAGCGGCATGAGGTGAAGGACTGTCAACATTCTAGTGGACAAGTCAGGAGGACAGAGTAAGGACGGGTGGTATACCGCACATAGGAGTCATATCCTGGAGTGATGCTGTAAACCTTGGGCACAGGAATGGCGGACAACCTCATTGCAGGCGGCTGATACAGATGGACTGTAATTTTAGGTTTATGGTTAAATCAAAACTTGGATTGAACTGTACATATAGAACATTTGATTAAAAAGTTAAGTAAGCAGTGCTATAAATTAAAAGCAGAAGCATTAACAGTGAAGCATTCTTCATTTTTGAGTTTGATTTATGAGAGTTGGATATTTGGGAAAAAATATTCATAACCAAAAACCATGATAAAGCTACAAATTTTGAAATCCCAGCATTAAATGAAGTATTAGAGTTAGATTACTTCCGTAAAAACCCTGGCATAATGCATTGCTTACCTTAGGAGCGACTCTCACCACCGATGGGCGTGGCTTAGGCGTGAGGTGATTGGGGAAGTTCCTCGATGCCGTCCAGCATGTCGTCTGCACATCCCTCGAAAACGTACCTCTGCTGCTGCACTCATATTCAGACGTTGCTAAGTAATCACTTTCCAAATCACTGCTGCTACTGTCGTCATTAACAGTGATCGTTAGCCTTTCCACCTCTGTTTCTAGGAGACCCTCAGGTTTTATATATTTCTCTTCCACTTGGTGAACATGCCAGCAAACTGGACCACATTCTGCTTCTCCTATTTCACCAAATTGCTGTTCGCACAAACGCCACACGTCTCCCATGTTGAAGCTCACATTGCAAAGCGCAACCCATTCTTTTACATTTGCCCAAATTTTTTCTATGGCATTCAGGTCGAGATGGTAAGCGGAGAACTACGTGCCCATCTTCTTCTAAAATTGCATCCACAATGTATTTCTTATGTTTTGGCTTATGCAACTTCATAAGATCATATAGTTCCGCTTTCAGCATATGGCTTCCGAACAGAATCCTATGCTTAACCAACAAGTCTTGCATATCTTGCTTTTTTGTGTTCGCTGTGGGGCATTTTTCTCTGGTCACATTGTGACATGAAGCGTTGTCTATCACAAGAACAGACTTTTCTGGAAGATTGGGCTTTAGTTTTTCTTTAACTGCATTCTAACTGATAAGTTTCACAGATTTAGTGTTCCCAACAAAGCACGTGATAACCAAGTTCACTCGTCTAGATGAGGATACACACTGACCTTTGCGCATACAGGTTGACGCATACGGCTGGGTGGTAGGGAGAGAGGGAGGAACTGGCATACATGAGGCGCCAAGCGGATATTGAATACAGGCTCGCCCGCTGAACACCCAGGGCTTTTATGGGAATACGGCTACTCTAAAACTTAGTGCCCCTAACACCAGATAGCAGAGAGATCGGAGCATCGTAGTAGTGGAGGAAGAAGAATGTTCATTTAGTCACCAAACAGCTGAGGATGAGATTGAATGATCTTGAAAACGTTTCAATTATACAAGTAAAGTTTGAGTGTAAACATAGTGACTCATAAATCAAACTCAAAAAACAAGCAGTGCTATGCTTTAAAAACATTAAAAATGATAGCAGACGTAAAGATAGTCCGAATGGCATATTTTCATTCCCTTATGAATTATGGTATCTTTTGGGGTAATTCAAATATGTCAGAAAAGTTTTTTGAATGCAAAAAGAGCCATAAGAATAATAGTGAACCAACCTGCATATGTGAGCTGTAGAGTGTATTTTAAGGAACTGAAAATTATAACCCTGCCATGTATATACATATACAAAGTTCTTTTACATGTAAAAGCTAGTTTAAATTGCATTAAAACATATGAAGTGACACACCAGTATGATACAAGAAACAGATCAAACCTACTATACCTTGTTTCACGTAAGCTTGCCCAGTATCTCTTAACAGTCACGTGACCTAATCACCTCTCATTGGTTGCTGTTGTGGTAATGACTGTCGTGCGATAAAAATTAGTTCGATATTTAACATGGTGATATATCATTATATGTTGGAAGAGAATTGTCAAATTTATATTTTCGTAACTGTTTTAATTAAATATATTACGCAACAGAGTTGATTTATCTGAAATGCATATTAATTCTTAAACGAATTAAAGAGGAGGTCCCTTTGCTCTCAAGCACATGGCACGATAGCATGTGATTTAGCGGTAGTGATGACATATTTGTTTATGTGACTTTTATCACTGACCTTGTTTTGAACTGGATTAGTCATGCATCGCCATTCGAGAGTGCGGGAGCTAAATTATTTTATTGATCGTTTATTGCGCATGTACTTATTATATGTATAATGGCAGAGTCTACCGCAAGTTTTTCGCTGAAGTATCACAAGGATAATTATTTACAAACAGGCGAAAAAAGAATTATGTTGCATGTGTTTAATGCACTCAGAGAAGAATCCGTCTTTGTCAGTGAGAGAAGTCGAACAGATGAGCTCTGAAGTTACAGGTGTGAGTGTTAGATCCGTAGGAACATCGCGACATGAAATTGAGGAAACAGGAAAACTTACCACTCCAGGCAAAAGCAGGAATAAACAAAAGTGCGTGCTCGGAAAAAAATACGTGAAAAGTGTTGTGCGTCGTCATGTGAGTAGTTTTTCTTTAGAAACGAACTCCCTAACATAAGTAACATTTCCTCTGCTGTAAATGAGGATGCAGATTTACCAAATTTCAGCAGATTGTTTATACAGCTGGGATTTGTGAATGAAAAAAGAGGCAAGAAAAATGTGCTAAAAGACAGAGGCGATATTGCTGTGTGGCGAAGATGCTATTTAAGGACAACCACACTGCACTGAGATACAAATCGCTAAATATACACGAAGAACACACAAAAAGTAAAGTATGGTGTGACACGACTTTTAAGACTGAAAGACAAGCATTTTTGAAAGGTATGTGTGCTGGTTTAAAAAATCCCAGTGGAAAAGGCCAAAGGCCTTTCATTATAAACTCTTTCAGTTTCATTGCTCAGTCATTCTGTTTCAATTTGCTCAGTTCATTATAAACTTGTATTTTTGCATGCCTTCATATCTTTATTTGTATGATTTTTGTATGATTTTATTTATCTTCCCGGAAATTATTACGAAATGTGATGGGAAGGCACTGCCTATGGCGTATGACGCGAAAGCATTAGCCAATTAGGGCGAGGGGGAGGGTTGTTGAACGCGGAGTGATACATTTCAGCTGGGCAAGGTTATATGAAACAGAGAGTAGCAATTAGTCATAATACCATGTTATACAAACATTCCTTCACTTATAGTGGTACCCAACTGTACAATAAGTTACCTCTTTATTTAAAACAGATTGACAACCAAAAGATTTTTAAATTGAAACTACATAAATTTTTAAGTGAAGCATGTTTGTATTATATTCAAGAGTTAAGTGAAGAGTTAAGAGTTAAGTTATATTATTATATTTTGGCATTTACTCTTATACATGTTTTTTGTAATTTCTGTATTTAAATTTTGTAAATATATATATATATATATATATATATATATATATATATATATATATATATATATATATATTTTTTTTTTTTTTTTTTTTTTTGACATGCCCACAATCTTGTATGGAGATTTAAAGGATGATTAAATTGAATTGAATTGGACACAGGTGCAACAATGACCGTGACCAGATATGACATAGCGGAGAGCTTCCAATTAAGAAAACCGGCTTGGCTCTACCAACACCTTGCCTGATGAGAAAGCTTTGTTGGAGTTAACCTAGGGGTGGAGTATGGTAAGTTTGTGGGTATTCGTCACAGGGTGGCTGAGAAAATAATACTTGTTCTGTATGCCCTCAGGAGCCATGAGGTAACAGTCGACATTAGGAGGATCCTACGAGTTGGACAATGCAGGTTACGCTCCAAAGTCCTAACAAACATACTAGTGTTTGCAAGGTAATCACTGCAAAGGCTATGGCTGAGCCTGTCAGAACGAGATGGGTATGGAAGGGTACCAGAAGGCGAACATTCATGGATTAAAGGGTGTGGCCCCAAGCTCCAAACACCAAAGCAAGGACTGCACCACATGAAGTAGCAGATCAATAATAAAGTCTGGTACATCCACAGGCTAACCCAAGCAAACACGCGGACAGTACAAGACTTGTCAGTCTTGAGGAGGGAGCAATCACTGCAGTGAATACCTATTGTAAAGGTGGAATGGAGTATTCCACCACCATTTTCTTGTTTGCCTTTCGAGAGAAACCAAAACAAAAAGAAGACTCCAGGGCAGATGCTGACATCATGAGCCTGATGTAGCCCCATTTTTGTACATGCTTTAAGTTCCCAGACAGTTTGATTTCCGAAAATTTCAGAGCTTCGACAAAGCTCCAATTTTTCAATTTGAGAGATTTCGGTTTCTGAAGCATTCCTTTGCGAACCTAACAGTCTCTAATATGGGAGCGCAAAGGCCCGCCTAGAGTTCATTTGCTAGTCATGAGTCAACCAATGAGCATTGGAGTTGTTAAACAGCTATACAATGCAAAAGTGAGCATTGATCTGTGAGCAGTGACAATCAAGAATTTCAAGCAGCACACATTAGTGCATGGAACAAAAACATGAAGGAATCTTAATATTGGGCTAACAATTCTAGAGACAAATAAGGTTAGTATTGTGCAAGTTCATGTTATCATTTTTGTCACTATATACTTTACACCTAGGTTAAACTTCAAGAACACAGCACCTTGTCATCCAGTTCATATACATATCTAGGTGATGTAACCTACCAAGGGCTAAATTTTGATAACACAGGAACCAGACATGCCATTCATATACACACACTAACAAAGCAGAAGTTCAGGACAGTACACTGACAGAAGAAGTGATGGCTCTACAAGCATAAGATCAGCATAAACAGCAATATACTCAGACAAGTAAAAGGAAGGGAAAAAAGTGGAAATGTTATTGACAGATGTGGGTCAGAACAGCAAAAGAAAGAGATTACTGGGAGATGACAGAGGAAAGAAGCAGCAATGGCACCAGCAGCACCAAAAACCGTGTGACGGTTACATGGATAGATAGAAATTCTGTTGATAAAGATGGAAGTAAAATTGTGATATATGAACAGTTCATATTGGTACGTAAAATAATAGGGAAAAATACACCTATTGGGTATGGGAGGAAAGAAATGAGGAAAATAAAATGTTTAGGTCATGGAAGGGGAAAAGGTGAATGGTGAACAGCAGAGGGATGAAATTCTAGATTACATAAAAAACCTAAATCTGAAGCATTACAACTTGTAACAAGACAAAGCAAGTGCAGAAAGAAGATATGAAAATGAAGAGCCAAAAGGGGAAGGGTGATGAGTGAATCTGCAGTGTAGTGATGAAATGAATAATAGTTAACTTTGTTCAGGAAGGAAAGTGGGAAAGAAAGCCTATGAAGTGGTAAGGATAATGTAAGATTTGAAGCTTTCAACAGCGATGATTATTAAGTAGAGCTTCTTCTTGGGTTACCAGCCATGCCATATTTATATAATTACTCGAGCTTTCGGCCATCTTTATTCTATGGCCTTCTACAGGAAGTGACGAGCGTACAGTCCAGGGGGAGGGTATATATATCTCCGAGCAAAGGGGCGGGGCTAAATGACAGGTGCAACTTGACACTACTTCAATCAGAGAAGACAGCTAGCTTGGATAATGACCAGAGAATCTTATTTAATGAGGCCACAGTCTTACACTGCAGTGACTGATATTAAGACAGACTTATAAAAGAAGCTATAGAGATTTAAACACAACCAAACAATTTTAATAGAGACAACGGCCTATGTCTGAGTATATCATGGACAAAAGCTATCAAATATCACAGACCTAGAGAAAATAGTTTTAATATGGCCAGCAACTCTCAGCCGAACCAATGGTAGAACTCTGGTTCCCTTTTAGACAGCGCCCCTCTGCCTGGAGATATATATATACCCCTGGATCGGATGCTCATCACTTCCTGAAGAAGGCCATGGAGTAAACATGGCCAAAAGCTCGAGCAACTTTATAAATATCGCATGGGTGGTAACCCAAGAAGCTCTATTTAATTTGTAAGGATAACAGAAAATAAAGCTAGCTACAGTGAAGCAATAAACATTACACAAATATAAATATTTGTTACTAAGGCTTCACTTATCTTAAGAAATTGGTGTTAATACTTCTTTCTAATGGAGATTGGTTTCACAAACAGATTGTTTGTATCTTCAGTCCACAAACTCCATTGTCAAGGATTCCGGTTACATCGTTTTCAGATTATTGTTCTGCACAAGGTCAAATCATACTTCTCTGGAGTACCAAGCAACAGATGAAGAAGTACGACTCACTGGTGCATTCCAAGAATGCCGTTCCACTTCTAACTTCCAGCTGCATCATAGTCAACCTCACAAACCAAGAATTGGACGAACCCACTACTTCCGTTTTGTCGAAAGGATTAAACTTCGCGCCAACTCTGAGTTATCTTCCAGTTGCTGATATCATCAGCAGGATGGAATCTGCTATTCAGAAACTTATGTTAGATAGTGTCAAAGAAATACGCACTGCCGTGGCCCCCACTGTCACTCACACTACACTTCCCAATATCAACCGAGATGAAAGTTTAGCGCTTAAGAGACTTCGGAATGATGAAAACTTGGTTGTCTTGCCGGCGGACAAGGGTAATGCCAATGTGATCGTCTCCACAGCCCAATACTTAGAGAAAATGAAGCAGCTCTTAGATGATCTGGTCTACAGGATTCTCGATAAGAATCCTACCTCTTCCATCGAACGTCGGACTGTAAAACTTATTAGAAGATCCTGCCTTACTTCAGAAATTAAGAAGGCGGTATTACCGTCGGGTTCCACGCCTCCTAGAATGTAAACTTCCAAAGATCCACAAACCGGACGTTCCTTTACGCCCCATTGTGGACGTCAGGAGCAGCCCTACACCCAGCTGGCACGTAATCTGGCTGATCTGTTACATCCTCTGGTAGGGGATTGCCCACATCATGTCAATAACTCCACACAGTTTGTACATACACTTAGGAACATTACTATTGGCCCTTCTGATCTTCTTGTCAGCTTCGACGTGGTTTCTCTATTTACAAGGGTACCACTTCAAGAAGCCATCCACCTTCTGAGGGAGCAATTTCCGGCTGATATCATAGAGCTCTTCCGACATACCCTGACGTCCACATTCTTCTTGTTTTATAGTACTTTCTATGAACAAGTAGATGGAATAGCAATGGGCTCCCCTTTGTAACCCGCTATAGCTAATTTCTATATGGAACACCTAGAACATGAAATACTTGCCACGCCTCCACTTAAACCATCTTGTAATTTGGCCACATGGATCAGACACTTTGCCTAGCTTTCTTGTGCATCTCAACAGCCTTCAACCTCAAATACAGTTTATCATGGAGGTGGAAAAGGATGGAACTCTGCCATTCCTGGACATTCTTGTTTCAAAAAACAGCAATGGTACACTGGGGCATGCTGTATATCGCAAGCCTACACACACCGATCTCTATCTGAATGCCCATAGTTTCCATCATAAGTCACAACGACTGGGAGTTCTCAATACACTGGCCCACAGAGCTTTGTCTATCTCTGATCCCAGCCACTTAAAACAAGAATTACGGCACCTGAGACTCACTTTCCGTCAAAATGGCTACTCCGAATATGACGTTGAAGCCTCGATCACCAAAGCTAGGAAAGGGAAACCTGTAATATAGCAAGCGTCAGATAAGCCTACTGTTACAGTCTGCATCCCATTTACCGGCAATCTATCCGGCAGAATCAGCAGAATTCTTGCCAAATACAACATCAGGACCATCCATAAACTACCTCCGAAGATTAAACATCTGTTGAGACCAGTGAAAGACAAACTGGACTTCCAAGTTCCGGGAGTGTACCGCATTCCCTGTAAATGTGGGACACCGTATATCGGACAAACCGGAAGGACCATCGCTACTAGAATAATCAAACATGAACAGAGCATTCGTTTAATGCAACCTGAGAAGTCTGGGCTGGTAGAGCATTGTTTTGATAATGACCATAGAGCCAATTTTCGGGAGACGAACATCTTGACAAAATGCAATAGTTACTGCGAGCGGAGAATTAAGGAGGCTTTGGTGATTTCCTCTGAAAGGAGCACGCTTAATCGTGATGCTGGATTTCAGTTCAGCTCCTCTTGGAAACCAGCCTTAAAAATGGAAATCCATCAATTTAAGAAGCAAAGATCAATACATCTTGATAATCAAGTTAAGTAGTTATGTTTCTTTGACTAAATTTTCTATACTCACGCCACCTCCTGACCTGGCATTTAATTTACTCAAAACAGTCTTTTGTTCAGTAATGCGAATTTTGATAGTGTTTTGTCTTTGTTTATAGTTGTCTTATATTCAATGTTTCATTTGTGGTTATAACATTTTATAAATATCCTGATGATGGGAGAGATGCACACTCCCGAAACGTTGATATCTAATCATCTTCTCACCTGGCTGGCTGCCCGAGAAGAAAGTGAGCATCGTTTTCAGATGTTGGTAATACTAAAAAAAAATAATAAAAACATATCGAAATTCAACTGTATTGGAACACCACAGTGAAGCGCACAAGAGCCGTAGATGCAAACGAAGATTTGCGAAACATGTCCTCAAGAGTCGCACAAGAGCCGTAGATGCAAACGAAGATTTGCGAAACATGTCCTCAAAATAGGTACGAAAGTGAAGCAGATGTGTAAAAAATGCGACTCATCTAAAATTTAATAATAAAAACATGGTAAAACCATCGTTTTCAGATGTTGGTAATACTAAAAAAACATAAGACACACATGGTAACCGGAATCCTTGACAATGGAGTTTGTTTGTGGACTGAAGATACAAACGATTTGTTTGTGAAATCGATCTCCATAAGAAGTATTAACACCAATTTCTTAAGATAAGTGAAGCCTTAGTAACAAATATTTATATTTGTGTAATGGTAAGGATAAGTTTAAAAAATACAGAGAAATTATTGATGTTAGTAAGAGAGTGAATTGCAAATAAAAGTATAACAACAGGTAACAAATTTTAGTCAGGGAAAAATGAAATTTTGGTAATCAGAGAAAAGCTAAACAAAATCAGAATATAGACATACAAATGAGACTATAGTGAAATAAAGAAATTAGGGGTAGTGAAGAATGTGTTTCAAATGGGAAGAGTTCTGGATTCCAGCTAATCAGATGTGTTAGCACATTCATCGTTGCCACCTTGTTACTGCACTCTTTATATTTCTCTCTCTTCTTGACACTAGATGCAAGGGAACGCAAAACTTAATTTCCCAAACTTTTATAATAATGTAGTTGTTGAAATCATTTTGCAACATGGATATCTGCATATTCGCACATGTTTTAAATGCTATAATTGTAATTACAGTTGATGAATTACCTATTTTTCTAATCGAACAATCAAACCGGCAATGGCGCATTCATATATAGCTGTGAATGTCATTTACATTATGAGATGATTCATCTTTGTCATTGTCTTCATCGTCTAGGTGCTCAAATTTATGATGATATGCTCCAAAATCTTTATTACTATTTCTTTCCAAAAGGTGTCTTCCTGTAGTTTATACACATATCTCATGCAGTTTTCTCACTTTTGTGTTACCTTGTTAATTTCTTGGTGAATAAGTTATTTAATGTCAGTCAGTTTAAAAGTATTATTACTGTTTACAACATAATTTGAGCCCACATTAACTCAGTTGGATTGCAGTGGCAGTGGAAAGGGTGAAGGCAGATTACCTCACTTTTTATTTCAATTGTGTATCCAGCTGATACACTTTTCCCAGTTTTAAATGGAAGAGCAACTGAATAATACTGCTTTGAACTCTCTACAGTAAAAAGGGATTAAGAATCATTCATAAACAAACATATAAAGTGACGAGACATATTCTGTCGATATAGCATTCCACAAGCCAGCAGGAAGTGTACTGTTTCCTCTCGATCAAATTTAACAAACACCTCAGCTAAAAGTAATTCTTCTATCACGTCATGTCAAACATTTACATTTCAGTTCTGAGTAATTACAATTATATGTACACGCATGCATGCCAAACAATAGTTATGATTAATTAACTTTAAAGAGAGTCGATTAAAGACACTAGACAACACTTACTTTTAAATTTTTCCGGAACATGTTTCAGAGGCTTTGCCTCTATCATCGGCCGGCTCTTGACTGGTTCTCGTTGGTGTAGCTGACGATATCTTGTCACAGGTCTCCTCTGGTGGCGGCTCAAGGAACTTGCTGAACAAATCCTTCTGGGGGATGTCGAAATTGAATACTTTGTTCCTATTTTTTGAAATGAAGATTTGTTCCCATGTGGATAGTTCTTGTTTTCCTGATGTATGTTTCAGTAGTTTTGGTTCTGGATTTATGTTGTGGTTTTTTTCCCAAAAATGTGTGGCAACTGCTGATTTTTCTAATTGTTTATATTTTATGTTTCTAAAGTGTTCCTTTGCTCTTGTTTCTAAATTTATTTTTGTTTTTCCAATATAAATTTGACTACAATTAGAAAAATCAGCAGTTGCCACACATTTTTGGGAAAAAAACCACAACATAAATCCAGAACCAAAACTACTGAAACATACATCAGGAAAACAAGAACTATCCACATGGGAACAAATCTTCATTTCAAAAAATAGGAACAAAGTATTCAATTTCGACATCCCCCAGAAGGATTTGTTCAGCAAGTTCCTTGAGCCGCCACCAGAGGAGACCTGTGACAAGATATCGTCAGCTACAACAACGAGAACCAGTCGAGAGCCGGCCGATGATAGAGGCAAAGCCTCTGAAACATGTTCCGGAAAAATTTAAAAGTAAGTGTTGTCTAGTGTCTTTAATCGACTCTCTTTAAAGTTAATTTATCATAACAACACTGTTTTCAACACTTCCAAGAAAGGAATTGCAATAGTTATGATCTTTATAGTGATTATGTTGTGATACATTGTTATAATATAATATTGCTTTATTTAATTTGTATTAAGAAAACTATTTGAGCTAAAAATATGGGACTTTTATGGTTATGTTACAGACTCTCTACCTTCCTCATGGATTGCTTTTTGCAAAATTTGAATTTTTGTCTAAGCGCAAATAGTATTTATTAGAGACAGATTCAGCTGGCAGACGCCACACACCATTTATGGGGAATACAATATGACAACACTGCAGGACTCCCAACTGGTTGCTCACCTAGAGGCGTTCAAAGACAAACATCATCCCATTTGAAACACATAATAATATAACTTTCAATACACATTATGATAAACAGAATAATTAATGAAGAAAAGGATGAAAGGTCAAATCAGAACTGAAAAATCCATTGCCTTTATAAAGAAAGGGGGTAAAATAAAACCGTAAACTGAATTGCAAAGACACAGAAGTATAACTGAAAAAAATGGCAATCTTCAAAATTTTAATGAAACTGTGGAGCTCCAAAAGAAATATATTTCGATTTTACCTATATGAAACAAATATTGCATAAATAAAGGCTTCAGCAACTTTGCTTTAAAAGTTCCACATAACAGAACATCACAAAGAATATAGTTACAACTTCACAACTTTAAAGAAGTAGGTATACCCACTTGCCCTAATCTTGATATTACTGAGTTATAAAAATGTGCGCACATCTGATTAAATATTGTGTGATCATTCTAAAGCATTTTTGCTAATCTTACCTTAACTTCCTCATATACAGATGAAGTTTCTGTTTCCTGCCAGCAACATTCTTCTTTAATTCCTAGTTTGTTATCTATTTCATGATCACTGTTATATTGCTCAAACTTTGTTGCAGGATACTCTTGAAGAAGTTCATTCTCATTCTGTGAAGTCTGTTCTTCAATTTTTATTTCCTTTAATTGAAAGTCTGGTAAAGGTGACTCTGATTTAGTTTCTATCTTTATTGGCATGTCACAAACATCATTACTGTTTATCTTCATTGCAACATTCTTGGTAAAGAACTCTGTCTGACTCTGTGAGGATGTGTCATCTAAAAGAGGATGCTCTTCTTTGATTTCTATTTTGGTATCCATTTCACAACTGCTGTGGATAAGATGAGGCTCCTTCATTTTCCATAAGTAGTCTGTGGGAAAAGAAACACAGCATAAAGCATACAATATATAAAGTATGGAAAAAAACTACAAGTCGGGTGTAAAAGAGTATAAGACAGTAGACAATAGCTGTTACTCACATACAGTAAATAGCCTATCTTGTTTTTTCTAATATATAATGCTTCTTCACAAATAGAGAATTCAGCTTCTAAAATTGATATATGTAGACTGCAAATCCCTGTAACTCATGTTTAGAAGGAAGAACAAGTCGCAATATTCTCTGAGGTTTTTTGAAATAGAAAAATACAAGGCACACTTGAAAATTATGGGGAAATAAAAGAAAATATTTTACACACTCTGAAATAAATATTGGTTAAGATGAATCACTTTAAAACAAAAAGTTTTATTTTTTCTATACACTAAACACAAAAACAGGGAAATAAAAAACATCACTAAAATCAATGAAGTAACACTGTAATTTCTTGAAAACCAAAATGAATGAATGAATTTGTAATATTTAACGCCTGCCTTTGCTACATACGGCACTGTAGGCGATAACACTGATAAATGAGATGAAAATGGAGCACCGGTGGAATGAGATAGCGAGAGAAACTGGAGATCCAGGAGAAAACCCACCCCAACAATTTGTTGTCCACCACAAATCTACATGTGGTCACCTGGGATTAAACCCGGGATGCCCTGGTGAGAGCCATCTGGCCATGGCACAGCCTTGAAAACTAAAAGTATAGCTGCATAAATATCAATATGTACACATTCTTATTGTAATAACTGTTGGATTATGTGTATATGCTTCTTTAAGAGTATCTGTTTTCATGGCTTGTGTAATGCAAAACCCATTCGCTATGCTTAATATCACATACAAAATGCAAACAAGTTTGATACACTGCCTGTGAAGTGCTCTTGTGCCCTTGTGCTATAATTTATTTATTTTTATTTATTTTATTTGCATCTGTAGGCCATGAATACATGATATAGATTTTGTCATAATTTAACAATATTAACATATTTACAAATGCATATTTACATTTACATAGCAGCAGTATACCTGATAAAATGATTGTCTTTTACAAGTAGTATTATATATTAGTGTGCTTATTACAGTTGCTTGAGTAAAACTCTTCAATATTGTAAAAACAGTGATCCAATAAAAGATTTGTCAATTCACATTTAAAACGATCTACACTAGTAATACTCTTAAGTGAGTCTGGTAAGGCATTGAATAATTTCAACCCTGTTACAATAAAACTGTCTGCAAATAGTGTAGTATTGTGAGATATCATGCTTAGTTTGAGTCTATTTCTGGTTTTGTATGAATGTACTTCCGAGTTTGTTTTGAATGATAGGTATATACTAGAACATTTCTTATGTATAGGCAAGGTAATGGCAGAATACGCGCCTGTTTAAACAGTGTTCTACAAAGTATAAACTTGGAAGAAGCGTAGGGACAGGTTAGTACAAAAGTGAATCGAGAAGATATTGACACATTGCTTCACTCACACTGTTTATTCACAGGACATGTTTCAAGAGCTTTTGCTCCTATCATCAGCTGTTCTACAACTCCATCAGTGTTCTACCACTTGCTTGTCTGGGTATTCCAAAGAGAAATCGTATCGTTTGTTTCTGTAATTTAAATACCGAGATACTATTTGGTGAGCTACCCCAGATTATGATTCCATAGTTCAAAACTGAGTGGAAATACGAAAAATATATAATTCGTAAGGATTCAAATTTTAAGGTGTTTCTAGTTACTCTTATCATAAACAGTACTTTATTTAACTTTTTTATCAGCTCATCTATATGAGTGTTTCACTTCATGTGTTGAGTAATGGTAATTCCTAGGAATTTAACGCTGTGGGCATATTGCAGTTTTGTACCATCGAATTCCATATCAGGAATCTCAATATTTTTATTCTGTAGGTGGTGGAAACACACTACATTTGTTTTTTCCTTATTGATTACAAACCTGTTAGCTTCAAACCAGTTGGACAGTTTTTGTATCACACTCTTAGTAACTGTACAGTCATTATTTAATTGATCACCTTTTATGAATATACTAGTGTTGTCAGCAAATAACACGACCTCTGCTGTATCAACTTGAGCAGGGAGATCGTTTACATATTTAAGAAACAAAATAGGCCCAAGGATGGATCCCTGTGATACGCTATATTTGTTTGTTAATTTCCCATCGAGTTTGTACTTTCATTTAGATAACTAATTTCTACCATTTGCTCTCTGTTCCTGAGTTAGCTTTCAAACCAATTCAAAGCAGTACCTCTGACCCCTATATTAGATAGTTTATTCAATAAAATACTATGGTCAACGGTGTCAAACACTTTTGTAAGATCTAAGAAGATATCAATTCCCTTTTCGTATTGATCAAGGCTAGTTTATAATATCTAGTTTATAATTATCTATAGATTTTATGATCACAAAGAAACCTACGTTTACCACTTTTCTCTTATATGACATAATATTTCAGTTTTATTTGTTGCTCAAATGTAGCATTTAGAACACTGTCTTGTCCGGGTTACTTACCCTCACTTTGTTTCTTATGCCCATGATCCTGTTTATCTTCATATTGTCGCAAACCCATTGTTGCGACGATGTGCAGCTGGCACGCACAAAGGTACAGATAGTGCATCGCGGAGATAAAAGGGCTAGCCGAAACAGATAAAGATAGATAACTGGAAGGTTCTAGTGCCGTCTTGTTTTTTACAGAAAATACCGGTAATTTCTTGACCAGTGAGCGGGTATATAAAAGAAGCCGTGGCTAGTTTATTGAGACAGATTGGTAATCGGAACTGATTCGTCTGCCTGCAGCTGTGATTTGAAAAAGAACTCTGTTGTTTATTTATGTGTGCAAAAGTGATGAGAGATTGTGTTGGTTTATGTTACGTCATCTTGCTACCAAGGGTGTACAAACACTGTGTTTCTACGGAAATAAAGAGCATTTTGAATTTCTGCAATTTGGACTTTTAATTTTACAAGCCAACAAAGTTACATGTTGTTTATTTGTGTTTTACATGTTTATTTGCTCACATCTTATATCCAAACTCGATCTATATGTTAATTCTATGTTCTTTAAACCTTGTGCATGTCTTCTCTATGTTTATTTTCCAGTATCATTATATCAAACTTCATAAATGACTAAAGATTTTCTAGTTTGATTTCTATGTTTAGGTTCTAAGCTCTAATTGCTGAGTGGGACTAGAGTTGCTGGATATTCCTCGTGTAGTTTAAAATTTTATGGAACATACAATGATGGTGCTTAAAATTTCTTTGATGTCCCACATTGTTCCTCACTACTTTTCTCTTATTTATCTTTTTACTTTGTATTACTTTATCTTTCCCCATTCACAATCTCTTTTTACAATCATTTTCATGAACAATTTATAAGGCCTTATTGTGTTTCTCTGTTCTCAAAAGAAATAACAGTCTCAAGGTGAAACTGTTAAAGTGAAGCTGTTGTTGTTTATGTTCCTTGGAATTGTGGCTGTTATTTTTAATGACAAGCATAATCATATTAAAACTGAGAGCCCCAATACCAACCTCCTGACTGCCCCGACATCCATCAATATTAATTCATTACCGCAATGAATGAAATGGGCAAAACGATGCTCAAATGAGACCAGGGTCCTTAGAGATTACACTTACCCAACATTCATCTTTCAGGAAAATGGAAAACACTGTAAAATACCTTATCCAGATAACTCACATTGAGTGAGATTCAAACTTGGGACCTCTTGAATGAGAGGTAGACATGCTATCAACTAACCCTCATGTTGATGGAGACAATCATCTCTTAGCATGTTCATTTATGTTTTGGACACCCTTCCCTGTCCTGTCAGCAGTGTCTGGGTAACGTAGAGTGTTTTGTTACACTTTGACACTGAAACACTTGCCTCCAGTGTACAGGCAACCTACACTCTGTTACAGCTGTGTGTGTGTGTGCGTGCATGCGTGTGTGTGTGCGCGTGTGTGCGTGCGCGTGTTTGTGCGTGCACGTGTGGTGTGTGCGCGTGTGTGTGTGTGCGTGTGGGTGTGCGTGTGCATGTGCGTGTGTGTGTGTTTGAACTCTCTGGAGCCTGGATGTTTTCATCCTTCCCTTCACCTCCTTGAGGTTTTCCTTTCTTCCCTTTTTGTTTTCCGCCCTGATATATCCGATTGGGAGGGAGTGTTTGTGCCATTTCTGATATTTTCTTATCTTTCCGATTTGAGGCGCTGTTTTCCCCGGTTCCCTTCAGACTCCCGCCACTGCTTTCTTTGAGCATTGCAGTCATTGAAGCCTTCCTGGGAATTCTGCCTTGAATCATGAGGGGAGTCTGTGACTGGTATCAGAGGAATTAAGTTCTGGGGTAAGTGCTTCCGTGTTGCCACTTGGCCTTTGCAAATTGTGTTAATGATCTTTCTGATTGCTCTCTGGAGATCTTTGTGTTTTTAATGCAATAAAATTCTGCAAATTTTGGGGCCAGAAGTTAGGACGTTACAAGTTCTGGGCTTATAGGTGTGAAGAGTCACACAGGATCCTATTTAACCTTGTTCCATTAATATTCTGTCCTTTAACAAAAACTGTTTATATGACAGTGTAACCTTCTAAATGATTGTGATGCTTTGTTTCCTTGTGTTACCTTAAAAGATACATTGTTAAAGATTCTGTTTCCTGTAAAAGTTTGCAGTATTGAATTAAAGATTGAATTGTTAAATGGGGGCAACTGTCAGTCAGTTCATTGTCTGCCATTTCCCGAAACCTGGACCTCTGTTATATCTAAGTGCTGTAGGGCCAACACAGTTTTCAGTAGTTTAAGCAGTGGTAGGTGTGAAGCGCACGGCCAGGGCCGGCCTGCACAAATTGGACAATTTACTGTCAGGACAGCACATTGGCCATGGTAGCTCAATGGGTAAGAGTGACTGGACGGAAACTAGGAGATCCATGGTTCAAATCCCGGCCATGGCATTGAATTTCTCAGTTTGACTCTATCTATCCAAAAGCTTAGCTTTTATATGGCTAGTGTGAAGAAACGATTAACTTCCATCAATTAACTTAAGAAATCATCCATATTTTTTGATGAATGTACAAACCTTTTTATACCTTTATATAGAAAATCCAATCTTTCTCATTAACATTACACTTTCAAAGATTAATTACATTATCCCTTTTATTATTCTGCATAAAGGATTTTAACTGGTTTGAAGATTTGCTTTAGCTACATCGCAATTAGGATATGGTGGATCCTTAAAAAAATACTTGTTTAATTTTAATTTTAATGATGTTACACCTGAAATTAAACTGTATTTAAAACATTAAGAGAAGAAAAGACACATTTTTTAAATCTTTGTTTAAAACGTGGAGTAATGCCCATCTTTGTTAGAAAATGCCATTAAATTTCAAAATGGTACTGCTCAGCAAATTGCAGCACAGCGAAAAGTTATTCATGATGAAAGAAATCTACTTTTTAAAAATTCCATTCAAGTACATTGACATTCAAGTACTTACGATAGTAAGTCGCCACAAACGGTGTATCTCGGATGCAAGAGCCCCTAGTGGTTTACCAGGGATATATACAAGTCAAATGGAGAATTTAATATTAGGACGGCACGTTGGCCATGTTAGCTCAATGGGTTACAGCGACTGGACAGAAACCAGGAGATCCGTGCTTCAAATCCCGGCCATGGCATTGAATTTTTCAGTTTGACTCTATCTATCAAAAACCTTAGCCTATATACGGCTAGTGTGAAGAAATGATTAATTTCCATCAATTAACTAAAAAATGTGTGTACATTTTTAAAAAAAATATGGATGATTATGTTGCAGATATCAAAATTGTCAGTCAGGATTTAAGTCTTCTTCTTCATCTTCTCCTTGAAGCATTAAATCTCCAAAGGCTTGTGTGCTCCAAACGCATATTTCATTGGGTTATCCATCGCTTTTTGGGCCTTCTGATGTTTTTTTTTCCTTTAGGTCTGTAATGTAATATTTTGTTTGGATATCGTTCCTAATTTATTCTATGTGAATGAACATATATAGAATGAATGAGGATTTAAGTGAAAATTGTAAATCATTGATTAGAATTGCAGCAAAATCTTACAAGATATGAATAAAAATTACCCAAAAGGAAATAATAATACAAAGATTATTATATCATTAAATGAAAAAGTCATAATCTTTAATAAAGAAGACAATGGTAATAACATTGCAATCCAATTGGATTACATTAATATGGAAGACATTTACTTCAAGGTGAAGATTATGTAGCAATTAAGAATGACCATTTAAAATCTTGCATTGAAAATGTTAATAAAATGCTTAATGAAGTAAAAATCAAACCAAATAAAGAAAACTACATTGTAGAAGTCAGTAATCCAGTTACACCTAGAATTTATGCTCTTCCTAAAATACATAAACTTGGAAATAAAATGAGAGCTATTGTAAATTTTGTAAATTGGTGTATTTAAAATCTAGCTAAATGGTTAAATAAAACAAAACAAAAAATATCACTTTTGATAAATTTCAGACCTTAAATATTAAAACCTCTTTTGACTGGTAAATAAGATCTGCAATGTAGTATCTTTGGTGTAGCTACTTTATTTCCTATGGCAGACACAAACTTTAATGGCAGTTGGCAGCAAGAGTTGGTCAACATAAAATCCAGTCAGATGTTTGCCACACCTTGCAGTGTTATATAGTTCAACAAGTTGTGAAGTTGTGCTGCAAAGCCAGTGACTAAATATCATTTGTGCCAATAAAATTTATTTTCGTAATAGGAAACAGAATAACCTGATCATGAAGAGCATTTTATTTTGAAGTGACCAGTCTAAAAGCCAATTTCCTACGTTAACTGTTTGCAGAGATATGAATGTGAATTGAATTAGTCTTTTAACAGGGGCTCTGTTAAGATGTCCAAATCCTTTTGTCTACTGTTTTGCTTATTGTGTCAGCTTGTGACTCAACAAAGATAACAGAACCTCTTGGCTAGGATAAGGAACTGAAAGTCTCAAGCTATTATAGCTTCAGTTCAGATTTCTGCTTTCATGTAAACTGTGGTAATTTCGGTTCCTGTAGTTCAATTATACTGATTGTGTGGAATCATGTTATTGGTATTTAACATTCTTTGCTAGATTAGTCAAAATGTCACATAGTGAACAAGGTGCGAGCAGTAAAAGTGAACCATAATGCATAAATGGGAAGTGTTGCATCACCAAAGCAAGAGTGTAATTTACAGTGTTTCTTTAAAATGCAAAGTAATACTTCAGCCAATTATCATCAACTTAGAGGAAGACAGCGATGATTCAGACGAGGTCAGAAGCGAGGATGAGGATGAATACAATGATGACAAGGCAGATACAACAGCTTTGCCATAAGAAATTTTCTGCTTGGCCTGCACACATTTTTGTTACCATTTTAAAGTATGATTTTCAGATTACTTCTTAAATTAGGATGCACACCAAGTTTATGTTTACTTGACAGCTACAGTAATACCCTATAAAATGTTTTCATTTCATCTTTTTACTGCATATAGCTTCTCCCCGCACTTTGACATATGGCTACGTCGCACTTTGTTGCTAGTGATCAACTTCAGCCACCATTAAAGTTTGTGTTTGCCATAGTATTCTTAGAGAAAAACATTTCATGTTTTTAAAAAATGGATGAGTTATATAAATTGCATGAAGACTTAATTAAATGATTTTTTTTACTCATCTTTGTTTGGATGAAATTCTTTTCAACGTAAATGCTAGATTTTTTTCAACAAGCTTCTGGTGTAGGAATGGGTAAGTCCTCTTTCACCTTCTCTTGCTGACCACTATATAAGGTTTTCTGAAATACAAGTCACTAAAGCATCCCCTTTAATTTTTTAAACTTGAAAACCCGAGTAAGTGAACATTTCAGAAATATTAAATACAAAAAGATTGATAAATTAGCAATAGCAGATCATTTTTTGTCATTTAACCATGACATAAACCCAGAAGTTAAATTATTAAAGCAATTGAATGGACCGGCAGACTTGATGGTTTGGGAGAAAGTATTTATCTTGAGAAACACAAACTGCATGACAAATTTTGAAATATGCCAACAGATTCAGTCAACAAGTTTGTTTTGCTTGCAGTAAATGGCAGGATGATAGCAAACCATCCATCAACTGGCAGAAGTAACCAGAAAGTACAGTCAGTTTACCAGTTGAAGCAGTGGGCACATGACGACACTAGTCCTGGAGGATTTGTCAATTAAAAACAAATACGTGAAGTTTGTCACAAAATACTGTAATTTATCTATATTTTATTGCTAAACTGTCACTAGCTTCAGTTTTTACAAAATAAATAAACCAAATGAAATCTCTGTTCTTAAATGGGAATATATTATTTGAGGCAACGATTGCATATGGTACAGCGAAAACAATAAATTCACTTTATCCTAGGATCTTTTAGTGTCTCATGCCAGCAACAAAGTATCTAAATTCAATACATAAGCGTTGGACCTTATACAGCGCTAATATACTTGATTGCACCAGATGTAGAAGCAGACTGCTTAATCGAAAAATTGTACCATTAACACATAAAAAAAGAAAGCAACCAAATACTACAATAAAATATAATAATTTCTGTAAACGACTTACTAATTGATAGAGTTGATATGAAAAATTCAATGCCACAGCCGGGTTTTGAACCACAGAACTACTAGTTTCTGTCCAGTCGCTCTTACCCTTTGAGCTACCATGGCCAACTTGTCGTCATGACATTAAATTCTCCAACTGACTCATATATTTTCCCGGTAAACCATTAGGGGCTCTCACATTCGAGATAAACCGTTTGTGGCGACTTACTATTGTAAGTACTTGAGTCCCAAGCTTCATCAGTCCGCCACGGTAGCGTAGATGGTAGCATGCCTGCCTCACGTTCAAGAGGTCCCGAGTTCGAATCTCGGTCAGGGTGAGTTACCTGGATGAGATTTTTTCCGGGTTTTATCCCTTATCCTTAAAAACACAAATCTCGGGTAGCTCTGGGCTCCATGGACCCTGGACACATTTGAGCATCGTTTCACCCATCTCATTCACCATCCAATATGACTTAGCGTTGGAGGACATAAATTACAAAAAAAAAAAAAAAAAAGCTTCATCATTTAACTCTTGTTATTTAAGTTAATTGATGAAAATTATTCATTTCTTCACACTTAGCCGTATACAGGCTAAGGTATTGAATTGATAGAGTCGACATGAAAAATTCAATGCCACAGCCAGGATTTGAAGCACGGATCTACTGGTTCTGTCAATTAACTTAAAAAGAGTGTAATGATGAAGCCTGGGACTCAAGTATTTACGATAGTAAGTCACCACAAACAGTGTATCTTGAATGTGAGAGCTCCAAATGGTTTACCGGGGAAATATATGAGTGAAAGGGGAATTTAATGTCATGATGACAAGTTGGCCATGGTAGCTCAATGGGTTAGAGCGACTGGACGGAAACCAACAGATCCGTGGTTCAAATCTCGGCCATGGCATTGAATTTTTCATGTTGACTCTATCAATCCAATACCTTAGCCTGTATACGGCTAGTGTGAAGAAATGAATAATTTCCATCAATTAACTTAAACTACTAATTTCTTAAAAAGATAAGTGAAGTTTGTAGTAAATTATTATAATCTACTGTAAAAAGTTGTACCATGTTTGCACATTCTCTTACTTTTCAGTGTGATTATCTAGTTAACGTTCACTTAATTACCAAAAAATATTAAATCTTTCTGTTTGTTTACATCCACTCTTTCTTCTCCTTCAGTCTGGTACTGTTTCACTTTCACTCTATATAACATCTGCATATTTTGATCTTTTACTCAGTATAATCTTACAAGATGTCCAACTCTGAAAAATCAGAAGTCATATGACTGAGATCCTTCTACTGCAGAAAAACATGTCTCAAATTCAAATTACAACACTGCAAACCACTGTTTAATAGATGCAGACCAAGGACCTTAACAAACCTACACTCTGAAACCATATTCATTAACCATTTAACTGCAATAAAGAGGATATATATAATTACAGTAAATATAATCAGAGACTTTCAAAATCACTTAACAGCTTTGAAGTATTAGACAGTAAGATTGTATAAATTTTAACATTAGATTTATTACAGTTACCAGATAAAACATTTAAATGTAAACAATATGACTCATTGGTCACTAAATCATTAGTCAATACAAGAATATTATGATTGTAAGACAAACATAGTCAATGTGCATAGGCCTTATGGCTACTAATGAATTTACTGAATGCAGTCCTATCCCACACAAACAACAGATACAATAATCAATTAATTATTTGAAGCTAAGAAAAATGTGCCATATAGAATCACAATTGATGCCTTATGATTGCAACGTGATGAAATGGCTGTGAAGTTTAGACCGACAAACTAGTCCAACGATCTAGTTTATAACGCTCCAGATGCTACAAAAATGGCAAACTGTATACAACAGGATGAGAATATGCTGCAACAGGTGAAAAGACAGATTGAGATGAACATAAGAAAATGTAAATGAAGCTGTAATAAATTTGCACAAGTAGGTTTGCATACAATTTTAACTTTTTCTTTATCTCCAATACTTTCTTTATTTAACTAAACACTTATTCTTCATTATAAGAGCCATCGTATGTTAGAAGAAACAAAGGCGTGGCATTGCTGGCGAGAGCCTACCCAACCATAGAAACATGTGTGTGCTGGAAATATTAACATCGTAACCAAACTGCGATAGTTAAGCGAGTTGGTACATGATGAAAGGACAAGAATAAAATCAAGTACCTGCTATAAGTTTGAGATATACTGATCGTACTTTGTAAACTGATAAGTTTTGTTGAAACAATTTTTCTCTAATATAAACTTTGAGAACTTAAAGGCGAGTGCAATTTTATTTCATTTTCGTAATTAAAACGTAGGCATTTAACTTTATTGATCCATGTAACAGATATGGCCAAAATTCCATAGGATCAATCTTGTATTACTTTTTGAAAGCAATACAGTTTACTTACGCAAAGTTTTAATTATTTAAATATATGGGTTAGCAGTAAAGGTAAAGGGGTTTGCAGATTTCACAGCTGTACAGTTGCCAACAGCTACGTCACTAGCTAGCCAGGTTACGTCATCGCTATTCTAAAAGACGATAGGCTGCTTAGTAGAGAATGGTCTCTTAAGTATAGGGTCAGAATTTATTAAGTGTTAACAGTGGTTTAGAGAAATCTGTCAACGCGGGCTAACAAAAAAACTTACAAAGTTCTATTCTTACAACACTGACAGAATACTTACAGAATATTTTTTTTTACATCTCGAACAATCAAGTTATCAAAACTTGCAAAACATTTGTACCATAGAATAACAAAATAATATTAATAATTGGACTGCCAAAGAATATATAACAACGTGCACTCTAATATAGAACACTTCAGCAGAGAGTTTGTACAAAATATGCGCGACAGCGAAAAAGGGTTCTGTTTTATATCATAACAGGATTGTAGTTATCAACTCAAACTTTCCATAAATTAATTTCATTGGAAATACATGTTTTGAGAGTCCCTGAATCTAAAAGTAAATAGAAAATAGACTTTATAGAGATTCAAAAACGGGAAGTTTATAGTTCCATTAAATCAAGGAATCCATTATTATTATCAATTATGTTATGTATTATCCATTGACAATTATGTGGCTGTAACGTACATGCGCCCATTTCTATAGTTGAAATGTGTGCCGCGCAAATAGAAGACAAAACGTATGTTCTAAGTGTCGCAAACGTTAAGTGGGCCGTTTCCAAATATGTACCAAACCATAACCATATATTTTCTCGTAATTGAAGTACTAAATTAAGACCTTGATGAACGAATCACATACATGTTAAATAAATTACCGTAGGTATTTCCGTATGATCAAACATATAGTAAAAGATTAATAATGTGATTGCAAAATTCTAGCACGATATAAAACAAAACCAAAGAGCATATAAATATACTCAAATTATCTAAAGTGTACATACCTATTATATGTATATATCTGTAAAGGTTTTAATTCATTTTAAACATAGGTAGAGACATTAGACGTATTCTGTATCATCTATTATAATCTAGGGGACAATTTAAGCTGCCACTACATCAGCAACGTAAGTGTACTCAGAAAAAAACATTTGAGCTTAGAAAGGAGGTGTTAGTGTAGTCGGGAAAACTTCCGCTGACAACTTAGACTCTTTTCAATAAAACGGCAATTCTCTTTAGAACTTCATTTGCCTCCATGAGCGGTTTCTTATTTTGCCTCTTTAGTTTCAACATTCACCCAAGATGCACACTATTTCTGGAGCTAGGCTACGAAGTACAGTTCAACTTCTGTACCTTCCGTTTCTTTTCAGAGGAAATGGATGTTGTCGCCTTGATCCTACAAAACTTGGATGTGCATCTGATCGATCATTATCGCCACTAAGGAAGACC
This sequence comes from Mantis religiosa, assembly GCA_030765055.1. Classification (NCBI taxonomy): domain Eukaryota; kingdom Metazoa; phylum Arthropoda; class Insecta; order Mantodea; family Mantidae; genus Mantis; species Mantis religiosa. The sequence goes on along the minus strand of JAUKNK010000331.1, from coordinate 881,228 downwards.
TTCGGACTTCTTACTGGGAATGGATACAGTGTGACAGTAGACTGCTGAATGGCAGAAGCGTTTCCTTAAAATATCCTTAAAGCGTCTGTCTGGCCATAGATATTAGAATGGATTAACTTTTGGAGCTCTTAATACCAATTTTGATATTTAAGATCATCTTAGAAGGACACAATACGAAGATTTTCAAGAAATGCGCATTTCGTTCATATGTTACTTAAACGTATAGTAATATCTACGTTGCGGGACGCTATCTGCTGTGAGAAAGCCGACCAGGATGCAGAGGCAGGTGAAGGTGACGCCACGAGACAGAGTGCGGGCTGTGCTGTTTTTGCGCAAATACCAATCGAGACCTTCTCAATACGCCCTAGAAGATAATTCGAGAAGAAGTCATTATCACCAGAAGTTTCTATGTCCGACAGGTGTAGCAAGTAGCGAAGTTGTAGTGAGAGTTTTAGAGCTTCGAGCGTCAGTCGACGAGGTGCGTGAGGCAATCCACGAATCGGTTGGTCATTTGCATTCTGTGAGTCAACCGAGCAGTCCATAGAAGTGTGGTAGGTACATTCCAAGCTCCTTGATGAGGAGTCTACAGACCGTGGAAAGGGAAACACCGAAGCATATTACGTGGCAAGGCATTTGACAGTATAGATCACAACTTCATACTGAAAAGATTATTATTTTAATAAGATCTGTAATAATCGGTTCCATCTTACTTAAAAATCGGAATCCAGAACACCTGGATAAGTATGACAATCAAGTAATGGGGATTCTTCTTGATTTATCAAAGGCCTTTGATAGTGTTGATCACCAAGTCTTATTACAAAAATTGGAACATTATGGTATAAGGGGGACTGCAGGTAAATTAATTAACACATACTTACAAGACCGGGTACAAAGCACAGAAATAATATGTAAACTAAGCCAAATAGAAACAAAATATGAATCCTCATTAGCAACTGTTAAATATGGAGTCCCACAGGGATCTGTGCTTGGGCCTTTACTATTTACATTATACACTAATAATTTACCTGTGATTAATAATGTTAAAACTGTATCATATGCTGATGACACATCTATAATTTGTTGGGGAAAAGATCTAGACAACTTAACTAATAATATACATTCAGGTACAGATGTAATACTTAAATTTCTTGCTAATAACAACCTATTTAATAATTTAAACAAGACAAGCATAATATATTTTAAAATTAGTAATTGCATGTACAACAATATGAAAATTAAAATTGGAAATGAAGAAATAGATACAACAGATGATCACTTATTTCTAGGATTGAATATTGACAAAAACTTATCATGGACAAAACATGTAAATTATATATGCAATAAAATAAGTAAGGGTATCTATCTATTAAATTACGTGGCAAACTATTTGGATAAACCTAATTTAAAATTGATTTATTATGGAATAATTCATCCTCATTTGAATTATGGTATTGAATTATGGGGTACAACGTCTAAAGAAAATTTGAAACGATTACTGGTATTGCAGAAGAGGTGTGTAAGGATTGTGTGTTCATTAAAATCAAGGGATTCATGTAGAGAAATTTTTAAAAAAGAAAGAATTCTTACAGTGGTTGCATTATATATTTTTAGAGTTATTTTACTAGTTAGGAGAACTACAAATATAAGGAGTAATAGCAATATGCATAAATATGACACAATAACTAAAGAGAATATGTATAGGGAAGCAAAGAGTAAGAAATTTTTTGATAAAAATCCATTTGTAATTGGAAGAACTTTATACAATAAGCTGCCAGCCACAATTAAACAATCAACTGGTTCCAACTTTAATAAATGTTTAAAAAATTACTTAATTGAGATGGCCTTTTATGACATAGATGAATATCTGCAATTGTAATTTCAAAGGTTTTTTTTTTTTCCTGACACATGTAATTTGTAAATATTTCAATGAGGGTATAAATGGGAGATCAAACTGTCAATTTGTCTAGTAATTTCAACAAGTGAGTATAACCTTTGAAATATATTTCTGAAATCAGCAAATAAGTACATATTTATAAATTATTATTCTTATTATTACTATTATTATTTATGTTCAATCATTATATAACAAATAAGAAAATACTAATACAGTTTATTACATCTTCTGTTTCATATTACTGAGATCTTCACCTTATGACCAATGGATAGGAAGAACCGCGAGACCCTCCTCAAAGAAAGGGAAAACCGAAGATTGTTTTTTTTTTTACCATAAAGACAGTTACATTATTATTAATCTCTGTATATGCTCTGTAAAATTTGTAAATCTTGATGTATGTAACTAAATATTGTAATATGTAAACTTTTTCAACGAAACTTGAAACATGTATGTCATGTCTATAAGTGAATAAACCATTATTAGGTAGTTATAATTTGAAACTAGATATGGCTATTAAGTGTCGCAAAGATATATAGGCGATTACTAATTGTAATACTTATAAATTACCTGCGATATTCTCTTAATAAGGCATCAGTGGCTGTGCCATACATATTAGTGTACTTATAGCTGAAATTTCACATCAGTAACTACTGTCCGGCCGCTGTATCTCCGGCTCTGACATTTAGTGGCTGCAGGACGTGGAGGGGGGAAGGTTACTAGTACCAACATATAATAATAAGTAATTGAAAACATATCGTCAGAATTATCTTTATAATGAGAGTATAGGAATCTATTAGCTTCAAAACATTGAAATACAACTTGTAATTTTATTATCATGCAAGATATTCTTTACAACATCACTCTATTCAAATATTTCGTTCACACCTTTCACGCACACCAACTGCTTCTGTTGGTGATACTGGGAGTCTGTACAGCCGGTGTCGTGGTAAGGAAGCTAAAACTGTCTGCTAGCGCCAATCAGCGTTGTCGCTGCTGGGCGTGGATTGCAAATCCAGTAACGTGTTGCCGCTGCAATTTTGTGTGGACCACGTGTCTTTTAGTTCACTTTTGGAATCCGCGCTGGTGGTTTGTTTAAGTTTTTGTGTGTGCGTGAATTCCGATTTCTAGCGTCTGTAAGTCTTATTATTGTCACCCAATTAGCGGTAGGCATGAGGGCAACAGCTGTGAGGAAACCAGAGGCAGCCGAGCCACGCCTCCCATTAGTCTCTGTCACTAACTGAGGGGTGGTTAGGGAAATGTCACTTGTCCCTGGGCGCTTCTCTCCCCTTCTCCTGCCCTCCGGAACTTTCGTGGTGATCGGCGGGAAACCAGAGACTTCTAGAAAAGCAGTGACATTCCTATAAAAAGGGTTTCAGGAAGACAGTCAGTCACAGTTCTTGGTGTAAGAATGCAGTGCTAGTGTACGACGAGAAGACTGCGTGAGAGCATCGGAAGATTGTACGTAATTACGAGTGCAAGTGAAATTGTAACGGACGAACTGGTGAATCGTAATTGTGTGCATTACGTAATTCTGTGTAATTGGCAAGAGTTTAACTGTAAGTCGGTGGAAATAAAGAACATTTTTGAGTGGTGAAATTGGACTTTTCATTTCACGAACCCACAAAGCCACATTATTATTGCTATTATAGTAATATGGCTACTGGTTCGTTAGAATTCAAGAAAAGAATCGGCTCTTATAAGAGCCAAAGCCGTGAATTTATATTCCGACTACGTGAGTACTTCGAGAAGGAGCGGGACAATGGTGGACCTCTACTACCTGTTACCAAGGTGCTGGACAGAGTTTGTGATGCCTTGAAGGTGGGAAAAACCACCGTGAAGAATGTGACCAAGGAAAAGTGCCCAGCCGATTTAAGTTCGCCGTCTGCAGTTCTGCGTACACCGGGAAAGCAAAGGCAACGAGGCAGCCTTAAATCTTCACTTGATGCTTTTCAAAATGATGCTATAAGGCGACATGTATATCAATATTATATGACAAAGGAATTTCCCACTCGTGCGAAGTTGCTGTGTTCTTTAAAGGAAGCTGGCTTATTCGATGGCGGAAAAACCAGCCTAAGTAAAGTACTGAAAGAACTAGGTTTTCAGTTTAAAACTTTTTCTGGGAGGAAAGCTGTAATGGAAAGAAGTGACATAGCTGCATGGAGAGGCAGATTTTTGCGGGAAATTCTAAAAAGCAATCCCGAAAAGGTGGTATGGCTTGATGAAACGTGGGTAAATGCAGGACACACTAAGACAAAGGCATGGACAGATGACACTATTGCAGGCACAATGAAAGTGCCAGTTGGAAAAGGAAGCAGATTGATTTTGCTCCATGCTGGTGGTGTACGTGGTTTTATTCCAGGAGCAATGCTCTTATTCAGATCAAAGAGCACGCGTGATTATCACGAAGAAATGAATGGAGATACATTCAAGAACTGGTTCCAAGAATCTCTTCTGCCAAAGATCAGTGCCAATTCAATTATTGTTATGGACAATGCGCCATACCATTCAGTTCAATTAAACAAAGCACCGACAATGTGCGACAGGAAAAGCGTCATTTTACAGTGGTTGGAGAACAAAAACATACCTGGAGCGTCCGCAGAAATGACGAAAGCAGAACTCCTGCAAATTGTAAAACTTTACAAGCCACGTTTCTGCACTCATGAAATAGACAGTATTGCTGCTGCTCACGGTCACATTGTAATCAGGCTCCCTCCCTACCACTGTCATTTCAATGCCATCCAACTGATTTGGGCACAAGTGAAAGGTTATGTTGCAGAACATAACACAACATTCCGCATTTCTGATGTTCAGCTATTAGTGCAAAATGGTGTTAAACAAGTGACCCAGGATAACTGGAAAAGTGCCATGGATCATACTTGGAAACTTTTAAGACAAGCCAAGGAAGACGACGGCATAGGGGAAACACGTGTGGAGGAGCTGATAATTTCATTCAGTGAAGATGACGTCAGCAGCGACTCCAGTGATGAAGCCGCGATGAGTGAAGATGATGAAGATATGGATATTTACGAGGATTGCGGCGTCTTCCCACTGGACTGAATGTAAGTTGTTTAATAGCCAATTTCAGTAAACGTAGCTTTTTGTTATTTCTTTTCCAGTAAATGGTATGGTACATTGTCTCCATATGCAACTATTCTGGGATCATGTATGTACACATTGTCCACGTTCATTTACGGAGTTACGATCTGCAAATGCGTGAAATATTTAAAATACACATGTTCCTCTGCTTGAAATTCCCGCTAAAGAACTGGCAACAGCGCACTTCCCCCCTCGAGAACTGTCAGAGCCGGAGATAGAACGGCCCGACACTATCAGTTAAACAGTTGAACAACTCTGCATTTGATTTAGAGCATATAAGCAATCATTAAACTAGAATAAAACATTAACTTAAAACAAGCCATAAGCAGATAATGGAATCAATATTTACACTACAAGTAAGGTATACAATGCTAAGAAGTTTCGGCTCCAAATATATGAAGAGATCAACTGAGTATAAAAAATAAAAAAATAAAATAAAAGCCATACCACCAAAGCAGGCTCCGCCAACTGAAATGGACGGTGTGCCTATACAGTTTCCACGGTGCCGGCGTGCCTCGTCGTTGCTAGGGAGATATGCCAATCCCTACCTCGCGCATTGGCGTTCCGCAAACTGCACTTGCGTTACCATTAAATAATTAAGGACATGTTAGTAGTGAAAGAACAATCCAGAAAGTGTATAATACGTGGTTTAATATATCTGTGGTACTTGTTATTTAATTAGATGTAAAACAACCCAATACCAGTAAGATTATTATAGCCTTCAATCCTATACAACCAATAATGGCATATAAAAGAAATATTTTTAATTATAAGGACAAAATAGTGTTTTGTGGAAATTATCACAATTTTGATCCTGAGACAATTGAAAAATACAAAATAACAAAATAATATTTACTATATAGTGATAATATTACACAGAATACTTCATACTGTCACGAACCGCTATTTACGATCGCGCGGTTTGTTTACATAAAGGAACTGACAGGCGGCTAGTGTTAACAAAGAGCCGACAAATAACGATAGCGCCGATAAACAAGAGACGGATAGTGTATCACAGAGGTGAAAGACTTGCGCCACCGATATAGTTACATTCTAGAACATTCGTGTTTTATCTGGTGACATGTTAAACAAAATTTGATAACAGTCTGGAATTCATGAATGGGTGCATAAAAAGAAGCCATGGCTAGTGATGAGTCAGTTATAAAACGAGAGTGAGTGAGTCGCGAGAGGTAAGCAGAGAACAGCTGAGGGTGTTGTAACTGAACGCTGTTTGTTATTGTCATCGACATTGGTGTAGTAGATTGTGATATGTGATGTAATTTTGCTGCTACGCAGTGTGTTTCTACGCAAATGAAGAACTTAGAATGTCGTCAAATTGAGCTTTTAATTCTAGGAACCCACAAAGTCACAATATTAAGTGAATGTACACGTTTCCATTAAGAATTTGATAGATTCACTTCTCGGTAGACACTCTTCCCTTCTAATGCGTTTCATAGCTGAAAATATGAATTCACGTACATAGGTCGAATCAAACATTGCAATCATAGATGCGGCACGTCTGTGTAATCGAGAGAATCTTGATTTAAGAAATCTCCTGTAGAAATCTAGCAAACTTCCTCTGTTTCTGTAACTGTCAGTTAACTGAGTGTCACATTTCAAGGTGATGCCTGTTGTGCCTTTCATTGGCACCAGATCTAGCATTTCTTCCACAACTTCCAAATGTTCATTTACTCCAGGAGTAAAAATACATAATTGAGCCATAGTTGATACGTCAGTGCTTTCATCAATGGCAATAGAGAATGCAACAAATTCTCTTCCTCTTTCAATAAGTTGTGCGTAAATGTTGTCCGCCAGATCTTGAATTCTGCGTGAAATAATGAGATGACAGACAGTCTCGAACTGGTGAACACTGACAGGGGTGAATTTATTGCAGCTATAAGCATAGTCCTTTAATAAGTATACAATCAGAAAAACTACTAAAAGATTTGACAATCTATAGCGCTATTTAGTAAATTCACATAAACTGAAGTTTCTGCCATTCCGCCATCTCCTTCTTCCAGTTCCTCTCCCTCTCTCCAGCTTTCTGTATTCACTGAATATTAAATCGTTTCAGCACTTGTAATTTTTTCTGGCAAATTAAAAAAATAGCAGCACCGCTACATTCCATAAAGGAGTACTCAGTTTCCCATTCGGGATTGATATATGTCAGTGTGGGTACCCTTTGCTTTAATGAGTGGCCTTTCATATTAAACTGACACTGAAGTACGAACAGCCACTGCTACGGAACACAAATCGTGCGAAGCACGTATTGAGGCAACACGGTGCCTGTAGCCCAGCACATGCACCGCGGCAAGCGAGTTGGCTTTGGCTGCACTAAAGCGTAGGTCTGCTTTATTTGTATTAAGCAACTTGAAAGATTTGCTTGACCAATGTGACAGTATATTTTCACTCCCAGTTTCGTAATAAACTATTCTCTGGGGTAATTTAGCGCACATTAAGCAAGTGTTTATATTATTAAAAGGGCGATTTGTATTATTTGTGTTGTTAAGGCTCATAATTCCTGTACGCCCTTATTAAAAGGAACTTGAAACCTCACTCTTCTCTGATAAGCTATCTTACACATGATTATCATAACTACACAGCAAACCTCGCTTTACATTGCCAAGTACTAGGGTTGGCTGAAAAGCTCAGCGCTTACCCGAGATGATGCCTCTGGGGCAGTTTGAAGAATAGCACCATATAGTTTATCTCTAGACTATCTTGTATTCATAGCTATAGGTCAACAGATTGTTTAGTTTTTTAATGACAGCATTTAAAAGAAGACGGTGACACATGAGCGGTGATTAAATACTTCCATTTGAAAGGCTTAACGCCAAAAGAAATCCAGGAGGAAATCGACAGTACATTGAAAGACTCTGTCCCTTCATATACAACAATTAAAAGGTCGGTTGTATAGTTTAAAATGGGGCGTACGGTGATGAGCCTCGCTCTGGACGCCCTGTGGGAGTCACAAAACCGGAGATAATTGAAAAAGTTCATCGTTTAGTACCGGAATACGGCAGATTAACGTTGTTTGAGATAGTAGAGGTTGCAAACATATCAAAAGAACGTACAGGTAATATTTTAAGTAATTTTTTGGGCTTTCACAAGGTCTAAGCAAGATGGGCGTCACGTTTGTTGATAGCTGATTAAAAGCTGCAAAGAAAAACTGTCACTGTTAAGAATTTGGAGCTCTAACGTAAAACTGCCAGAGAATTTTAGAGACGGCTTTTTCCCATGGATGAGACTTGAACACATAACTACACTCCAGAAAGTAAATCACAGTCAAAGCTGAGGATTGCGCCAGGTGAACCAACTCTATAAAGCGAAGTCATTTTTTTTTCAGCTGGCAGCGCTATGGCGAGTGTTTTCTGGTATACAGAGGGAATTATTTTTATTGATTACTTGGACAAGGATAAGAGTGTCACTGGTGACTACTACGCGAGCTTACTGCAACTTTTGGGTGATTAGGTGAAAAGTAAAAGACCTCATTTGGCAAAGAAAAAATGTTTCTTCCCCACAGTACTCCAGCCCATCGTTCAGTCATGGCAATTAGAAAAAATGACCGAATTAAAGTTCGAGTTGCCTTAACATCCACCCTATTTGCCAGATCTAGCACCCAGTGATTACCACCTGTTCCCGAACCTAAAAAAATGTGTTATAGGACGAAGATTTCACAACAATGAGAAAGTCGTTGACGTGGTAATCAGCTATTTTGAGGACCATGATAAACTGCAC
>JAUKNK010000331.1:600000-867500 GCA_030765055.1 Mantis religiosa | reverse complement strand
TTCAGTATTTCAGAAAGTGATCTTAAGTTATTTTGTCGAAATCTCTCTCACCATTGCAGTAGCAGTGTTGATGTTTTCCTTCGTAAGAGCAGTAAGTGGTGCACTGGGTCCACCTTCCTTTCAAATTAACTGTGTTCCCTCTGTAAACATTTTAAACCACCTTCGAGCTGTGCTGTAGGGAAGAACAGACTCTCCATAGGCCTCCTGTAATCTTGCATTGGCCCCAACTGAAGATTTGTTGAGACGAAAGCAGAATTTCAAGGCCGTATATTATTCCTGGCGTGTTACCTCTATTGCAGCGGTAGGCGATACTGAAAATGTCTGAACTTTCCTGATTCTCACAGGCGGGAACCAGGAATACCAACAATAAATTAATACGGTGTCTCTGTTTCACATTAAGCTAACAGAATGTAATAAGATTGAATTTTAGTGTGAAAAATTATGAAAGTAAAACAATTATGATCATTCTTTATGAACAGCCCTCACATGCTGCGCACGATGTCTTGAGGTTCTCCTCTTCGTTCCGCTAATTTCGGTTATCTGATCAAACATTGAGAAACTTATCTCAGTGTACGCGTATGTGTATTAGTAAAAAAAAAGGATGAAACTTCAGTATGTACTTTAGCGGAGAAATTGCCGATCAATGGGAACTATTATATGAACGTCAGATGCTAAAGTATATGATTCCTCTATCAGGTAGATCGGCCACTGAGGCAAGAATGACGCCTAATTCGTCCGTCAACTACATTTTGTCTCGCCAACGAGCAGACCAAAAGTGTATAAGATTATGCTCAGAATGAGCTATTAAGCTTCAAAATTTTCCTAATTACCTCCCCTATGGTAATGACTAATCACTCTAAGACCGCCACCAATTGCTTCTAAACCGATTTTTCCACCTCATTTCTACCTTTCCGAAATGTTCTGCTTTATAACTCAGCTGTCTATAAATTTCTAAGAAATCGTACCTCACATTCCAAGAATACCAAGCAGGCCTGCTATACCTAATCTGACTTTGTTCAGTGAGATTTTAACTTCACCTCTTTTGAACGTAAGGCAGACAAGCTGCCTCATACGCTACAAAGGGCAATGGGAATTCTTGTTATTTCATTATATGAAAGTTAGTACAAATGTAGATAAATTCTGAAAAAGTAAACAGTTTATATACATATTTATTTTTAAAAGGTTGACTGTATTAACTTTTTGAATAACATGGTTATTTTAGTCAGATTTAGGTAGCGGCTGTGATTATTACAACACTTTAAATTGCAACATGAGCCATTATTTAGCAATTACGTATTACTTTTGAAACATTGTTTCACAAAATAATATGTAAATGTTTAATTGAAGTAATCTCTCAACGAATATTTTTCAATATTTTCGCATACATCCCTTATAGCATTTCCACCGCTTGTGCTACAAAACACAAACGTTTCAATCACTTTTGCGACCTTAGAATGAGTACGATAGAGCGTAACCAACTGGCCCACCCAAACCGATAGTAGGTTTTGAAGTTATCTTCTATATATAAACAAATGTAATTACATAAATGGCAAACCACATGCAATTTTTTAATACAGGGAGGAATGATCCGTCCCTGCCATAAAGATATGGAAGATACATACAGAAACTTCAGTTGCTGCACATAATCCCAAAGACAAATTTAAGAAACACGACTCTGCAAATCAAATCAAATTCAAGAAGTTCATATTCGATGACAAAAATTGGCAAGCTTTCTTCATTGATGGCTCTAAGAATACATAATGCTGCTGATAATGATGATAATAGAAAATTAGGGTCTTAAGATATCTAAGACATATTTCATGATGAAAAACATGAGCTTTTGATAATGTCTTTGCAGTAAAATATACAAACACACTATTAATCTTCATGTATATTAAATCAAAAGGACATGGCAGCTTAAAACTATTACATCCTGTTTTGCATATTTCGTATAAACTCTGTACTTCGTCGTTAAACCTGTACTTCTATTTTACATTTTGGGAATACGAAGAACGGAGTACCTTTATTTTATACTCGCTGCCATTTTCAAGTTGAATGTTTGGTTTTATTATTCTATAGTGAAAATCGTGATAGTGCGAGTGATAGTGCGAGAACCTTTAACTTTAAAACCAATGTTTACGTATTCAGTCGTAATTGTAAGTAATAGAACTTGGTAAATGTAAATTGAATTTGTCTTAGGTTTTCGACTGATTTGTTTTAAACAGGCTAATAAGGTTTTGGTGGCTGTCATCTGCTAAGATAAAAGCATCGGTGGCTGAAGCGTGCCCAGCATTGAAAATGTGTTTGCGCTGAAGCTACCAGCTAGCCATACTAATAGGAGTTACCGTGTGAACAAGAGGTACGGAAAAGTTGCCTTAACTTTGAAATGGATCAATAAAGTAAACTGTGAATTTTATTCTCATGAAGTTATGGCCTCAAGACAGGACAAGGAACAGCGCCCCAGTGGACTCCAAATTTGGTTAGGGGAGTGAACTTCAAAATTTTATATGATGTATTTTGTATAAACTGGAGATATCCTGCTGTCCTTAATGAATTAAATGTTGTTGAAAATAATGTTTTTCTAAAATGAAAACTTGAGAATTTATAGGCGAATGCAATTTCTTTAACACACCAAAGCAAAAAGAAATCAGTAATTTAGTGATCCATTAAAATTATAGGCAAAATTCCATACATTTTTTTCATTTTGTGCAATGATGATAATAAGTAACGCTAATAACAACAATAAGAATAAATGGTACAGGAATAAAGAAAAGGCTATGTATCGCTGTTTCAGCATATTTCTGAACTCCGGAGTTGGCAATAGCTTCTTACGGTTGTCATTACTTACCGTAGCAGATGACAGCCACGAAAGTACAGGATAACCCTGAATGATATCCTAATGAAATTTTGGAGCTGCTAATTGATATCTCATATTCATCGTTGCTGTTTAAATATATTTGTATAACAACAATTTGTTATTTTGATATTAATCTTTTTTTTAAAAAGGTGCACAGTTACTTAGGAAATCATAAACGAGAAGTTTATGTTGTGACACGTTTTTAAGTTGTACAAAGTAGCCCATCAGTGATGATACAATGTAAAAGCCTTACAATACCTTCATAGTACTTTTTGAAGCAACTCATTTCAGCGCATCTGATGCTGGTAATACTCCCAAATTATGTTTTAACAAATATTTATTTCATCGAAAATCATACAATAATATCAACAAATGAATCACTGCCAACATAAGCGTAGGAACTGAAATGCACTAGAATAACTAAAGTTTTTGACCGCGTCTGCTTCTGATTTGTTCAGATATTGCATTATGAGCCATTCTTGTGTATCCAGTGATCAGACCAATAGTAACAATATCATACAAGTCATTAAAATACCTTTATAGTATGTTTTGGATAATTTTCCAGCACCTCCTACATTGGTAATATTCATAGATGCATTTCTAACAAGTAATGTTTCATATGAAAAATCATTTGGTTTGCCCTACTGGACTGCCATGTTCCTGGATAGTACCGCATTCCTTGTGAATGTGGGACACTGTATATAGGACAAACCAGAAGGACCATCACTACCAGAATAAACAAACAGAACTGAGCATTCGTTTAATGTAAACTGATAAGTCTGGGCTGGCAGAGCATTGTTTTGATAACGACCGTAGAGCCAATATTCGGGAGACGACCATCTTGGCAAAATGCAGCAGTTACTGGGAGCGGAGAATTAAGGAGGCTTTGGCCATTTCCTCCGAGCAGAGCAATCGTGATGCTGGATTTCAGTTCAGCTCCTCTTGGAAATCAGCCTTAAAATTGGAAATCTGTTGACTTGAGAAGCACAGATCAATACAGCTTGATAATTAAGTTATGTAGTTACGTTTCTTTGAGCCAATTAATTTTCTATACTCACGCCATCTCCTGACTTGGCATTTACTGAAAACAGTCTTTTGTTCAGTAATGCAAATTTTGATAGTGTTTTGTCTTTATATTTTTGTTATATCCAGTGATTCATTTGTGTTTATAAAATTTAATAAATATCCTGATGATGGGAGAGATGCGCACTGCCGAAATGTTGATGTCTAATCATCTTTTCACCTGGCTTGCTGCCCGAGAATAACTTGAGCATATTCGTCACCAGGAAAGCTTCAAGTCTTATTTTGAGTTTATTTGTTGCATTTGTTAGTGTAAAATAGGATTGAAGTTCCAGTAAAACAGTTCTTTCTGACAGCTAGGTGCAGACAAGTGCTTGAAAGAGTTGTAATGGCACTGAATGTTTCCATCAATCAGCAGCTCACTTTTACACTGACTCCCTCACAGTCCTTTATGATAAAACTGTTCACTTACCATACTGACTTGTCATTTTGATGTGCATTTCTCAAATATTTTAAAGCTTGGACTTAATGTTCAACACCAGATGAAGTGTAATTATGCTGCAGCCTTGCATAAAGCAAATAGAGGAACAACATCTACCTCTCTCCAAAGAGAAAAGTGAAGTACAAAATGGTACTATACACTGTAGCTAAGTAAATGAAGTGGAATGTGCTTTGCATGAATACTTGGAAATGAAGAGGCAAAATGTGGGCTGTCATAGAGGTAAGCAGAAAACTGGTGCTACTTTGAAAAGTGTTCAAATTTGTAGTCCTTTTTAATAACTGTGTTTCTTCTCTGAAATTTCCAGCAGCAGTTTTCCCAATACACTTGCATTTCTGCTTCTTCCTCCCTAAACTGTTTGCTTTCTACACAAATAAAAATATTTAATAAATATTCTCCACTTAACTTAAGAAGCCGATGACAATACTTCAATTATGTTTTTGTGAAATTAATTTCATGGACACTCGCTGACATCTTCAGTCAAAACAATTCAACAGAACTTTGCTTTGTTTCCCAATTCTGACAGCTGTCTTGACTCTTGTTACAGATATGTAGGAGTAGTGGTCGTAGTAGATTTGTTTTGTAGATCACAATACATGATATAAAACTCATCTAAGATCTCTACTTCCTGTATTCGAAAGGAATCATATTTGCAGATATATGCAGATAATATATACATAATGTAATATAATGTATGTATATATATATATATATATATATATATATATATATATATATATATATATATATATATGTTGATTTTGTGATAAATTCTCTCAGAATTGTGTCTCGAACCCCTCATTAATGTTTAGCTATATACTTGAGTAATCAGAAATGCCAAAGTTTGTTCACTATAATATGTGTTGATTTGTGTCATGATAATGAATGAGTTCTTCAATTACGAGAACATGTGTGGTTATTAATTGTGTATTAGAAACAACACTATTTTATGTTTGCAGCATTTATTAGGGAGATTTAAATGAAAACCTTAAATGTGTAATAACAAATCAAAATTTTGCGTCATTATCCTGTAAGTTGGTAAGCATGCTACAAACAGCGTGCAGAATGGCCTGTAGGTGGCAGCATAGTGCAGATGCACACATACCATTGCAGTATCAGTATAAAGATGGCCGCCCCATATGCGACTTGCACCAGGGAAGAACAGCTTTCTGTTATTCAGTTTTTGCGTAGTGAAGGTATGAAACCTATTGAAATTCATTGAGGAATGAAGGTTTAGTACGGTGATGCATGTTTGTCACAGCAGCAAATCTACGAATGGAGTAGGAAGTTCACAAATGGTGTGGCTTCAGTGGAAGATGCTCCACGTCCAGGTCAGGCACAATGAGTTGTGACTACACAGAACATTGCAGCAGTTGAAGCCATAGCAAAGGAAAACCGCCGAGTGACACTGAATGACATTGCAGCATGTTTACAGATTAGTCATGGGTCAGCACACCACATTGTGCATGATGTGCTCCAGTTTCATAAAGTGTCTGCAAGATAGGTGCCACGGCAGCTGACTTCTGAAATGAGAGAATGACGTGTTGATGCTTCTGAAGAACTTCTTTGGCGCTTTGAACAAGAAGGTGATGGCTTCCTTGCAAGAATCGTTACCGGGGACGAAACCTGGGTTCACTTCCACCAACCAGAAATGAAGAAAGCGAGCAAGGATTGGCGTCATCTCTCATCACCAAAATCAAAGAAGTTTCGAACAGAACCATCAGCAGGGAAGGTTATGCTGACTCTCTTTGGGGACAAAAAAGGTGTCATTTTGGAGCATTGCATGCCTAGAGGGACCACTGTCACCAGTGCATCATACACAGATCTCCTAAAAAATTATCTGTGGCCTGCAATCAAATCAAAGTGATGTGAATTGCTGTCAGCAGGTGTCCTTTTGCAACATGACAATGCAAGGCCCCACACTGCCCGTACAACAATTGCAACAATCACAGACCTGCACTTTGAGTGTCTTCCTCATCCACCATACTCACCAGACCGTGCCCCCAAGTGATTTCCATATGTTTTGACCACTAAAAGATGCAATGGGACGAAAGAAGTTCCGTTCCGATGAAGTAAATGTGTGTAGTGTTTAACGCCCGCTTTTACTACATACGGCACCGCAGGTGGTGACACTGATGATACATGAGATGAAGATGGAGCACCGGTGTAATGAGATGGCGGGGGAAACTGGAGATCCCGGAGAAAACCCGCCCCAACGCCGTGTTGTCCACCACAAATCTCACTTTGCAGTCGCCTGGGATCGAACCCGGGCCGCCTTGGTGAGAGCCAAGCGGTCTAACCACTGAGCCATGGCGTGGCCTCGTTCCGATGAAGAGGTACGCCACGCGGTGCATGAGTGGTTGCGCGGACTACCAAAAGAGCTTTTTTTTCTAAAGGCATTTATGCATTCTGTAAGGGTTGGAGGACTTTCATTGAGCGTGGGGGAGATTATGCTGTAAAGTTATACAGCTTTGTACCACTTCTGCACAATAAATAATATTTTAAAAAATATTTGAGGTTTTCATGTGACTCACCCTCGTAGAATGTATGTTTTGAAAAGTGTGTGTACAGCTTGGTTAACATGAGATGGCAGCTAGCTGCGCAGTAGGAGAGGGGCAACCAGGAGAGTGGGGTAGGACTGGCAGCCACATGCGGGCAAGAGAGAGGAGAAAGCGCATGCATCTTACCTTGAGGCTGGTTTCAGGCAACAGAAGTAACACTAGCAGATTGTTCAGCTGCAGACTGTTTTTTCTTCCGGAAAATTCCCCCCTTCATCTTCACTAGAAAACTCGGATGACTCATTGCTTTCATCGCTGTCATCTCCTAGATGAATGATGATTTCCTGTCCTCCATCCAGCAAACCTTCATTGCGCATGAATTCATGTTCAACCTGAATGACGTGTTGACATCTTTTCTGCCAATCTTCCGCAGAAATGTCAGTAAACTTCTCGTCAGCTAACTTAATGACGTCA
The DNA here is from genome assembly GCA_030765055.1 of Mantis religiosa. Classification (NCBI taxonomy): domain Eukaryota; kingdom Metazoa; phylum Arthropoda; class Insecta; order Mantodea; family Mantidae; genus Mantis; species Mantis religiosa. The sequence continues at coordinate 860,152 of JAUKNK010000331.1, read as the reverse complement.
TCCATTTTGAACGTGACATTTCTTTCTGCAATCCAGTTCTTTAAAGTGCCCAAATCAGTTCGATTGGATTTAACTCGGGATGATAAGGTGGAAGGCGTAAAACTGTGTGGTTATGTGCCTGAAGAAAACTGTCTATTTTGTACTTGGGGATTTTGGGTTTGAGAGGGATGATCATATTGTAAATGTTGGGTTTGTACAGGGAGGAGAAATCAATGTTTGTAAAATGTTCCATGGAGAGGTTTTGTTTCAGCCACGAAATCATTGTGTCTCTTCTGGAACTTGCAGTGGGCGCCTTATTAAGGATCACATTGTGGTAAGGTGCATTGTCAATTACCAATACGGAATTTTGGGGAAGATTAGGGATCAGTCTTTCTTTTATCCACTTCTCATAATTTGTATAGTTCATGTCATCGTGGTAGTCACCGGTTTTCTGCTGGGACTTGAACCGAATATACGCGTTAGGGATAAACCCTTGCTGGCCTCCAGCATGCACGATGATAAGATGCTGGCCTTTGGATACCGGTGCTAAGAGGCCATGTAAACTGTTATCACTCCAAGCATACGGAGTAGTATGAGATGAATGGATATACGTCTCGTCCATATATATTATGGGACGGCCCTCGCTTCTATATCGCTTCATCATTCTGAGAAAATGGAGGCGCTTAGTTCTGATGTCATGGCGCTCCATTAAAATTTTTCTGTTCTTCTTTGTCCGTTTCCATGTGAAACCCAGCTTTGAGAGTATTTTTCTTAGTGTGGATATGCTCCCTTCAAAGTTTATCAAATCCTTTAATTTAGCATGCACCTTCCTCAGTGTCGGTCTTTGTTTGTGAATTATATAGAATTCGTTCACAGTTCGGCGCACTACTGCCTCATTAAAAGCATCCAAACTGGCACGAAAAGACCTCTTCGGTCTCTTTTTGTGTGGTGTGGAGAATGAAATCGAAGTACCACGATCAATATCTTTCGTTTCCTTAATAATTCTCCTTACACTTCTTTCAGAAACACCTGTTGCCTCAGCCACACTCTTCCCAATGTTTTTGATGCTAAGAGTTGTTAAGCCAGCTTCTGCATGTCTTTTCATGTACTTATAAAGATTACTAACAACTTCCCTGGTTTGGGAGTGCAACACTTTACCTTGTAGTTTGCTGTCCATGTTTTAAAATATTAAAGTCTGCAGTAAAAGGAAATACACCTAATGCAGACGCGCACGCGCACACACACACACTTACACAATCACGCACGCACTTACAAGTACGCTGAAAATAACTAAGAACAACGAGAACTGCTACTTACTGTTCATATATTAAAGTACACTGTCATTTACATATAAAAATATAAATCACACGGACCCGAGCCTTAAAAAATTCCTAAGACGCACGTCCAACCTCAATGATTTCACAACTATAACTGACCCCCACTCTTAGTGCCAGTAGGTGGCGGAGAGGGTGAGTCACTGCGCATATTTTCTCAGCTGCCACGTCTGAATAAACATACTGTATTTGCACATCACATATGTATGTAGCTTACAGCTCAGCTGACATTAATTTAAAAAAAAGGAAGACAGCTCAGGTGAGTGAGGTGCTGGCAGCTCAGCACACATGCGTTGCAGCCACCCAATAGCTGACTTCTTGCTTTTATGAAATTTTTATCAATGAAGTCTTATTTGTGCTACATTTAAAAAATGTGGTTAAAGCAAGTCATATTGTTTGTTATTGGAGTATATAAAGTTGGTGTTTTATATGTTTCATGCATGAAGAAAAGTTATATTTGGTTAAAAAGTGGTGTATTGGTTGGTGCTAATAAAGAATTGTAAGCTGTGATAAGTTTTTCTGTAGATGGTTTAGGACAGACCTATTTTTTTAAGCCTGTGTTTATGATTCACAGGTGGTTAGATTAGCACAGGTCTTGTATCTTTTGATATAAGATTAAGTTTTTTATTCCTATTCTTCTCTTTTGTTTCTTATTTCACCTAATTACAAATTCTCCTTTTTCTTTAATTCTGTTAGTTGCTAAAAGTTCCCAACTTTTTGTTTTCTAAGATTGGTAACATTGTTACTACACGCTGAATGGCACATCTATAGTGACAATGTAGTACTGTTCCTGGTCATTGAATATACAAATACATTTGTGTTTGGCATCGTACAACTGTGAATATGATGTACAAAGAGTGGTTGGTTGGTAACCAACAAGCCCCACATAGCAACCTTGCCTTCGGGGTAACTTTGCCCCACCACATGATGACTGGGCCCATTTTTCAGGTGGAGGCACCCAGAGGGTGGTGTCCATTACCTCCAATGGTAGGGTGATAGCGAAGATGACAGTGAGGCTAGAGGACATACAGCTTATACTGTGGACTCTGAACGACGTTGGGCATAGGGAACATTTCACATGTGCTAGACAGAGATGAAGGTTTGGCTAGCGCCGACTTAAAATCTCCAACCCCAGAGCAAGGAATCCTTTAACACGGGAACCGTGAACAAAATCACTGCACTACCCCAGTGCCCTTTTGTACCTAAATCTTCAATGTCCTGAACGTATACGTATGTGTGAGCGGTGGAAATCATCTGTTGGATCTATTATAGAGCACAGCATTACGCATTAATAGCAATACCAACAAAAGAAAGCCATTTACATATCTCCGGGATAAAAATAGGTGATTCTTAAGGAGAAGAATGTGCTGGTTCTGAAAATTGCCACAGAAATCTTCTATCACGTCAGGTTGAAAATATAGAACCTATAGATTCTCACCTACGAGGTTTCAGATAATATGTTACATTTACAAGAGGCGTCCAGAAAGTAAGTTCTGTTTCAATTTATCTCCGCTGCAGAGCTGCTGTCGCAATTCCGCACATGCACGGTAGACGCTCTGTATCAAGGAGAAGAAACGTGTGCCATTGTGAGATTGCTCTCAGCTACGTACGCTTTGTTGTGCTTGTTTACAATGTCGGTGTTGATTGAAAATCCCGCCACTTGTGAAATCAGATCTGTGATTTGTTTTCTGAATGCTAGGAAAGTGAAACCAATTGAAATTTATCGGCAAATTTGCGATGTCAAAAGGTGTTGTGTTTCTTCACGACAATGGATGACCACACACTGCAAATGCGACGAAAAACATCCTACAGGGATTTGGCTGGGATGTGTTTGACCACCCCCCATACAGCCCTGACCTCGCTCTGAGCGACTTTCATCTGTTTTTGCATCTCAAATCTTTCCTTGGCGGTCAACACTTCAACAATGACGAAGAGCTGAAAGAAAATGTTTCCAACTGGTTGAAGACACAGCAAATTTCTATGAACAAGGTATACAAAAACTTGTGCCTCGCTATGACAAATGCCTGCAAAATATCGGCAGTTATGTGGAAAAGTAGTTTAAGAGTTGTAGAATTTTGTGCAATAAATAATTTTTCTGTATCTGTACACAATTTAATTTTATTACCAAACAGAACTTACTTTCTGGACGTACCTTATATTATTGTGATATAATGATATTTGGTATAGTACTGCTTATCATAGTGAAGTAAGATTAATTCAGAATGTTGATTTACATGCATGAAATAATGGTTTGACTATATACGAGGGCACATTGAAAAGTATCGCACATAATTTTTTTTTGTGCAATGTTATTGCAGCTGGAGTGTTGATATTTCACACAGAAGTAGTTTGAAGTTTTCACTACGGAGGGTTTATTTTTGTACATGTGCAGCTCTAGCGGGAGAAGGGTGAACTATGCAACAGAGATGGCATACTTGCTACTGTCGTCCACACTTGAAGACAGCGAGGTGTAGTTTGATTTTTGTGGGCCAAAGGGCAAAAAGCAAACAAAATTTACAGGGAAATGTGTGGCGTGGATGGGGAGGATTGTTTGGACCATAGCAATGTCTTCAGGTGGTGTGTAGTCTTCCAAGCGGGCTGTGCGAACCACTAACTCGCCATGTTCTGAGCAGCCCATAATGAGCAATACCCACCAGAATATCGAGATTTAACTGTATTGGAACACCACAGTGAAGCGAAAAATCATTAAATTTTAGATGAGTCGTATTTTTTACACATCTGCTTCACTTTCGTACCTATTTTGAGGACATGTTTCGCAAATCTTCGTTTGCATCTACAGCTCTTGTGCGACTGAAGCTAGATCCAGCGGTGTGGGTAATTCTGGGGTTGTTGCTGCCATGTGTTGATTTAGTGATGAACTGAAATGTGGGATTCTCTTCTAGCAGGATTTCAAAGTTCATTAGTTGGTTTTTATGTTTTTCTATGTATATCCTCTCCCATATGACGAGTTCACTATGTTTTTGTACATATTTTAGTAATTCTGTGCTATCTTCAATTTCATGATTTTCAGACCAGAAATGAGCTGCTATTGCGGACTTATCAATATTTTTGTATCTTAAGTGCCTGAAGTGTTCTTTCTTTCTAGTGCCTATGTTTCTTTTTGTCCTCCCTATGTAAATTTTTTCACGTCTTTACACTTAATCTTGTAAATGCCTGACTTTTCCTCTGGTTTTATCTTATCAGTATTATTACTGTGAAGTAGGTTTTTAATGTTGTAATTGTTTTTTGGTGCCAATGTTATATTGTATTTCTTGAATATTTTTTGGAACTTTTTTGTGGCCCAGGGGTGGTAAGTAAATTTAGCAAATCTAATTTCTTGTTTTATTGGTGTGAGAGCTGTGATCTGTTTTAATCTCTTTTGAAGTTTGAATAATTTTAGTTTTTTATCTACAAGGTTTTTTCCATATCCATTTTTAATTGCAGTTTTTAAGATTTGATGGTATTCGTTTTGATATTCTTGCTGGCTGAGAGGTAGATTTACTAATCTGTGTGTCAGACTGTTGATGGTTGCATGTTTGTGTGGAATTGGGTTGAAACTATTTGCTTTGATGTAATTATCTGTGTGTGTGTTGCTTTCCTATGAATGCCAAATTCTAGTTTTTCATTGCTTTTTTTGATTTTAAGGTCTAAAAAAGGTAGAGTACAGTCCTCTTCAGTTTCTACTGTGAATTGTATGCTGGGTTCTTGCAGGTTGAGTAGTTTCAAAGCATCATCTATTAGTTTGTAGGGCACTATTGCAAAGATGTCGTCTATGTATCTGTACCATGTTTTAAACATATGAGGGAAGGCTTTAGTAATATGTGTTTCGAAAAAGCTCATGTATAGATTGGCCAAAAATGGTGATAGCGGGCTTCCCATAGCTAGTCCTGAAATTTGTTTATAATATTTTCCATCGAAGACAAAATAATTTTGATGTATACATAATTCAGTCATTGCCAAATATTCTTTCAGTATGAGATGTTTGTTTTACATTACTCTTCCCTGGGACATATTTCTGTTGCTTGCACTGATGTTGATGTTGTACCACATGTTGTTGCTTATCACGTAAAAAAAAAAAAATTCAATGCCATAGCAGGGATTTGAACCACGGATCTCCTGATTTCCGTCCAGTCACTCTAACCCATTGAGCTACCATGGCCAACTTGCTGTCATGACATTAAATTCTCCATTTGACTTGTATATTTCCCTGGTAGACCACTAGGGGCTCTCGCATTCAAGATACACCGTTTGTGGCGACATACTATCGTAAGTACTTTAGTCCCAGGCTTCATCATTTACCTCTTATTATTTTAGTTAATTGATGGAAATTAATCATTTCTTCACACTAGCCATATATAGGCTTAAGATTTTTGATAGATAGTCAACATGTCATGACGGCAAGTTGGCCATGGTAGCTCAATGGGTTAGAGTGACTGGACAGAAACCAGGAGATCCGTGGTTCAAATCCTGGCCATGGCATTGAATTTTTCATGTTGACTCTATCTATCCAAAACCTTAGCCTATATATGGCTCGTGTGAAGAAATGATTAATTTTCCATCAATTAACTAAAGCAAACCAGTTACTTTAAGGCCATATATTTTCCAACACTGAACCTCCTACTTAAAAAACACGTACAATCTTGGCCATACTTTCGTAACTTTCTTTAAGACCTCCTAATGGAAAATTGGACAAATAGAAGTTTGTTATTATTATTATTATTATTATTATTATTATTATTATTATTATTATTATTATTATTATTATTATTATTATTATTATTATTATTATTATTATTATTATTATTATTATTATTATTATTATTATTATTATTTATTTATTATTATTATTATTATTATTATTATTATTATTATTATTATTATTATTATTATTTATTATTATTATTATTATTATTATTATTATTATTATTATTATTATTATTATTATTATTATTATTATTATTATTATTATTATTATTATTATTATTAACAGAGCCTTTAAGCTGAACATTGATATATCTAAACAAATGCCAGTCATCTGGATTATGGTCAATACCTTGCTCACTCACTAAATCATTGAGTCTATACAGAAATATATATTCCCTTCCAATGAACAATATTTTCCAAATTTCTGATGTCTATTTGGAAACTGTAATTTTTGTACCGGGTGCAGGTAATTTCCATTGTTGCAGCCTGGAATCTAGAAGTTCAGATTCTTGTTTTGACAAATTTAGTCACTTGTCAAATCATTTTTTGAGTCTTTATTTCTAAATGCAGTATTATAGATTTTGCATTTTCTTTGGAGAATAAACAAATTGAAAGCATTCATTAATATGACAAAAAATCAGAAATAATTTTTCTTGTAACTCACATCTTTGTAGTGAATTCTTCATTTATTTGATATCACATAGTAAATCCATTAGAAGTAAAATTTTGTTATTGGTTACTGGTCTTGGGCTGCATTAGCTCATAATTTGTAGCTTTTAAGTTTCTTATTTTTAGCCAGATGTAGTCGTGGTCTGAAAATTGAAAAACTGCTGTATCACAGATTAGGTATAAAGGCTTGATTGTTGTTAGCAAAAATGTTATCTAAAAATGCTGTGATTCTGCTGGGTTAGGAGAACTTATATTAAACTGCCTGAGGATATTTAGAAATTCAATTACACACCGTTTGGTTTACGTTATAGTAGAACCTCGTTTACCCAGATCAGCTGGGATGGGGCCGATCCAAGTTAACGAAAATCTGCATTATCCGGAGAATGATGGAAAAAGGATGAAATGGCATATACAGCATCACTGAAATTTTAATGGAGTATTGAAGTTGCTATCGTCACACTTTCACCTGAAAGCATATACACTGTATGTAATATCCTATGTATTTGTACTATACACAATATAGCCACAGTCAGTAGTAATGGAGTCTGTGAGCACCTGCTGTTTCAGTTTAGTGTATCACTTATCTCACGTTCGCTTTAACATTAGAAGTTTATTTGGCAATGTTTTGTCTTCACTCTGGAAATAAAGCATAAATTTCTCTATGTTTGTTACTACTTGTGTGTGGGTAATAACAGCAGTGAGCTTATGCTGTCTTAGTTTAGTGTATCACTTATCTCATATTCGCTTTAACATTAGAAGTTCATTTGTCTTGCCTCTCGAAATGATGCATCAATTTCTCTATGTTTGTTACTGCTTGTGTGTGGGTTAGAACAAGTTCTGGTTCATCAACATTGTCTGAATCTGAATACTCTTCATTTTCAGTAACACTGCATGATGCAATAATGCCTTCTTCAGTAATCAGTTTATAACCTCCATCATTGTCAATGTGTTCTTCATCAAAATCAGAACAACAATAAATAGTTTTAAAAATGCCTGTAAAATCTTCTTCTACGCTTAAGTTTTCTTCTTCAATCTTGTTTCCTGGCAAGTCACATAAACCAGGCCACAACTTTTTCCATGACTTTATGAATGTTCACTTTCAACCTGGTCCCAAGCAGGAAGGGTGAGTGCAATGAATTATGCGTGCTGGCAAGAAAACTCGAGTAATGATCTACTGAGAATAGCAATTTATCATATCTAAAACAAATCTTCATTTTCATGCTAAACAATATTCTTTCTTTCAATACTGATCTGGGTTAGCTGGATGTCAGGGATATAGAGGTTCAGATGAATGAGGTTTTACTGTATATCAAATTGTGTATTTGCATCTTCTCCAAGCACTAGATTTAAACGTTTTCAGTTAGGGCCAGCAAAAAAGATTACAAATCTGTGAAATTTTCAAGAAAAACACTCAGATCTCCTTGGATGATCTGTATAGTGAAACAATTACTATTTTTATACTTTATATATATAAGTTTATATTGTAGAAATGTTTCTTTTTCCACAGGCTTGTTGCTGAAAGTTTGAAGATCACATCGCATTTAACAGTTGTGAAATGGATATCAAAATGGAAATCAAAGATAAAGATCCTCTCTCAGACGATATATCCTCACGGAATGATACAGAGCTGTTTACCAAGAATGTAGGAATGACGACAAACAGTAATACTGTGCTTCTGACAGATAATTATGACATGGCAATAAAAATGGAAATTAAAGCTGAGGAATCTTTACCAAATTTTCATGTAATATGTAAGTAATTTATTCATCATAGAAATTGATACAAGTTTTGGCTTTGTCAAGAAAGAAAAAATAAGAAAATTACCATATGCGCATGATTTCTTGAGTGCTGGATTTACGGTGTGGTGCAGGCAGAGGGGAAGAAGAGAGAGCTAACACATTTTTGTTTTTGCAGTGTGGTCAACCTATACCTTGTTTCACGTAAGCTTGCCCAGTATCTCTTAACGGTCACGTGACCTAATCACCTCTCATTGGTTGCTGTTGTTTATAGACTGTTGTGGGGTAAAAAGTAGTTCGTTATGTAACATGGTGATATATCATTATATGTTAGAAGAGAATTGTCAAATTTATATTTTCGTAACTGTTTTAATTAAATATATTACGCTACAGAGTTGATTTATCTGAAATGCATGTTAATTCTTAAACGAAGTAAAGAGGAGGTTCCTTTGCTCTCAAGCACATGGCACGATAGCACGTGATTTAGCGGTAATGGTGACATATTTGTTTATATGACTTTTATCACTGACCTTGTTTTGAACTGGATTAGTCATGCATCGCCATTCGAGAGTGCGGGAGCTAAATTATTTTATTGATCGTTTATTGCGCATGTACTTATTATATGTATAATGGCAGAGTCTACCCTGAAGTATCGCAAGGATAATTATTTACAAACAGGCGAAAAAAGAATTGTGTTGCATGTATTTAATGCACTCACAGAGAAGAATCCGTCTTTGTCAGTGAGAAGTCGAACAGCTGTGCTCTGAGTTACAGGTGTGAGTGTTAGATCCGTAGGAACATCGCGACATGAAATTGAGGAAACAGGAAAACTAACCACTCCAGGCAAAAGCAGGAATAAACAAAAGTGCGTGCTCAGAGAAAATACGTGAAAAGTGTTGTGCGTCGTCATGTGTGTAGTTTTTCTTTAGAAATGAACTCCCTAACATAAGTAACATTTCGTCTGCTGTAAATGAGGATGCAGATTTACCAAATTTCAGCAGATTGCTAATACAGCTGGGATTTGTGAATGAAAAAAGAGGCAAGAAAAATGTGCTTAAAGACAGAGGCGATATTGCTGTGTGGCGAAGACGTTATTTAAGGACAACCACACTGCACCGAGATACAAATCACTAAATATACACAAAGAACACACGAAAAGTAAAGTATGGTGTGACACGACTTTTAAGACTGAAAGACAAGCATTTTTGAAAGGTATGTATGCTGGTTTAAAAAATCCCAGTGGAAAAGGCCAAAGGCCTTTCATTATAAACTCTTTCAGTTTCATTGCTCAGTCATTCTGTTTCAATTTGCTCAGTTCATTATAAACTTGTATTTTTGCATGCCTTCATATCCTTATCTGTATGATTTTATTTGTCTTCCCGGCAATTATTACAACATTTACTGCAGGTTTAAATGTGACGGGAAGGCACCGCCTATGGCCTATGACGCGAAAGCATTAGCCAATTAGGGCGAGGGGGAGGGTTGTTGAACGCGGAGTGATACATTTCAGTGGGGCAAGGTTATATGAAACAGAGAGTAGAAAAACACAATTCAGTCGTATTGCGGTAAGATAAGCAATGATATGCGTCGAAGGTATGAGATGTGTCAAAAATCAATTGAACTCAATCTGATATGCTGTGTGCTTATATATTTACTGTCATGAAACACATAAAAGTAGAAAGCAGATATTATGACATCTATAAACACTCACTCGCTTTGTGAATCTTCAATTTCCAAGTCTACTGCGTCACTTTCATCGCTGGTATCCTCTGATGTTTTAATAATTTCATTAATTGCATTTTCTATCATGCCATTATTTCTCCATTATTGCATTTCCAGCTCTTGGACCTTCTTGCAGTATCCTTCCCAATCTGTCGCTTCTATAGCAAGTCTCCGATATTTGTGACTCTCGTTAACATTGTGTACTTTGAAAACATTCTTTATTTTTGCCCACGCCAGCTCAATTGCATTCAGATTACTGTTATACGGAGGTAGACGAATAATAGTGTGCCCCCTTTTGAGAGCCATACATCCACAACATATGTGTTGCTTTTAGATTTGTTGTAAACTGGTTAGCTAATAATTAACCTCAAAATTGCTCAAAATGAAATGGCGTATGTGTGAAAGCTTAGCATATTAGTCACCAGATGTCCCAGTGTGTAGTGCATATCCTGTTTCAAAGTTGTCATCTGTGTTTACAGAAATAGGTAAACCTTATCGAATGAGGACTTGGGATCTGAACGCTCAAGAAATCTTGTGCATATAATATATATATATATACTACTTACAAGAAACTACATACAAACAGTATTTAGAATAAGTTTTGCAATGTAACCATGTGGCTGAGTATCATTTAAATACATCTGGTTATTCATGTATTATTTACAACCAATTTAATCCATTTGAATCAGTCTAAATTTATCACATTAGGAGGAAATGCCCACTAATACCTCATTTACAGAGTAGCATTTGTGCTTCATTAGGATAGTTTTGATTTTCTTCCTATATTGATGTGTATTGCATTCAATTAATCCCCTACTTAGTTTTTTTATATAACTTTATGCCCTGGTGGTCTATGGATTTTAAATTTTTTGAAGTTCTTTGACTAGAAAGATGGATATTTTGTGTTCTTGTAAAGTGACTGTGGTATTCCCTGTTCATTTGCTTCCAGACTTCAGTTCACAGAATGAAAGTGAATTTGTTCCAGAGGACCTTGTAATGGAGGATAAGGATGATGAAATAGATAATAAAATAGAAATTAAAAAAGAATGTTGCTGGCTGGAAACAGAAACTTCATCTGGTGGTGATGAAATTAAGGTGAGAGTTGTACAGTTTGTAACAAAATGTTTTAGTTAGAAATTTTTATATGACTATCCAGTTTGAAATTCTTGTTTTCTGATATGACTTAGTAGGCCATGTAATGACAATATAAAAAAAAAATGTATGTGTAATTTTATGATTAGCCATAGTAATAATTATATTACGTAATGCAGTGACGTAGCAGTAAATTGGCCAATCACAAAATTAATAGAGGAATAACAATAGTTACGGAAACTCAATAATCTTGGGATAGATAGATGCTCTTTAATCTGGTTTCATGACGATGGAAAAATGTTGCGGTGAATATAAACATTTTACAACAGAAAATCAATAATCGTCAAAAAGAGGTATTCGGTATTCGTAATAGTGATGAGTGGACGTGTAAAAGTGAGGAATTTTAAGTAATTAATAGAAATTATATGTATATATATATATATATATATATATATATATATTGTGATGCAGAAGGCGAACTCGCGTTGCCGATCGATAATGCGGACCGGCGGTGGCGGGGGGGACGCGAGGGGTGGCACCTCCTCCTACCGCGCGAAGGTGCTCGAAGGCTCCAGAATGATTTCCCCCTCCATAATGGAAGAATCCAGAGGTTTCGGGGCGATCGATAGAAGCGAGGCGACGGTTAGTGGAGTGGAGGATGTCGCGGTGTGCAGACGTGTAGTGAGTTGAGTGAGTGACCGTGAGCCGGGCGGACGTGTAGTTGAGTTGAGCGGACGTGTAAAGATGAACTGGCAAGGTTGGACGTGTAAAGATGAACTGGCAAGGTTGAATGGTGTAAATTAAATTGTAATTGTGTGCATTACGTAATTTTGTGTAATTGGCAAGTGTTCAACTGTAAGTCGGTGGAAATAAAGAACATTGTTGAGTTTGTGTAATTGGACTTTTCAGTTCACGAGCCCACAAAGTCACAATTGGTGTCAGGAGTGGGATATAACACAATGGAGCCAGCATTAGAAAAGATTTTAGCGGAACTGAAAGAAATGAAGACGGCAAATGAAAACCTCGCTGCAAAAACAGAAGCGGCAAATAACAGGCTGGCCGCGAAGCTGGAGACTACAAATGACAACCTGGCCGCGAAACTGAAACAAATGAAGACGGCCAACGACAACATCACCGGGAACATGGAAGAAATGAAGGCCGAATTAACAACAAAAACAGAAGCGGCAAATAACAACCTGGCCGCAAAGCTGGAAGAAATGAAGACGGCTAACGATAACCTCATGGAGAAGATGGAAGAAATGAAGGTTGCGAACGAGGCTCTCGCTGCCAAGTTTGAGGAGCGGTTGGCCGGCATGAGGGATGACGTCACGAATCTGGGCAAGCGGAAGGGTCAAGTAGATGACCGCCTTAATGACCTAGAGGAAAAGGCCGACAACATCGCCAAACCCCTCACCCGCCTGACAGAGGAACACCGACCTTATGTGTGGACGGAGGACGCCGAAGACGCTTTCCAGCACCTGAAGGAAACCCTGTGCAGTGCCCCAATTTTGGGTTTTCCACAACTGGGTGGCACCTTCATTGTGGAAACCGACGCTAGCGACCATTGCATTGGAGGTGTCCTATCGCAGATCCAGGACGGCCATGAGCGGGTGATAGCCTACTACAGCAAGACGCTATCCAAGGCAGAGAAGAATTACTGCGTCACCCGACGGGAGTTACTGGCGGTGGTAAAGACCTTGGAGCACTTCCACAAGTACCTGTACGGTCAGCCATTCCACCTGAGAACTGACCATTCCGCCCTAACCTGGCTATTGAGCTTTAAGAACCTGGAAGGCCAGACAGCACGTTGGGTCCAGAGGCTGCAGGAGTACGACTTCACCTCGGAACATCGTAGAGGGAAGAGCCGCGGTAACGCTGATGCCATGTCCCGAAGACCCTGTCCAGAAGAGTGCGGCCAGTGCACAAGAGTGGAAGAGAAGGAGCGTGCCGCAGCAGTCCGAGTAGTTGTGGCAGTGCCTACTGAAGGCTGGGATAGCGCAGGCCTGAGGAGGGAGCAGCTGGCGGACGCAGACTTGGGGCCACTCTTGAGGGAAGTGGAGGCAGGGACGAGACCAACCTGGGAGGACATCGCACCGAGGAGCGCTGCCTACAAGTCGTACTGGGCCCAATGGGACTCGTTGAAGACCAGAGAGGGCGTGCTGTTCCGGGTATGGGAGTCACCCGATGGGAAGATGCAGAGAGAACAGTTGGTACTTCCCCGGAGTAAGGTACCGGAAGTCTTGGAAGGAGTGCACGCTGGTAGTTCAGGAGGACACCTGGGAGCGAACCGAACGATTGACAAACTTTGGCAGCGCTACTACTGGCTGAGACTCCGAGCAGATGCTGGTGGTGCACCTGGACCATCTAGCCCGCTACGATGGTGCTGTTCGGGACGACCAGCCTTGAGGAGGGAGCAGTGTGAAGCAGAAGGCGAACTCGCGTTGCCGATCGATAATGCGGACCGGCGGTGGCGGGGGGGACTCGAGGGGTGGCACCTCCTCCTACCGCGCGAAGGTGCTCGAAGGCTCCAGAATGATTTCCCCCTCCATAATGGAAGAATCCAGAGGTTTCGGGGCGATCGATACAAGCGAGGCGACGGTTAGTGCAGTGGAGATGTCGCGGTGTGCGGACGTGTAGTGAGTTGAGTGAGTGACCGTGAGCCGGGCGGACGTGTAGTTGAGTTGAGCGGACGTGTAAAGACGAACTGGCAAGGTTGAATGGTGTAAATTAAATTGTAATTGTGTGCATTACGTAATTTTGTGTAATTGGCAAGTGTTCAACTGTAAGTCGGTGGAAATAAAGAACATTGTTGAGTTTGTGTAATTGGACTTTTCATTTCACGAGCCCACAAAGTCACAATATATTAACTTGAAAATAAGGACTTATCGATGTGTTGTAGGTAACCTACAGTAATTGATTAAGAAAGAAAGTTTGAGTAAAATGTAATCCAGATTGTACAATTAAACAATATATTACAAAATCGGAGTCATATAAAATTTTATTTCTGTCACTAAAAATCCACACCTGAAAATAGATCTCATGACTCTTATTTAATCAAATCTCGACCTGGATCTTCCAAACAGTCAACGTGCATCCTATCTGCCGCGAGTGAGGGAAATGCCACAAATATTTCGCCCGAACGTGTGGTTGATTAAGCTGGAGAAGCAATTCGACTTAATAACGCCACAAATTGTAGTCTTCTAAAAAATGTTTTAGTTATGTTCAAGTTGAGAAGATGCTCTAGAATAATGACAGAAATTTCAGTATTTTTCAATACACATATGCACACAATGCTTTCTAGTTTTATAATACTAAGTGTACTATAAGTGTTGTGCAGTTCTTTAAAACTGTAAGATAACCTATGATCTGTGTGAGGTTCAATTTTATAGTTATACTACATATTGACCAGAATGTTAAACAGTGTACTATATACGCATGATAAGAAGAGCAATTGGGCTCCAAGTCCTCATTCAGTTTGTTTCGTATAACTCCGTAAAGATATGGAAAGATAGAGTCAGTCTAAAAAATTCACTGCCATAGCTGGGATTTGAACCAGGGATCTCCTGGTCTCCGTCCAGCCGCTCTAAACCATTGAGCTACTATAGCCAATGTGCCAACATGACATTAAATTCTCCAACTGACTCGTGTTTTAAGGTAATTGTCTCATGTGTTTATGAGAACTCTTAAGTAGTTTACCGGGAAAAACATGAGTCAGTTGGAGAATTTAATGTCATGTCGGCACATTGGCCATAGTAGCTCAAGGGTTAGAGCAGCTGGATGGCAACCAGAAGATCCGTAGTTAAAATCCCAGCTATGGCATTGAATTTTTCAGTCTGACTCCATCTTTCCATACTGTAGCCTACACACGGCCAGTGTGAAAGAACAATTAATTTCCATTATTTGACCTAATAGTGGTTAACTGTAAAGCCCGGGCCTTAAAGTACTTACACGTTGTAAGTCGTCATTAAGGTAGTTGTCTCATGTATATGACAACTCCTAAGTGGTTTACTGGGAAAAACATGAGTCAGTTGGAGAATTTAATGTCATGTCGGCACATTGGCCATAGTAGCCCAATGGTTAGAGCGGCTGGACGGCAACCAGAAGATCTGTGATTTAAATCCCGGCTATGTCATTGAATTTCTCAATCTGACTCTATCTTTCCCTACTTTAGCCTACACGCGGCCAATTGTGAAAAAGCAATTAATTTCTGTAAACATAGATGACAACTTTGAAATTTGAAATGCGCCATATACTGACATCTAGTGGCTAATATGCTAAGGTTTTTTTTTTTTTTTTGTGTAATTTACATCCTCCAATGTTAAGTCATATCGGACGATGAATGAATTGGGTGAAATGAAGCTCAAATGAGCCCAGGGTCCATAGAACTTAGGGTTACCTGATGTTCGTCTTTCAGGATAAGGGAAAACCCTGGAAAAGACCTTATCCAGGTAACACCCTGACCGAGATTCGAACTTGGGACCTCATGAACGTCAGGCAGGCACTCTACCACCACACTACCAAGGGAGCTAATATGCTAAGCTTTATCATATCCACCATATTTCAATTTAATCAATTTCGAGATTAATTAGCTAACCAGTTTACAACAATCGTATGTTAGAATTAGAATTTTAGTTCATCCTTGGCAACATATACATATTATGAGACACGTCAAAATGTATAAATACAGTATATACATAAAGTCAAATTGATTACATATAATATACACAGTAAGCCGCTTTTCTGTGGTTTCATGTGGTATTTGCCTAGACTAATTTACTACAAGAAATGTCATGTGAATGTACTATGCTCCCAGTGCTCATTTACATGGTTATAGTTCTAAAAATTCATTAATCATATAGAAAGAGTGTGCATGCAAAAATTTCTTAACCTTATTTTTAAAGTGTTTTAATGGTACGGCTTGTTTAAATGAATTTGGAAGTTTATTATATAACATTTTTCCTTTGTAGTTAAATCTTCCTTCATAAAGGCTCGTTTGGTGCTCTTGAATTGCCAGTTTATCCTTGTTACGAGTGTGGTGGTAATGTACATCAGCATTTACTTGAAAATTATTTGTATTTGTATGAACATTTGTGCATGTTATGGCTCTCGAAAGAGGACACATTATTATTCGTCTGCCTCCGTATAACTGTGATCTGAATGCAATTGAGCTTGTGTGGGCAGAATGTTTCCAGAGGATACAACATTACTTGTGATATCTTCACTTATCTTACACACTGTTTTTTTCAAGGTTGACGACACTGCAGAAAGAAAAGAGCATTAGCTGCCGCTTCTTTCCCTCTGCCCGCACCACACTGTAAATCCAGCACTCTTCTTATCTTGCACATACTATAGAATTGTTCATAGTCCTATGAGACCCAGGAATTAATATAAGCAGAAAAAATTCCAAATTTCTAGCAAAATTATCTTTAAGGTCACAAAAAGGAATATATATATTGACAATAACAAATGAATTTCATAATTAAAAAATCTAGGTAATTTCACGATGAAACTACTGGGCCACTGTGCTATGTATCATTATATTTTGTTGTGAAATTCAGTGAAACGTTCTTCATTTTTCTTATACACAAACCCTCATTTCATGTTTTACATATTGAACTTGTGTCACGTGAGACCTTAGCAGTACTACAGTGTGTACATCTTTGAGAAGTTCATCTTTCCGGCTTATGCAATGTCTTGTTAAATAATTTCTCTGGTGCTACATATATCGCTGTTGGATCTGAGATCTGTCCTAGTTAGGAGAAGACGATGAAATTGCTCCAACTAGAACAGTAGTTACTGAGAGTCTGAATTGCTTCAATGAAATTGAATCCTGATTGCCATGTTTATTAAGAATAATGAAAGCATTTGCAACTATTAGATCCAGAAAGTGCCAAAATATTCTTTGCCACCATTTTTTACTTTTCCTTTCATAAATGCATTTTAACATACCAGATTTATCTACAAATTCCATATGAGCATTGCAGTACTTGAAAATATCTGGGCATTAGATTTTCACACAAAAACCATCTCTGCATTTCCGAGTGGCTGTGCCTATGTTTGCAATGCTGTGCAAATTCCAAAGAAAATGTATTGGTTTATGATTCTTTACATGCCAATGCTGTGATATCTGTGTCACTACATCAAAAATGGAACTCTCCTCTGGACATGTTCTTTTCAGTTTTGAAGTTTTTAGGAAATGCAACTTGGCAAGCTGGTGAGAATTAAGCCACTGTTTTGAGGCATCAGAGTTTCTGTAATATACCCATTTTTCATCACAAGTGTGTGACAATTCTCTTGACAAATCTATCAACCATGAGATTACAGATAAACTGAAGACAGATATTTACTCCACATTCAGCTGTTGAGGTGTCAGTTTAAGAAGTACAGATCTACAGCTTCTGTATGATTTTCCAAGTGTCTTAAGGTGGCGATGTGTGGTATCTTTTTATCGTTTCTTCTGAAAGCTTAGGGGTACTTTGTTGTGGATTTCCTCACAACTCTTGGCATGTATCCTCAATGTTCTATACTTTAGGTTTTCCAGAATGTGGTAAATCTTTAGTGCTTTTGTCTCCATTGTTGAAATGTTGGAACCATCGCTGTGCCACTAGTGACACCTTCCCCTTTCACTTCACATATTCTTTGAGTTGTGACAGCGGCTTTGTAATCTTGTTTCCAGTAGTGTTTTACAAGGACTCAAAGTTCAAATTTTATCTTCATTTTGTGATTGTTTATTAATAACTGAAGACTGATATATGCTAGCAATGTGCACAACACTAGCCATGGCATCCATCAATAGCATTGCCAAACCAAAGGAACCCAATAAATTTTCAAAACCACCAAAAACAAAAAACCAACATTACTTATGAGACAACCTAGTATCATCTCAGCTCCCTTCTCCCAATGTAAGTGCCTGATCAGGAGCATAGACAAAAGATTTCATTGGTCAAGATGCTAAGTCCTGAAATACCCATCCTTGCCATAGTATACCTTTGCTATTTGTCTGCTGGCCCTATTTCATTTCAGGACATCAACTTCTAGAAAAAATTATCACAATGAGTTTAACACGATATTTTCTTGTTTTATTGTATTAAGTGATAATACAAACAAATACTCTGCAAAACAATGAACATTCTCACTCTGTTACACAAATATAAATATTTGTTACAAAGGCTTCACTTATCGTAAGAATTATTTTTTTTTTTTTTATTTTATTCAATGATCGATCAGCAGTACATGCTTTACAGATCCTTGTTGGCTAATTGAATCTCTATGAACTATATAATAACATGTAAGGAAAACCAAGTTGGCTCCTATTATCTATTTAACACTGTGAAACAAGAGAAAAATAAGTTAATTAAAACAAACAAGTGATCAAAGAGATAAGAACAGTTATTGTGAAACAATATTCATAATTTTTTTCAATCAGAGTCACTAAGGAGGAGATCCTGTGGGAGTCGTCTCTTCAGGCGCGTGGGCTGGCGGGTTCGTACGCCGATGTCGTACATCACAGCTCCAGGAACATCTGACAGGTTTGAAAAGAAGCGGGAGGCGATCTGACGTATGTACTGGTGAAGAGGAAGGAGACCAAGTTCTTTATGCAGTTGTTGATTTCTTACATACCAAGGGGCATCCGTGGCGATGCGCATAAATCGATTTTGCAGGACCTGTAGCCTTCGGAGATATTGTTGTTAGCCGAACCCCATACCTGGGAAGCATATGTGATAAGTGGCCGGACAAGAGATTTGTAGAGAAGCAGAGAGCATTCAATCCCAAGAGGAGTGTGTCTGTGAAGTAGCGGGCCAAGTTTTGAAAGTCGTCCTGATGCCAACGAGATGAGTCGATCAATATGGGCTCGCCAAGTAAGTCTAGTGTCCAGCATTACTCCAAGGTATTTGACGGAGGTGGTAGAAGGTAGCCAGGGAATTGATTCATGCTTAATATGCAATTCGGGAGAGTTGGAGATGCGACGTAAGCCAAAAATCTTAGCTGCGGTCTTTTGAGTGTTTAGACGTATGCGCCAAGTATCGAACCATTCAACGAGGCAGTCAAGAGAGGTTTGTAGCGTGTGAATAGTTGTAGGGAGATCTGTGCCGGAATGATATAAAACAGTATCATCAGCGTATAAGGCTATGGAGGTAGGGGCCAAGTCAGGAAGATCATAGGTATAGATACTAAATAAGATTGGCGCCAATATGGATCCCTGAGGAACTCCTGCTGCAATATGGCGCTGAGATGACTCCATGCCACCAATGCGAACAGTAAATGTGCGATCTGATAGAAAACTACAAATGGTAGTGAGCAGATACTGTGGAAGTCCAATGCTATACAGTTTGAAGATTAACCCCGCATGCCAAACTTTATCAAAGGCATGTGCTACGTCGAGGAACAGGGCGGTTGTGTACTTTCGTTGCTCTAAACCATGAATTACTGTTTGTGTTAAACGTAGTAGTTGGTGAGAGGTAGAATGTCTAGAACGAAATCCAAATTGGAAGGGTGGAATGATATGGTTTTCAGAGGTATATTTAAGGAGACGGCGAAGGAGAACCTTTTCAAAGAGTTTGGACAAGGTAGGCAGCAAACTTATCGGACAATAGCTTTCGGGGAGACTTTTAGGTTTATTAGGTTTGTGAAACACAATGATTTGAGCCAATTTCCAGGTGTGAGGAAAAAAGCCAAGTCGAAGACAAGCGTTCAGGATTGAAGACAAATGTGCCAGGGCCTTCTTTGTCAGGTTTTTTAACACAATATTGGGAATCAAGTCGTGTCCCGGTGATTTCTTAAGAGGAAGAGAGCGAATTAAATGCCTAAGTTCAGCAGGACTAGTGAAGGAGATTCTGCAGGGAACAGTTGGTTGGTGTCGAAAAGCGTCAAGCTGCTGTTCTATACTCGGGGTGGTGGCATGAGGTGCGTTTGGTGTGAACGTGCCTTCAAAGTGATCTGCAAGAACTTCACATTTAGCTTTGACCTCCGTAACAAGAGTGTCAGTGGTACGCAGAGCTGGTATAATAGTTGGCTCTCGCAAAAGTCGTCGAGTGGCATCCCAGAGCGTGTGGTCATGCAGAGAGATGCTCGCCAGTTGTCGTTTGTAGGTCTCAAGGCGATGACGGTCCAATTCGACTTTTACTAGCCGGTTCAATCCATTAAGCTTCCTACGCAGCCAAGGTCGGCGTTCCCTTTGCCACTGACGTCGGATCCTAGGTTTTTCATGTATAAGCTGAAGAATGGGCGCAGGTAAGGAAGAAGCAATAGGAGTCCGCTTGAAGCAGGTAGTTGAATTTCGCACACAGTGGCATATAGTGTCTGTAAAGTGTTTAATGGCAGTCTCTATGTCAGCTTCAGAGCTAAGTGAGTAAGTGTGGAGCGCTGAATCCAACTGAGCATGGAACTTATCCCATTGTACATAGCCATTAATAAGTCGTGGTGCTGAGGGAAATATGTTCGGAGTGAGTTGAAAGGTAATTAAGACCGGGCAGTGGTCAGAGTCAAGTTCCGCTAGTGTAGACATATACGCTGGAAGAGGGAGATTCTTGTGAATGCCAATGTCGAGAATGTCAGGAGTATTAAGAGGATTGGTAGGATAATACGTGGGATCTGTAGGCGCCAAGACGGATAAGCCGCAGGTGTTCAATATATGATAAAGGCATCGGCCATTGGGATTAGTGGAGTGGCAGCCCCATGACGAGTGTTTGCAGTTTAGATCTCCGAGAACAAGGGTGCTGCTGTTGGCAGGAAAAAGCAAGGAGAAATAAGTAGTATTTAGTTTCCGGTTAGGAGACTTATAGGCGCTGATAACAGTGAGATCATTACCATCGGTTGTAGGGAGTTTAATTCCTACCACTTCAAGTTCGGGAATGCCAGGTAAAAATATAGAGTGGTGAGTAATGTTACGTCGGATCACAATAGCTACACCTCCAGATGCTCTTGGAGCAATCCGATCCTGTCGATGGACTGTGTATCCAGGAACAGTAAAGGTTTCGTTAGGGAATAAGTGAGTCTCACTGATACAGGCGATGTCAATATTATGCATCGTAAGAAAATGGATGAAAGAAGCGCGTTTAGCGCGTAGTCCATTAGAATTCCAATTTAGAAGAGTGAGCCGTCTAAGAGTTAGCAGATTACGGGTTGCCATCATGAGGTACTTGAGAGAAGAAGAGTGAGCGAGCATATTCGGTTAATTGTGGCAGAAACGGGGTAACAAAGACGCGGAATAGCGAACAAAATTTGCTAATGAGGTCAGTGAGAAACGACCAGAAGGAAGACGATGCGCTAGATTCCTAATTTAGTGAAGGGGGAGAAGACGAAGAACAAGGTTGATGACGAGGAGAGGAAGTAGTAGAAGAAGAAGCAGCAGCAGAGGACCTTACTGCCTGAGAATAGGAACGCTGTTCCGAGGTAGGAGATGATTCTTGTTGCGGAGACTGATGCGGGCGAGGTTGCCTGGATTGGGAGTGTTGTGATGACTGCTGCGGGTGTATTGGTTGGGGTTGCTGACCTGGTCGCATCTGTGAAGCTGCTGCTAGACGGAGAGCACCTTGTGCTTGAGGTCGCTGGGAGATGCGTTGTTTCAGTTCCAGATAATGGGGGCAACCCCGATAATTGGCCGGGTGGTCTTGACCACAGTTGACACATTGAGCGGGCGTAGTAGGTAACTTACTGCACTTAGAGAAATGGTGATCACCAGTACATCGTACACAGCGAGGAGTCAGCTGACAGTAATTTTTGGTGTGGCCATATAGGCTGACATCGAGTGCACTGCGGCAGGTCGGTGTTACGACGTCTGTGTTCAACTGACACAACACTGTACATCAGACGTGTGAGGTTAAGTATTTCCCTACCTCCATCGGTATTTTCTAGCTCAATGGCACATATCAGAATAGGTTGTTTGTTTCTTCCTAGCAGACGTGTAACCTTTTTGACAGGAAAGTTAAGGGCGATGAGTTCATCATAAATTTCCTTATCGCTGAGGGAACAAGGCAGATTGCGGATAATCACTGAGAAAAGTTTGTCAGCTGGGTTCCTGAAAGTGTAAAACTCTTGATTTATTGAAGTAAAGTAGGATGTCAGACGGCGGAAATCGGTTGAAGTAGAGGCAAACACTTTGATAAGAGCACCTCGGAGCTCAGTATGAAAATCTGAGAGTACATACTTTTTAATATCCTGAAGGAACAGCTGGTAATTCTGAACATTGCGCACACAAATTGGTGGAACTTTCTCCTTGGATGTGGTGTTAGGAGCTGAGTCTGTCTGGTCAGAGCTTTCAGATAAAGCATGGAATCGGTTGGATGTTGGGATAGCGTAAGCATAACGGGAGGTATTAGACTGTTCAGAAGATGATGCCATGCAAAGGCGTTTACTTTGAGTTTCGCAGTGAGAAGGCGGCGAGCGCTGCTCTCGACTGTTGCGATTGCCCAATTTGACTATGTCAATGTCCATGTTAGCATCATGCGGTACACTAGAATCGAGTGAGTGAGTTGGCTGTGTCAGCTGAAGCTGAGGTGGCCGAAGAACTGATTTACTTACACTGTGAACAGTAGTTATACCAGAGCTCGTAGAAGGTGATGAAGCTTGATGAAACGAAGTCTGTGGATTTTGTGGAGGATAAGATGACATAATTTCTAGTGTGGACCTGCTCTCCATCTGTTCTGACGATGAAGACTGTAATGTTGATGATTCGGAGGTAATATCCATATTGTTAACCACATTTAGAGATGTGCGAACTAACTGGCCAGTATCATGTGCCGCGTAGGCCATGACAGCTGGTGAAATTACTAATAAAAACTAGTAGAATGTAGGATAGTCACTCGCAAAACAGCACTATTTGACTGTAAACGGAACGCATG
Source organism: Mantis religiosa (assembly GCA_030765055.1). NCBI lineage: Eukaryota > Metazoa > Arthropoda > Insecta > Mantodea > Mantidae > Mantis > Mantis religiosa. The sequence goes on along the minus strand of JAUKNK010000331.1, from coordinate 837,076 downwards.
GAGAACGAAGCAAAGATTAGTTGAGGTTATAAATGAACTTCGTTCTTTGACGCACTGACACCACCACAATTCTGGATTATACTTAGCCACTGGTAACACTATTAGTTTATGTTAAACAATGGCGTTTCAGCTTTCTAAATAAGTTCACAATCACTGATAAATTATAAAAATGTCAAGAGACTCGGTAACACGCAAATTACACAAAGTCAAGGCCCTCGTAAGAATTAGGTGTTAATACTTCTTTCTAATGGTGATCGATTTCAAAAACAGATTGTTTTCATCATCAGTCAACTTCGTAGTCAAGGATTCCAGTTACCATGTTTTTCTTATGAAAATGAACCAACATATGAAAATGAAACAAACCTAAAAACAGAATCAACTGCTGGTATTTCAAAATTCATTACGCGATGTTTATTTTTTAAAATAAATATGTTTTCCCAAACTATTAAATCTATTGGACCATTTAATTGTTTTAATAATTAAACTTCAGGATTTATTTCATGGTAAAATGATCTGCTATGGCCGATTTATCACTTTGTTTATACTTAATGTTACAAAAATGCTCTTTTGCTCTGGTTTCCAAATTATGTTTCGTCTTTCCAATATAAACCTGATCACAATCTAAACAATTAAATTAATAAATACCAGATTTTTTATTATTAGGAATTTTATCTTTTTTAGAAAAATGTAGTAAATTTTTAAAACTATATTTATTTTGAGGAACTAAAGTTATACCAACTTCTTTAAAAAAAAAAAATTTGAAAGTGTTTATAAACCCAAGGATGGTAAGTAAATTTTTTCAAATTATAATCATCTTTTATTTTGTTAAGGATAGAAATATCATTAATAGTTTTTTGATATTTAAATTTTTCAATCTTCTTTTGTATAAAGTCTTTATTAAAACCATTAATTAAAGCAGTATTAATAATATATTTATATTCTTTATTAAATTCTTCTTTATTCAGGGGTATATTTATTAATCTATAAATTAAACTGTGTTTGGATGATCTCTCATGTGTTCATTAAAATAAGACAGGATGCATAAGCTAGACTATAAACAAACCATGGTTTTTACATTATTACTGAAACCTGTAAACAAACGTAATGCTCCAGTCACTCTAAAACAAGAAACTGTACAATGTTGTGTTTTAGTTTTTAATAATTAAAATTATACTATGAGTTGATTGAGACACTGTACTTCACGTACCACAAATTTTCTTTCAACGCATTTCACCTCAAATTGAAGGCATCAAGAAATTGTCTACTTTTTTAAGTGTCACAGTCAACTCATAGTATAATTTTAAATATTAAATTACTTCACAGTGTTAATTCCAATTTACTTTTCAAATTAGTATTTAATGTTTAACTGAAATCGTATCCCTGCCATGGCATTGAATTTTTTCCTGCCTCTGTAGCGTAGATGGTAGCGTGTTTGCCTCACGTTCAAGAGGTCCCAAGTTTGAATCTCGGTTAGGGTAAGTTACCTGGATAAGGTTTTTTCTGGGGGGTTTCCTATCCTTAAAGACGAATGTTGGGTAGCTCTAAGCTCCATGGACCCTGGACACATTTGAGCATCATTTCACCCATTTCATTCACTGTCCAAAATGGCATAACGGAGGACGTAAAATTACAACAAAAATGAAAGTTTTCAAGTAAATCAAAACCGTACTTATGAAAGATAAAACGTGGTACAGAATATTTAACTAACACTGAATTATTTTGTTACAGAATGAGGACTTCCCTCCAGTAGAATCCTCAAGGTAAGACTCCACACTTTGTTTTAAATTAAGTATTGTACACTTACTATACAAATATAATTATTTGTAACAGAAACCTCACTTATCTTTAAAGAAAATTATATAAATTTTCTTATTAATTCAGATCGCAATGTCATGAATATTCATTGACATTTTCAGTCGAAAACAATCTCATGGTCAATGTTACGATCACTAGAGGTTGCTACGTTTCTGCCAGTACTACCAAAATCTGAAAATGAAATAAACTTAAAGACAGAATCGATTGTATTTCAAAATTCACTACATGATTTTTATTTTTTTTTAAATAAATATTTTTTCCAAACCATTAAATCAATTATGCCCGATTTCACCAACAAGTGTTAGCGTAACACAAGTGTTAAATCTCATGTTAAACTAACAAGCCGAATTTCTAATGTTAAGTCCTTAACAATTGTAAATAGTCAAAATGGCGAGCATGAACTCAGCTGTTGATGTGGATTTGCTATATTTAAGACCGTCTAAATGGCATTCATAATAGAGTACGGCCTTTGAGGAGAAATGATTTTGAGGAACTATCCGAAGAAAACTGTTTTATAGAGGTATAGACTGTCGAAACATGTTGCTATGAAGGTTACTGCGGAAGTACAAGAGAGGTTAGAACATGCATCAAAAGGAATATGCCGATCTCGCCTTTGCTTCAAGTATCAATAACCTTGCGATTTTATAATTCACTGAATTATGTGGATAATACATTGTCCTCCTCCCGTCTTGAAACGTTCAAGTCACTTGACCTTCTTCGCTCCTCGTTTTAAATTTACGTAATACTGAGTTAGAACATACATCGAAAGGAATATGACTATCTCACCTTAGCTTCAAGTATCAATAACCTTGCGATTTTATAACTCACTGAATTATGTGGATAATACACTGTCCACCTGCCGTCTTGAAACGTTCAAGTCACTTGTCCTTCGCACCTCGTTTTAAATTTACGTAATAATGAGTTAGAATATACATCAAAAGGAATATGCCGATCTTGCCTTTGCTTCAAGTATTAATAACTTTGCGATTTTATAATTCACTGAATTATATGGATAATACATTGTTCCACCTCCCATCTTGAAATGTTTAAGGCACTTGTTCTTCGCATCTCGTTTTAAATTTACGTAATACTGACAAGTTGTTTGGTGCTTGTAGTAGTGACACATGCATTTGTATTAAATTCGTTTCCAATATTTTCCCTGCGACATCTTTCTCGTTTACATTCACTGCATCTGTCCTCTTATTTTCCACGATATCCTTACACTTCGTCACCATTTCAATTAACAATTCTTTCTCCGTCGATGAGAAATTTGTCTCACGGCTTTATGATTTTGTTCATCCGCCATTTGTGCAGACGAAAATGAAAACAAAAACGCATCGGAGAACGTTCAGAAAATCATCCATAGCCTTCTATAGCTGTGATATTTACAAGTTTCTTGGCGTTAACACAGGTTTGTTAACATTTTAAGAAAACAGGTTGGTGAAAACCAAGAAATTTAACATTAGTTTTAGCGCTGTGACAATTGTTACGTTACACTTGTTAACGTCAAATTTAACATCTGTTGGCAAATCGGGCATTAGACCATTTAATGGTTTTAATAATTTAACTTCTGGATTTATTTCATGGTTAAATAACCAAAAATGATATGCTACAGCCGATTTATCAGTGTGTTTATACTTAATGTTACGAAAATGTTCTTTCGATCATTTTCTGTTTATTCTTTCTTTTTCTGAAGATGTAAATGAATAGATAAGAATCAGCATGCAAAACTCAATGCCATATTGACTCTATCAAAAACCTTAGCCTATATACGGTTAGTGTGAAGAAATGATTAATTTCCATCAATTAACTAAAATGTGAATGAATATTCACGAAATTGTGCTCTCAATTAAGAAAATTTACATCATTTTCTTTAAAGATAAGAGAAGTTTCTGTTACAAATAATTATATTTGTGCAGTTTTTGTTGCTTCACTGTAACTAGCTTCATTTTTTACGTAATTATTGCATACTTAGTTACATGCAAACATCACTGAGTTGTTTGAAGTGACAATTTGATAGCAAGCAGCATGATGTTGTACACAACTTATGACAGTAGTTAATTACCTATGAGAGGGGATTACAGCATACTAATGTGCGTTAATGGCTGAGTATTGTGTACCACTTCCCTGCTCCATAGAATTTGTTTTCTGCAAAATGATCCCTTGTGTTGGAACTCTATGTAATGAGCTGGCTAGTGCCCTCCTGTTAATCCTTATTTTTCTCAAAACAGGCTATACATCCATAGGCAAGGCCGTTCACTTCACAACAATAAAGCAGTAAGAGCTCCTAAGCTTTCCATTTCCTTAAGGTGCTTTCGCCACTAATTATTAGAGTGCTGCTCACCTTACCCATGAATGGTTCATAAATGAACACACCAGAAATAAATACCTTTTTAGGTATTTATTATCTCATTTTGCAAAGCCATTAACATATAATGTTTAATCTTGGTTTAAATTGACAAATTCCAACATTCTAATTTACTATAAATCTAAGAAATAAAACTATACAACCGAATATAGATATTACAAACACTCAGCTCCTCCCTCTCATAACAGGAAGCGTTATCGTAAAAACTATTTGTAGTCGGTTTATTGACACTGGTCACTTACTTTTCCTATATTATTGAGGGACTAGTTTCAAAGTCCATTACCTCCATTTTCAACCTCTCTCCAACTAGCATCTATTGTCATCTGCTCTCCTCTCTGTGGTGGAACTATGAACTTTTCTGTCAAATTATCTACTGGTGGGATTTCAAAGTTCATTACATGGTCCTTAGTTTTCCATATGCATATGTTCTCCCATGTCAGTTTATTCTGGTTTATCACTCCTTTTAGTAATTTTGGATTTGGATCAATGCCATGATTTTCATTCCAAAAATGAAATGCTACTGCTGACTTTTCTTGTTGTTTCAATCTGATGTTTCTAAAGTGCTCTTTGACTCTGGTTTTTAGATTTCTTTTTGTTTGACCTATGTAGCATTTTTCGCAATTTTACAACTTATTTTGTATATTCCAGATCTGTTAACTGATGAGATTTCATCTTTTGTTTTCGAATTTAGCAATTTTAAGATTGAATGTCCATTAGTAGTTGCCAAGGTTATATTTTGTTCCTTAAAGTGCTTTTTAAATTTATTAAATGTTTTTGGGTGATATGTGAATGAACTGAATATGCTGTTGCTTTCTTTTTCTTTTGTAAATGTGGTTGCTTCCTTAATAATGTTCTTTAGTTTAGCTTTTTAATTTTCTTAAAGACCAGACTTTTGTTGTATCCATTTTATTCTGCTGTGTGTAGTATGGCTTTTTGTTCTTTGACGTATTCTTTATCCATGGAAATGTTGACTAGTCTGTGTTTAAGATTGTTTATTATTGCATGTTTTAGCTATTATTTTTATGCAATTTTCTAAACGTGTTGGTTTCCTGTAAATTCCAAATTTTATTTTTGTGTTATTCCTGATGATATCTGGATCCAAGAAAGAGAGTTGTCCATTGATTTCCTTTTCTATTCTAAATTTGATAGTTCTTTCTTGCAGATTAAGTAATTTTAATGCATCATCTATATGTTTATTTGGTACTATTGCAAAAATGTCATCAACATATCTATACCAAACTTTGAAGATCCATGGATAGGCCTTTTTAATTTGTTTCAAATGCACTCATAAATAAATTTGCCAAAAAGGTGAAAGTGGGTTGCCCATTGATAACCCTGATTTCTGCTTGTAGTGTTTTCCATTAAAGCTGAAGAAGTTTTGTTCAGTGCATATTTTTGTTTGTAAAATTATTCTTCTACTTCTATTGTTTCCATTTCTATTGTAGTTAGCCATTTTTTTAGTTAAGTCTGTAATTTTTCTGTTGGTATGCTTGGAAATAAAGATGTGACGTCAAATGAAACCAGTCTATCATTTTTGTCCAAATTCATATCTTTGATTTTTTTCTACCAGATCTAAAGTGCTGCTAGTGATAGGTCTCATGCCTTTCCCTGTTTTGTGAATTTTTAGCAGTCCATATATTCTTGGTAATGTTGGATTATCTACTTAAATTTTGTGAAATTCTTTTTTTGTAATTATTTTGTTCTCTTTTAGATTTTTATTTGTGGTTTTAGTGCAGTACTTTAATGGGTTGGTTTCTACTTTTTGGTAATTATTGTTTATTTATTTATTCGTCCTTTAAATCTCCATACAAGATTGTGGACACGTCAAAACAGAAATGTTCACAACATTTAAATACAGAAATTACAAATACAAAAAAATGTATAAGAGTAAATGCCAAAATATAATAATATAACTTAACTTTCCAAATACTCTTGAATAGAATAAAAATATGCTTCACTTAAAAATTTATGTAGTTTCAATTTAAAAATCTTTTGGTTGTCAATCTGTTTTAAATAAAGAGGTAACATATTGTACAGTTGGGTACCACTATAAGTGTATAACATGGTATTATGACTGATAGTAGGTTTGAACTGTTTCTTGTATCATGCTGGTGTGTCACTGCATATGTTTTAAAGCAACTTAAACTAGCTTTTACATGTAAAAGAACTTTGTATATGTATAAACATGTAAGTTATAATTTTCAGTTCCTTAAAATACACTCTACAGCTCACATGTGCAAGTTGGTTCACTATTATTCTTATGGTTCTTTTTTGCATTCGAAAAACCTTTTCTGACATATTTGAATTACCCCAAAAGATGATACCATAATTCATAAGGGAATGAAAATGTGCAAAATATGCCATTCAGACTGTCTTTACGTCTGCTATCATTTTTAATGTTTTTAAAGCATAGCACTGCTTACTTAACTTTTTAATCAAATCTTCTATATGTACAGTCCAATCCAAGTTTTGATTTAACCACAAACCTAAAATTTTTGTATCTTTTACATATGAAATGTTGATGCCATCCAAATTAAGGTCAGGGAAGGTAATACTTCTATTTACTTTATGCCGAAAACCCATTGCTACTGTTTTATCTTTGTTTAATATTAGTCTGTTTTGATCAGGCCATGGCATTATACTTTCATTAATTTCATTTACATTTTGAAGTAAATGACCTTTATCATTACCAGTGATGAATATGTTTGTGTCATCTGCAAAAATAGTAAGTTTAATATTGTGACTTTGTGGGTTCGTGAAATAACAAAACGAGGTTACAAAACACAAAAACTACACTTTATTTTCCTAGCAATACACCGTTTACCATTACAAAATTGCTAGATCACCTCAAAAACTTATTTTTTTCCAAACACTACTCTCAACTTTCTCGCTTCTGGTAACGATCGGCCCCGAAGTTTCCCGAATCTCCACTGGCCATCATTTATCATCGGCTTCGCGAGTCTACCGCCAGGGTGACACAGCTCCCTCCTCAAGGCTGGTCGTCCCGAACAGCGCCTTCGTAGCGGGCCAGGCGATCCAGGTGTACCACCAACATCTTTCCTCGGGGCACCTTCTGGATGCGGTAGACCACGTCGTTAATCCTCTTCACCACACGGTACGGTCCTTGCCATGGCTGCTGAAGCTTCGGGCAGCGTCCCTTGGTCCGGGTCGGGCGGTACAACCAGACCAGGTCACCTTGCTGGAACCCTTGGCTGTTGGCTTGCCTGTCGTATCGGGTTTTTATGCGGTCGCTCGCCTTCTGGATGTTCTGGCGAGCCATCTCATGCATGTTGTGGAGGTGGTCCACCAGGTTCTCCACATCCCTCAAGAGTGGCCCCAAGTCTGCGTCCGCCAGCTGCTCCCTCCTCAGGCCTGCGCTATCCCAGCCATCCGCAGGCACTGCCGTGACTACTCGAACTGCTGCGGCACGCTCCTTCCCCTTCACTCTTGTGCATTGGCCGCACTCTTCTGGACAGGGTCTTCGGGACATAGCATCCGCATTACCGTGACTCTTCCCTCTGCGATGTTCCGAGGTGAAGTCGTACTCCTGCTGCCTCTGGACCCAACGTGCCGTCTGGCCTTCCGGTCGCGCCGTCACCATCACCTCGCTCCTCGCGGGGACAACCACGTCTTCATTCAAGATGACCCTGCAAATTCCAAGGCGCACTTCTGGTTGACGGAGTATAACATCTTCTCCGTTGAGACTCAGGACCTTCCTGCCGACATCGACCGTCGCCTCGTGGCTCCTGAGGGCATCCAGTCCCAGAATCACCTCCTCAGCCACCTTCGCGACGAACACCCACAGACGCACGGCACTCCGTCCCAAGGTCAGCTCCAGCAGGGCCTCCTTCTCCACAGGCATGGTGTCGCCCGATGCCGTCACAAGCTGGTATGGTCGGCTCGGTTTCCTCGTCGGCAAACCCTTCGCCACGTCAGGTCTGATGATGGTCACGGCCGCCCCGGTGTCCACCAGCACGTGGCACGGCTTTCCTCTTACCCAGCCGTCCGCGATGAGGTTGTCATCCATCCGCCGGCTGACGGCGCGGATTGTCACTCGAGGGGATGGTGGTAATGGCGCCGACGTGTCCCTCTTCACGCCGGACCTTACTCGTTCTTCCGGCCGCTCTTCCTGATGTGGGCAGTCTCTCTGCAGGTGCCCGGGCTTTCCACACCCCCAACACAGGCCACTAGGTGTTCGCCGGCGTCCCTCAGCTGGTCTTCTGTCTCCGGCGTAGCGGACACTCCTCGTTCTCGACGTCGGGATAGATGCTACCTTGGCCGCCTCCATCCTTAATGCCGCTGTCAGCGCCTCGTGGATGGTTTTATAATCGCCGAGCATTAGGCGCTGACGAATCTCCGTGTCCCGTACCCCGTCGACAAAGTTGTAGGCGGCTTCCCGGGATATGAACTCCAGTGGCAGGTCAACCAAGGCCTTGCGAGCCAGCTGCTCAATCGCTATGGCGAACTCCTGCAGCGTCTCCCCCGGCTGCTGTGACCTTGCCTTTAGTTGGCTGCGGTACGCTGCGGCTAAGCGGTAGTTCCCGAAACGATTCTCCAGGGCCTCCCAGATGTCCTTGGGCGCGCCGTTGTCTGCACCGCGTTTAGGACTTCCGCGGCCCGTCCCTGGAGGCTGGCTATTAGCTGTGTGGCCTCCTCCTCCGGTGACCATCTGTTGTGCTTGGCCACTGTGTCGAACTGGCGGCGGAAGACCTCAAATGTTGACGCGCCGTCATATTTCGGCGGTTTGATGCGCGCAGATGTTGTGTCGCGTCCCCGGCCTTCAAATCCTTCAGTTTCCTGCCGACGACGTCCTCTACTATGGCGTTCAGGGACTTGGCGCTGTTGTCGGCCTTTCCCTCCAGGTCGTCAACGCGGCTCGCCAGGTCCTCGACGCGCTCGTCCACTTGACCCATCCGCTTGCCCAGCTCCGTCACGTTATCCCTCACGACGGCCAACTGTTTTTCAAACTTCACGGCAAGGGCCTTGTTTGCCGCTTTCTTCTCTGTGGCCAGGCTGTTGTTCGCTGCCCTCATTTCTGTGGTAAATTCGGTCTTATTTGTTTCAACTCCGCGGCCAGGTTGTTATTTGCCACTTCTGTTTTTGCAGCGAGGTTTTCATTTGCCGTCTTCATTTCTTCCATTTTCTCTAAAATCTTTGCCAATGCAGCTTCCATTGTCGTATGTTCCTCTTCTGACACCAGTTGTGACTTTGTGGGTTCGTGAAATAACAAAACGAGGTTACAAAAAACACAAAAACTACACTTTATTTTCCTAGCAATACACCGTTTACCATTACAAAATTGCTAGATCACCTCAAAAATTGTATTTTTTTCCAAACACTACCCTCAACTGTCTCGCTTCCGGTAACGATCGACCCCGAAGTTTCCCAAATCTCCACCGGCCATCATTTATCATCAGCTTTGCGAGTCTACCGCCAGGGTGACAATATTTTCCTTATCTACATTATGGGTTATATCATTAATATAAACTAGAAATAGAAGGGGGCCCAAGATAGAACCCTGAGGGAACCACATTTTATAGATTTCATTTCAGAATGTTCATCATAAAGTGTATTAGTCTTTGCATCTAAAAATTGTAATTCCACTATCTGTTTCCTGTCTTTTAAATTCGAGGCAAACCAGTTGTTTACAGTCCCTCTGATGCCATATGAATTTAATTTGGATAATAATATATCATGATTGACCAGGTCAAAAGCTTTAGACAAATCTAAACATAGCCCAATACAAAGATTCTTTTTATCATCCATATTGTAGTATACTTCTTCTAGAAATTGCATAGTAGCAGTATCAGTCGATCTACCTTTCCAAAAACCATGTTGCTGGTCTATCCATAAATTATGTGTATTAAAGAAAGACATTAACCTTCTAAACATTATTTTTTCGATAATTTTACAAAAAGTTGATAGAGAAATTGGTCTGTAATTTTCTATTTCTTTTTGTGATCCTTTTTTAATTAGTGGTTTTATTTTTGAAATTTTTAAGCAGTCTGGAAATTTTAGCATTATGTTCAGTATATCTTAAGCAGTGAATAATGCTGTGATAATTTCTTCATACCCACTAACACTTCATGTAAATGAAGTCAGTATTCTCAAACTGAGTAAAAACCCTTTTGACACATTAACCTTTGGAAACTATTTTCCCGAGCAGACTATAACAATTTTAATGGCACTAGGAAATTAATGCTCTATTTTATTTTAAATCTCATAAATGTTATTCCATTTTAAATACAATAAAACATGGTAGCTCAATGGGTATGAGGGACTGGACGGAAATTAAGAGATCTGTGGTTCAAATCCTGGCCATCGCATTAAATTTTTCAGTTCAACTCTATCTGTCCTAAGTCTTAGGCTATACATGGCTAGTGTACTTGAAGGATTAATTTCCATCAATTAACTTAAATAGCAAGAGGACATAGAAAATGAATTAATTTCGATTAGAGAAGATAGAAGTATTGTCATCAACTTCTTAAGATAAGTGGAAAATAATTACTAAATATTTTTATTTGTATAATATTAAATAATAAGAGTTTAACAATGAAGCCTGGAACTCAAGTACTTACAATAGTAGGTCACCACAAACAGCGTATCTCAAATACGAGAGCCCCTGGTTTACCGGAAAAATATATGAGACAGTTGGAGAATTTAATGTCATGACGGCATGTTGGTAGCTCAATGGGTAAGAGTGCCTGGACAGAAACCAGAAGATCTGTGGTTCAAATCCCGGCCATGGCATTGAATCTTTCAGTTTGACTATCTGTGTGACATTAGCTTTTTAAACTCTACTTAGATGTTGAACTTTATATGCATTCACACTATAATTTATACCTCAGAATTCTGGGATGGAAAGAGAATAGTCATAGTTAATCAGAATTCCCTACCATCAATATGAAATTGAACCCAACAATGTAAATTTTTAGGCTAGTGTACCAAACACTGGATCACAGGCCCCAGCCAATTCTATTTTTTTTTTTTTTAGTAAACAGATGTTCTGAAATCTGGGGCAATGTATTGATCAAATTTGATGAAAGATTTGGCTTTTACTTTTTGATATATTTATATATTCTAAATATATTGCAGATTTCATTCTTCATGAGTGACCATTTTTAAAGCTTCAAATTTAAATTCACAGTATGGTTGGGTGTTGTCTCTTAAACTTTTTGCTGCAGCAACAATTCAATGTTTTTGTTTTAAGCTATATTACATTTTCCAAGGATTTCTTTTGCAGGGAGATTTCCCTCAGTGAAATTGTGTGAAAATGTATAGCACAGAGATTGAGAAGAATATAATTCTATAAATTCTGAAAACAATGGGAAGGTGATATGAAAGTAGACATAGGAAGATACACACAAGAAAACCTGTAAATAAAAGGTACAGTGTGGTGCCAAATAAAATATCACATTCAGAGTTTGGTGTAGTTAACTCTATACTTAAAGTGAACAATTTGCGTCTTTCTCCTCTTCTGAACCTGTCCATTAATTAGTATTAATACCAGTTAAATTAATCACTGTTCCCTGATCAAACTCACAAGGATGAATGTAATTCATATATGCTACTATATAGTAGTGTATTGAAAGAAATCTTCAACAGTTGATCTTACAAAAAGTGTAGCAAATGCAACATGCACTAATGTAAAACAATTAGTATGCTTTACACCAAGGTTGAATATGTGTAATGCAGTTCATAAAGAAATATATGTTAGTCTAGAGTATAACATTCTAAATCATCAGGGCCCATTTCAGGTAAATTAAGTGGCGGGGCATTTAATAATTGAATAAATTTGATGTCTTGTAGGTTTAACAAGAATAAGTTTATCATCTTCTCATTATGTCAAATTTTTGGCTTAAGAAAATGGGAAAAGTTTTCAGCTTGTCACAGAAATAAATATTTCTTTGTTAAAAACATCAATTGCCAAGATTATATCATGCTGCTGGGGTGCTGGAATTTTGTCCTGCAGATGACAAGGGGGATACCCTCTAAAGATACTTAAAACGTCTGGACTGCATTTGAATCCCTGACCTGGGTATCATCAGAGCAGCACCCAACCAACTGATGCACAAGCTGTCACATATAACCATTCATGAAGCTCATGTTGATTAAATTCATATTTTTGTCTGTTATGATGGGATATGGTGACGGCAAGACCATACTTTCCACTATTCTATAGGCATTGTGTGCAAACACACTTTATCTTGGTTTTCCTATAAGAGCCTTAGCTACAGCAAAAGAGGCAATAAAACATGATGGAACCTTACTTTTCCAAGAGGTATTTAGCAAAATATACCTTTAATGTTAAATATTTTGATGGAATATTGAGGTGCTGGACTGCTTGGGAAATTCAACATGTAAATGAATAGTACAAAAGTGAATCGAGAAGATATGACACATTGCTTCACTCACACTGTTTATTCACAGGACATGTTTCAAGAGCTCTTGCTCCTATCATCAGCTGATACTCGACTAGTGCAAGTTGTAGTGGTTTCCTCTTTCTCCGTTTTGTCAATAGATGGCGTGATGTACTTGTCAAAGACGTCCGGTGGTGGAGTTTCAAAATTCATGACTCTATGATGATTTTTGTTGATGAAGATTTTTTCCCATACGGAAAGGTCTATGGGGTAATTTAACATATTTTATTAGAGATGTTTCCAAGTTGATGTCATGTCTAGTATTCAAAAAATGAATACTGTGAATAAACAGTGTGAGTGAAGCAATGTGTCAATATCTTCTCGATTTACTTTTGTACTAATTTGTGCTTCACTGTCCCTACGCTTCTTCCAAGTTTATACTTTTATGTAAATGAATATTTACATAGCATGCAAAATTGAGTGCTACAAAATTAAAAATTATGTAAAAAGATACAACTAAATATGCGGCAATGAGATTTTAGGAGAGCCAGTGGAGCAGGTGTACAGAAAATTTGAAAACTGCTCTTGAGGCCAGGAAGAATGTAGCAGAGAGTTCCCATATGGTGCTAAAGTTGATTGGTGTTTGCAGATGTACAGAAATACTTTGTTAAACATTAAAATGTACTATTTTTCAGCAATTTTCACTGTACATATGATTTTGTACCAGCTCATTAGCTTAAAATATACAAGAGATCTTCCCCTATCAAGGATTTAAAATTTTCTGTGCACTAATTCAAACTTATGAAATAGTTGAGCAGAAATTAAATATTTTTCATAACTTATACTCAAAAATTCATGAAATATTACACAGAAAGTTTCTTTTGCATAAATGAATTCAGCTAAAATGTGGACGAGCAGTTATTTCTCTATATTGTTATATTAAACTCAAATTAAAAAGTTTGAATATTTTATTTAAGTTTATGAAAAAGTCATTAATTATGTATGACAAATTAATATCTTAAAAGCAGTGTGACGGGATATTGAGATATGTGCAGCTCTGTCTTATGTTCTGAGTATGTGGTAATGGATTCAAAACAATAATCAGAAGAGAGTTAATTTTTTAAATTTTCATAGATACATTGCTTTATCTAGTTTTCAATCATCCTCAATCATTTTCTTACTTTTCAGATTATGCATAGAAGCAGATTTTGGTGATTGTAGTGATGAACAACCATTGCCTTCTGCTGAAGGCTTGAGTGAAGGTTTGTATACAGGAAAGGAGAGTTCTGGAAATGGACATTTCAGAAATTCCAAAGATCAACGAAACTATGTAACAGAAAATCATTTTGTAGAAGGAAGCATTTACTCAGAACAATCTAGGAAACATAATAATGATGGGAATCCTTCAAATTCGAAACAAAATAATGTTATTAATGAGAGGATTAGACCACACAAGTGTCAAATTTGTGCAAAGAGATTTACTCAGTTGTCATATTTTAAATTACATAATTTAAGTCATGAGGATAAAATGCCACACAAATGTACAGTTTGTGAGAAGAAGTTTACTTGGTTGTCACAGTTGAAAAAGCATAATTTAATTCATGGGGGTATGAAACCTCACAGATGTGAAATTTGTGAGAAAAGATTTACTGATGTGTCACATTTGAAAAGGCATAACATGACTCATGAGGGTAGAAAACCACATAAGTGTGGAACTTGTGAGAGGAGTTTTACTGATTCATCTGATTTGAGGAGACACAACCAGGTTCATGAGGGCAAAAAACCATACAAGTGTTCAGTTTGTGACAAAGGATTCACTCGACAATCACATTTAAAAAATCATCATTTAAGACATGAGGGTAAAAGACCACACAAGTGCAAACTTTGTGATAAGGGATTTACTGAGTTGTCACATTTGAAAAGGCATATTTTAATACACGAAGGCAAAAAGCCATACCAGTGTGATATTTGTGAGAAGAGATTTACCGAGTTATCAAATTTAAAAAAGCATTATGTAATTCATAAGGATAAGAAGTTCAACAAGTGAGAAGAGTTTCTCTGAGTTGTTACATTTGAAAAGACATAATTTAATGCATGTAGGTAAATGATCACACAAGTGTCATCTTCCTGAGAAGATTGTACTTGGTTATCACCTTCAAAATTGTGTAATTTAATCCTTAGGATAAAGGTGAGAGTAAATATAACATTTGCAGAGAAAAATTTAGTACAATGTTAACATTATGTTATTTATGGGTTCAGAAATGTTAAAACATTCTCACATGTTTCCTTATACTATCTTTGTTTATTCCCTAAAACTTTCAGTGCTTATGTATAACTAATGTTTGGTTTGGATGCTCTACAAATGACACATTGATTGATGTGATTACTGCTAAAGCTGCCCTAAAACTAATTTCAAAAAGTATCTGATAAAAGTAAGAAAATTAATATACTGCATTGCTTGGTAAAATGGAAGCTTTTTTTTTTAATTTATACTGGTATCTCTGAATACTGCCAGAATATCAGTAGTCAACAGAAAGATCGAAGTCTTGGTTTATTTCTGGTGTATGTCTATACTGTCACACCACAAATTCTTAACACAGTTAACAGCCTAGTTTCATTTTACCATGGGCACCTCTGTATCATCGGCATTGTGACATTGGTGATGACATGACAAAGCAAGAGAGGGACATCACAAAGTGCTCTTAGAGGAAAAGTAAAGAAAGAAAAGAGGAAAGGGAAAGTGACAAAAAGGGCTACTAGAAGGTATAAATGACAGAAGTTTAAACTGCAGAAGTCTGTTGGACCTACATACCACATAAATGACTGAAATGAAACAAATTTATACAATTCCACAACTGGACCCGAACAACACAGGATAACTCTCCAGGATGCCCCCAAATGGTTCTTTCTGTTTTTGCCATATGGGCAGCATATGTACTCTGCTAAATGTACATCCATTTGATGTTATGGGATACTGGAGATATTGCTCAGTGTAATGTCAGTGTAGACATTTGTTCTTGGATCCTGGAAATGGAGGCTATGATTTACAGTTAGGTAGGATGGAAAATCTCCAGCCATTAAGCACTTGTATCTATCCTGACGTGTTTGGCAAGTCCCATCTGCTCCTCAATTGGCATAATTTCTTCCATTATCGGGCATACCGTCATTTGTGTTCCATTAATGACCAGCTCAGGCTGGGGTACTTTCTTCTAATTTTATATTTGTCGATCTGTATGACATGGTTGGCACTGCCTAAGTTGAGCCTTGCTGTCATATTTATTCTCCATTAAGGATACATACACCTCCCGATAATACCTAACCATTCAGATATTGTTCTGTGGCTCATGTTTGTGTCTCCAATGGGACAGTGGACAACATTTGTTATAAGAGAATGTGAGGACATAGCTGAGCATAACAAGTAATAACCTAAAGTTTTCGAACCACGTGTTCTCTGCCCCAGACTCCAAATACTGTACACATCCTTAGCTCCAATCCTTTTCTAATGGGGTGAAGAGCAACATCACTCCCAACATGCGCGTTGTTAGTGAACTTTCATCATAAAGGAACTGTGTGCATTGTTCCTTATAGTGACACAATGGTACGGGATCAATAATTTTAATGAATATAGAAACAGGCAATGTAGCAAGCTGGTTTGAAGCCAATCTTGTGCAGTTTCTAACAGCATGCCTTTCTTATCCAAAATACTGAAAATCTAATTTACTACATTGATCCAATTGTTTCTTAAATATTTTAATAAATGTGTGAGCAGTAATACACTTTTGCATCCATTTGAACTTTTGTGAAAGCATTTATTCCAGTCTTCTTGAGACAACTCCAAAACATGGTTTTGGAAGGCATCAATGGCTCCTTCTGCCAACAACAATCGTCCATGCAGTTTATTCTTTATTTTCGGTAAGAAAAAGAAGTTATTGGGTGCCTGATCAGGACTACATAACGGATGACCCATCAACTTGACTTTCTGAGCCTTCAAATACTCTGTTGTTAGACGAAGTATGTGTGCGCTCGCATTGTCTTGATGAAGAATGATGCTACAGCTCTTGTTGGTTTTCCTCACTTCACCGAAGACTTCCAGCAAACAAATGGTTGTGTACCATTTGGCATCGACTGTTTTACATTCCTCCAAAGACACTGTTGCCACATGGCCAGTTTTGCTGAAAAAGCAGGCGACCATTTGCTTCAAAATGCTTCGTGTGCAAACAATTTTTGTTGGATTTGCTTCATCTTGAAAGACCCATACAGTCGACTGGTGTTTATGTAGGTGAGTTATCTGGATAAGGTTTTTATCGGGGTTTTCCCTTATACTAAGTGATCGTGGAGTAACTCTAAGCTCCTTGAACTCTGGACTCATTTGACCCATTTTATTTATTATGTGATATGACTTAGGTTCGAGAATGTTAATTACAAAACAAACAACTAAACAAACCTCTCACCTCCATGTGTTACTCTCGCACGTCTTGTGTACTACCTATCAGTTGAACATTGTCTTATCTATAAAATGGGCACCCTACTGAGTTATATTCAATATGCAACCTGAAATAATAATTATTAGAAGCATGCAGGTATTAATAATCAAATGTGTCAATGGCAATGCCCAGGAAAAATCAGTCTGTTTAAACTCCCTGTAAACCGGGATTTTATTTTCATAATGTGCACATTGCAGCGACATATTTTTGTAATAGTGAGTCAGACATATTTTGTGTTCTTCGTTTTCTGAGACTTTTTAACAGTTTCCCTCTTTTGAGTTTTAACAGTCAACACTTTTACAGCCATTTTAATCTAAACACTGACTAAATCACAATATTTGACCGGAGTTTTATATATGTGTACTAGCAAACTCTAATTCTTGTTGGCTTATTTTATTTCTTATGTTATGCAAAGATTTTACTGGCGCTCAGATAGCATCTCGGAGAATTCATTACTTCATTTCTGTTAAATGCAATATTATGGAAACAACTCAACTTAGCGTAGTATCAGACAGCATTAACCAAATTATATTTTCTATGTTAACAGTGTATAGTCATTACCTTTAGCAATGAGTTTTTATGATAACCACAATAAAAAGTGTACTTTGATACCATTCCTATCTCCATATTTCATGATATAATACTTTTATTAAAATGCTATTTACATTGGCATAAGAGAGTTCACTTAGGTTGGTGACGAGAAGCCCATACTTTGGTTTTCTTTAGTCGGAATTGTGGTTTGGTATTGACAGTAGATATGTTACTATTTAATGCTCTCCTACTGGAAACATTATTAAACATCTACATAAACAACAATTTCTATGGGAGTATATCATGAATAATTTTCAATTTTCACTTAGCAATACCGACTGGGTTAGTCTTTTCTTCTGATTTCCCTATTAGCACTTTATGTCTGATGTGATTTTACATATTTTATTTATTATGAAGCTATGTCCCTCTATATATTTTAAGATTGGTAACAAGTCTTCTTGTTTCGATAAATGTGCTTTACAGAAGGAATTGTTGCAATTAGAAATGAAGTTATATTGCCTAGGGCTCTGTTCAGCAATACTCAAACATTGAGAAAGTGTACTTAATGAGTAATAGAATTTTGAAGTCCATTATAAGAAATGAGGTTGTGGGTTCAACTCCGGCAGAGTATGATGGATGTTTTTGCGAACTAAAGAATCCTCCACATGGTTTACTTTAGAAGTAAACCGAAATTTAGAGCACAAGGGAACCTCAAGCCTGATAAATGTGACCCTGAGCCAAACTAAGAGGTCCTACAGGTCCATAAATAAAACTTAAGTGAGTACTCTTCAATATCACCTACTCATATAAAATCATAAATAAAAAGCCTGGGACTCAAGTACTTACGATAGTAAGTCGCCACAAACTGTATCTGGAATGCAAGAGCCCCTAGTGGTCTACCAGGGAAATGTACAAGTCAAATGGAGAATTTAATGTCAGGACGGCACGTTGGCCATGGTAGCTCAAAGAGTAAGAGCGACAGGATGGAAACCAAGAGATCCGTGGTTCAAATCCCAGCCATGGCATTGAATTTTTCATGTTGACTATCTATTAAAAATCTTAGCCTATATACGGCTAGTGTGAAAAAATGATTAACTTCCATCAATTAACTAAAATCATAAACAAAAGTTTAATTTTACTGTAGGAAATGTTAAAATAGATTTCAAATTTAGGATTTGAAATTCTGTTAATGAGAATAAAACTGCTTCTGCTTAAGGCTACAAGCAATCCTTTGCTTGTGATCATTTTAATGAATGCATTTTTAAAAAAATAAAATTAGACATCCCCTATACTTATAAATCTACCCTGAAATTTGAACACTAACACCAAACAAGTCGGTATTTAGCTAAAAAGAGTTTACAACTACTATTTTAGATATTGTGACTTTGTGGGTTCGTGAAATAAAAAAGTCCAATTACACCACTCAACAATGTTCTTTATTTCCACCGACTTACAGTCAAACTCTTGCCAATTACACAAAATTACGTGCTGCAACAATTACAATTTACCCGTTCGTCCGTTACAATTTCCTTGTACTCGCGATTACATAAACTCCGATACTCATACACAGTTCGTACACTCTTCTCGTTCCACAATCCTTTCGTTCATTAACACGTCACTGACTAACTCTTACACTAAGAACTGCGACTGTCTTCTCGCTCACACTCACTAACCAACTGATTGACCAACTCCACCAACAACAACAACTGACTAACTCACTCCATCTGTCTGTAACCCTCTTTATAGGAATACCGCCGGTTTCTGGTGTTTGCACGATTGTTCTAGTAACAGAAAGATCGAGAACCAGGTGGAAGGAAAACAGACGCACAATTATGTTTCTTTCCGACCACTGGCTGTCACCACTATAAGACAAACGAGGGAAGGGCGTGGCTAACCGAGCCTCCCCTGTCTTCCGTTGCCAGCTGCTCACAGGGTGTTTCAGAGCTCCCGTTACACTGCTCCCTCCTCAAAGCTGTTCGTCTCGAACAGCCCCATCGTATCGTGCGAGGCGGTCCAGGTGTACCACCAGCATCTGCCCGAAGTCTGAGCCAGAAGTAGCGCTGCCGTAGTTTGTGAATCATTCGGTTCGCTCCCAGGTGTCCTCCTGAAGTACCGGCGTGCACTTCCTCCAAGACTTCCGGGACCTTGCTCCGGGGAAGTACCAACTGTCCTCTCCGCGCCTTCCCATCGGGTGACTCCCATACCCGGAACAGCACGCCCACTCTGGTCTTCAACGAGTCCCATTGGGCCCAGTGCGACTTGTAGGTGGCGCTCCTCGGTGCGATGTCCTCCCAGGTTGGCCTCGTCCCTGCGTCCACTTCCCTCAAGAGTGGCCCCAAGTCTGCGTCCGCCAGCTGCTCCCTCCTCAGGCCTGCGCTATCCCAGCCTTCAGCAGGCACTGCCACAACTACTCGGACTGCTGCGGCACGCTCCTTCTCTTCCACTCTTGTGCGCTCATGGCCGTCCTGGATCTGCGGTAGGACACCTCCAATGTAATGGTCGCTAGGGTCGGTGTCCACAATGAAGGCGCCACCCGGTTGTGGGAAACCCAAAGTTGGAGCACTACACAGGGTCTCCTTCGGGTGCTGGAAAGCGTCTTCGGCGTCCTCCGTCCACACATAAGGCCGGTTTTCCTCCGTCAGGCGGGTGAGGGGTTTTGCGATGTTGTCGGCCTTTTCCTCTAAATCATTAAGGCGGTCGTCTACTTGACCCTTCCGCGTGCCCAGGTTCGTGACGTCATCCCCCACGCCGGCCAACCGTTCCTCCAACTTGGCGGCGAGAGCCTCGTTCGCCACCTTCATTTCGGTAGCCAGACCGTCGTTCGCTGCTCTCATTTCCGTGGTTAACTGGGCCTTCATTTGTTCCATCTTCTCGGCGATGTTGTCCCTAGCCGTCCTGATCAGTTTCAGTTCCGCGGCCAGGTTATTTCTAGTCTCCAGCTTCTCTGTTAATTCGGCCCGCATTTCTTCCATCTTCCCGATTAGTTCGGCCTTCATTTCCATCATCTTCTCCAAAAATTTTTCCAATGCCGCGTCCATGGTTGTAATGTTCGGTGATGTTGTTTTCCCGCTTCCTGACACCAGTGTGACTTTGTGGGTTCGTGAAATAAAAAAGTCCAATTACACCACTCAACAATGTTCTTTATTTCCACCGACTTACAGTCAAACTCTTGCCAATTACACAAAATTACGTGCTGCAACAATTACAATTTACCCGTTCGTCCGTTACAATTTCCTTGTACTCGCGATTACATAAACTCCGATACTCATACACAGTTCGTACAGTCTTCTCGTTCCACAATCCTTTCGTTCATTAACACGTCACTGACTAACTCTTACACTAAGAACTGCGACTGTCTTCTCGCTCACACTCACTAACCAACTGATTGACCAACTCCACCAACAACAACAACTGACTAACTCACTCCGTCTGTCTGTAACCCTCTTTATAGGAATACCGCCGGTTTCTGGTGTTTGCACGATTGTTCTAGTAACAGAAAGATCGAGAACCAGGTGGAAGGAAAACAGACGCACAATTATGTTTCTTTCCGACCACTGGCTGTCACCACTATAAGACAAACGAGGGAAGGGCGTGGCTAACCGAGCCTCCCCTGTCTTCCGTTGCCAGCTGCTCACAGGGTGTTTCAGAGCTCCCGTTACAATATCATTAGATTATGGAGTAGTAAATGGCTTTGGAAACTAGATGAAACAGTCATATTCATTACAATTTTTAGGAAAGAAGTTGTGAATGAGCCCTCTAATTATCAGGCAGTATCAAACATTCCTGCACTCTCTAAAGCTTTAGATAGTTTAACATAAACCTGCTAGCAATTTTTTTCAGAATAATAATTTTTATGTATATCTATTTGCTCTGACTTGGTTTAGGTTCCATATTGCATACATTTTAAAAGGATGAAGCCTTCATAGGCACTTTTAGTCATTTCAATAAAGGTTTCAACTTAATTGAGCATACTATTTTAATTTGCAAATTGAAAACGTAAAATTATTGGAAATGAAGTACTTTTGTTTACTTCATATTAAGGACGATCTGCAATGTTTACTAATCAATGACAAATTTAATATTAGAAGTGCTTAACTATAATGTTCAATTTTGCACCTTTCATTAGGTATTAATGATAGTGCTACTGTGACTTTCAAATGGGATATTTCTCCTGGAATACTGCCAAGCCAGCCACCAATCGGAGTTCTGCGGTGTTATCCTGCATTCCCCACAATTGGGGTGTGAGTGCAAGCAAATCAATCTAATAGTATTTGCCCTAAGACATATATTGTTGCATATATAGGCTAAGCAAGACTTAGAAATTACGATAACCATTGTCATTTAAAATTCATTTTCTGTACCTTGAGTTTGGGCAAAGTTGTTTGTTGATGGTTAAGCTTAAATTCTGCTGACTGGCAAAACATGTACTTTGGACTGGTGAATCACACCTCATGCTGATCAAGGGAAATAATGCACAGGTGGCCACTAACAGGTCTCAATATGTTCTTAATGATGTAAACAGGGATTGCACAACATGGTCCAATATTTGGGAGGAAAATAATAACTAGTGTGGAATTGCTGATTTGGCAGCTTGGTTCAGTTAGTGCACATGTGGACTTTCTGATGGACTTAAGGCTGGGTATCATGCTGGAGGACTTGATGCTCGAAGTTTATTCAGGGAACATGGGGCAGGTCACTAATTATGTCTAGTTTCTCCGGAGTTCACGCTGGTCCTAGATTCGGTCTCATCATGCCGCCAACCCACACTGGCTACTCTTCGCTTCGCATCAGCCGTATACAAATACACATCTCCAAGGTAAATTCTGATGGTTCTTTGATATACTACTGTAATTATCAACACCATTCCACCCCAAGTCTCTTCAATACTTCGGGAGTGACTTGTCTTGAGACCCAATCATTAGATTATAGTAAATTGGCATTTTATAGAACCTTGTGTTTTCTCTATTTACCTATCTTTAACCTTACTAAAACTCCCTCTACCATTTACCTCTACAATCTGACCCCTATCCTTTCAGCTATACTCCCAGTAGCAAAGCAGATTGTAAACCCGTAAGGTTTACATCCCTATTTGCAACAATATTCTGCAAAAAGTGACTCATGAGGAAGGTAAGGAATTATGTTTCTAATGTTAGCCTAAAACTTCCATAGTTGTAAATAAAATAGAATAAAAAAATACCTTAGCCTGCGAAAACCCAACGGTCTTTCAAGAGCCAAAGCTGAAGATTTACACAAAGCGGAACTAAGTAAATATTTCCAAAATCTGGAAGGCATTTTAAAGGAAAGTGATTTGTTTGAATAACCCAGAGTATATCTATAACATGGATGAGTCCGGCTTCCCTCTTAACAGAGCCCCAAAAATAATAAGTCAGAAAGGGAAGTAAGAAGTTGTTTCACTAACGCACATGGAAAGAGGACAAAATGTAACTGTTGCTGTATGCATGAATGCATCTGGTACGTATTTACTACCAGTGACCAGTAGTCATTTTTAAAGGAGTGAGGAAACGCCTTGAATTTTAGAGAAGAATGACTCAGGTTCCATTAATGAAGAACTGTTTGTAATCTGGCTTCGACACTTCAAGAAATACAAAACAGTGGGGAGTACTACAGTTCTCATTATTGACAACCATGGCAGCCATAGCAGGCTGGAGACTATAGAGTATTGTTGGGAAAATGGGATAGAACTTTGAGGATTACCTCCGCACAACACATGCATTACAACCCTTAGACAGAACTTCAAGTCTCTAAAGGCTCAATCAAACAGAAATGCAACCGATTGGATTCATTGTAACCCAGATGAAAGCATTCACCCAAATCTGCAAAACAAAGATTCTGTACCATCTTCTTTCATATAATGGAGTAAAACTGCATCTGTGGGCTCTGCAATCAAGGGGTTTCAGTGCACAGGAATAATGCCCTTCTGCAAAGACATTGTGCTTGAGGAAAAATTTTCACCTTCAATGCTATTTGAGGCTGCTGCTCTGTCAACTCCCCACAATAAAGCTACAACCAGCATTCTGGGTGCAGAGTTCATATCTTCAAAAGAAGTAACTGAAGAGCACAGCAAATCCATAACACCAGCACCCAATAACGTTCCTCCACATGATGTTGTCAAGTCCATTTTACCAACTCTAGAGAAAAAAGTGTCTTCTTAGAAAAGGAAAACACAGACATCACTTTGACTCACATCAGGTGAACACCTGGAAAAGATCCACAGCAAGAAATGTCTTTTCCAACATGGAACAAGCAAATAAACAAGAGCAACAAGAACAATAAACATGAATGCAAATCTACAAATAATGATAAGGAAACTATCAAAAACTTCATATCACCAGCAATAAAACGGTGCTAATTGTGGATTTTGTTTCTTGAATTATTACAGTCAATGGAAAAAAGTGACTGGATTCACTGCCAAAATGCAATGTTTGGTACCATGAAGTTTATGTTGGTGCACAAGGGAAGATGTGGGAGATATCTGTGATCAGAATTGTACCAACAAGTGATCACCATTGTACCTAGTTTGGCACATTTTCGATCAACGTTAGAACATTTTTTAACTGGCTCCTGTGTTTGATCGAATACTAGTAATGTTATAATATTTGAGTTACATATTCATTAAACTTCATAGAATAAATGCTATGGTTGATATTATTTCTTTTATCAATATATTTCCACAAAAAATATGATTTGTCCAAAATGATCAAAATAGTACCACCTTACCCTACAGTTAGCACAGAAAGTATTTGTACACCACTAAAACTTACAGGAAAATGAATATTATGCAGAGCATTTAAATGATAAAGTTTACTGACCCAAAAGAAGGCATCCTCAAAATAATTTACATTTTATACAAAAACAGCAACAATGTACAAACAAAATGTCACTTCTACAAAAATAAAATTAACTTGCAAATTTTTCAGCCACAGAAAGTAATCGTACACTCAAAAAAAAAAAAAAAAAAAAAAAAAAACAGTACAACAAAAATGCTGCTATTCAGTATTCGTTGGGTACCCCTTACCTTTAATTATAGCCCCTGGTCTCCTTGGTGAGGAACGGGCAAGTTTTTTAACCTCCACCTTTGGTATTCGGTTCCATTCTTCCAAAAGAGCAGTTTTCAGTGCTTCGTTGTTGGAAATTGACCTTTTTCAATGCATTCCCCCAGGATATTCCACACTTGTTCAACAGGAATCATATCTGGAGATTAAGGAGGGGTATGAGGCTGTTTTGTAACATTGTATAATATCCACAGTTGTGTATTAAGTGCAGTATATATTTTGGATCATTTTCCAGCATAGACATCCAGTCTTCTTGCAGGCCCATTTACTTCACACTAGTATGCAACTCTTGCTTAAGAATGCCCATGTGATCCATTATTCCCTCAATAACATAGATTGCCGACATCTGATGCGCTTATACAACCCCAGACAAGGACGGTGTTTTTGGCTTCAGCTTCTTTTTTTTTTTCACTATACTTTGCAACTGCGATCTGCACCGAATACCTTTAAAAGGTTCTCATCTGTCCATACAATTTTTTTCCAGAAGTTCAAACGAATTGGAGGTTCACTTCTAATAAGTATATGTTCTGTGAGAAACCACACCAGAAGAGAAAAATAGTAATTAAACTACATAATGAATTCAAAACACTTTTGAATATACCTCCAACAATGGGGAGACCACAATAACCGATTCAGTCCACCATTGAAAGAGTAGGAACCCGAAAATGTCGACCTAAGCCCTCACGGCTGAAAATGAAAGTAGCATTCGTGGATCGTTTCGTCATTCATGGATCCTTTTTAATGCAGCGAAGAATGCTACTTTCATATTCAGTCGTGAGGACTTAGGTCGACCACTACTGGGTGTATTTACAACACATTTTCGGGTTCCTACTCTGTTAATGGTGGACTGAATCGGTTATCGTGGCCTCCCCATTGTCGGAGGTATATTCAAAAGTGTTTTGAATTCATTATGTAGTTTAATTACTATTTTTCTCTCCTGGTGTAATTTCTTTCCCTCTTCAGCCCATTTTACGTTACTTCCGCAACCTACTGTGTTCGATGACTGACTGGTGCGTGCAGATCACTCGCTGTGAAACAGCTGAATGCAGAATATCCAGAAAGGAGAGCTAGCTTATAATATAACCACAATATTCAATCTAGATACATTTGGTGCACAATTTGTGCCAAATTTACGGTAATATCCAATATTACTATACAAAACTACTGATTCTAGAAAACTTCCAGGAAAATTTCGGTAGGAATAAGTAAATAAATACAAGAACAATATAATTTTACAAGTTCAGTAAGTTTCCTAAATAATTATGTTCAACACCAAATTGTTTCTTTGTTAAGGTATACGAATACTTTCTGGGCAGACTATATATATTGTGAATTTGTGGGTTCGTGAAATAACAAGTCGAGGTTACAAACACAAAAAAACTGCACTTTATTTTCATAGCAATACACTGTTCACAATCACAATTTGCTAGATGTTTCCTAAATAATTATGTTCAACACCAAATTGCTTCTTTGTTAAGGTGTACGAATACTTTCTGGGCAGACTGTATATATTGTGAATTTGTGGGTTCGTGAAATAACAAGTCGAGGTTACAAACACAAAAAAACTGCACTTTATTTTCATAGCAATACACTGTTCACAATCACAATTGCTAGATGTTTCCTAAATAATTATGTTCAACACCAAATTGTTTCTTTGTTAAGGTGTACGAATACTTTCTGGGCAGACTGTATATATTGTGAATTTGTGGGTTCGTGAAATAACAAGTCGAGGTTACAAACACAAAAAAACTGCACTTTATTTTCATAGCAATACACTGTTCAAAATCACAATTTGCTAGATCACCTAAAAACTGTTTATTTTAAAAACACTTTGCTCAACTGTCTGTCGCTTCCGGTAACGATCGGCCCCGAAGTTTCCCGAATCTCCACCGGCCATCATTAATTTATCGGCATCGCGAGTCTGCCGCCAGGGAAACACTGCTCCCTCCTCAAGGCTGGTCGTCCCGAACAGCGCCTTCGTAGCGGGCCAGGCAATCCAGGTGTACCACCTGAAGTACCGGTGTGCACTTCTTCCAAGACTTCCGGAACCTGACTCCGGGGAAGTACCAACTGTTCTCTCTGCGTCTTCCCATCGGATGATTCCCATAGCCGGAACAGCACACCCTCTCTGGTCTTCAACGAGTCCCACTGGGACCACTCGGTGTGACGTCCGCCCAGGTTGGTCTCGTCCCTGCCTCCACTTCCCTCAAGAGTGGCCCCAAGTCTGCGTCCGCCAGCTGCTCCCTCCTCAGGCCTGTGCTATCCCAGCCATCCGCAGGCACTGCCGTGACTACTCAAACTGCTGCGGCACGCTCCTTCTCCTCCACTCTTGTGCATTGTCCGCACTCTTCTGGACAGGGTTTTCGGGACATAGCGTCCGCGTTACCGTGGCTCTTCCCTCTGCGATGTTCCGAGGTGAAGTCGTACTCCTGCAGCCTCTGAACCCAGCGTGCCGTCTGGCCTTCCGGTCGCGCCGTCACCATCACCTCGCTCCTCGCGGGGACAACCACGTCTTCGTTCAAGATGACCCTGCAAATTCCAAGGCGCTCTTCTGGTTGACGGAGTATAACCTCTTCTCCGTTGAGCCTCAGGACCTTCCGGTCGACGTCGACCGTCGCTTCGTGGCTCCTGAGGGCATCCAGTCCCAGAATCACCTCCTCAGCCACCTTCGCGACGAACACCCACAGACGCACGGCACTCCGTCCCAAGGTCAGCTCCGGCAGGGCCTTCTTCTCCACAGGCATGGTGTCGCCCGATGCCGTCACAAGCTCGTATGGTCGGCGCGGCTTCCTCGTCGGCAAACCCTTCGCCACGTCAGGTCTGATGATGATCACGGCCGCCCCGGTGTCCACCAGCACGCGGCACGGCTTTCCTCTTACCCAGCCGTCCGCGATGAGGTTGTCATCCATCCGCCGGCTGACGGCGCGGATTGTCACTCGAGGGGATGGTGGTAATGGCGCCGACGTGCCCCTCTCCACGCCGGGCCTTACCCGTTCTTCCGGCCGCTCTTCCTGATGTGGGCGGTCTCTCTGCAGGTGCCCGGGCTGTCCACACCCCCAACACAGGCCACTTGGTGTACGCCGGCGTCCCTCAGCTGGTCTTCTGTCTCCGGCGTAGCGGACACTCCTCGTTCTCGACGTCGGGATAGATGCTACCTTGGCCGTCTCCATCCTTAATGCCGCTGTCAGCGCCTCGTGGATGGTTTTATAATCGCCGAGCATTAGGCGCTGACGAATCTCCCTGTCCCGTACCCCGTCGACAAAGTTGTAGGCGGCTTCCCGGGATACGAACTCCAGTGGCAGGTCAACCAAGGCCTTGCGAGCCAGCTGCTCAATCGCTATGGCGAACTCCTGCAGCGTCTTCCCCGGCTGCTGTGACCTTGCCTTTAGTTGGCTGCGGTACGCTGCGGCTAAGCGGTGGTTCCCGAAACGATTCTCCAGGGCCTCCCAGATGTCCTTGGGCGCCGCCGTTGTCTGCACCGCGTTTAGGACTTCCGCGGCCCGTCCCTGGAGGCTGGCTATTAGCTGTGTGGCCTCCTCCTCCTCCGGTGACCATCTGTTGTGCTTGGCCACCGTGTCGAACTGGCGGCGGAAGACCTCAAATGTTGATGCGTCGTCATATTTCGGCGGTTTGACGCGCGCAGATGTGTCGCGTCCCGGCGCGTCGGCCTTCAAATCCTTCAGTTTCCTGCCGACGACGTCCTCTACTATGGCGTTCAGGGACTTGACGCTGGTGTCGGCCTTTCCCTCCAGGTCGTCAACGCGGCTCGCCAGGTCCTCGACGCGCTCGTCCACTTGGCCCATCCGCTTGCCCAGATCCGTCACGTTATCCCTCACGCCGGCCAACTGTTCTTCAAACTTCACAGCAAGGGCCTCGTTTGCCGCTTTCATCTCCGTGGCCAGGCTGTCGTTCGCTGCCCTCATTTCCGTGGTCAATTCGGTTTTTATTTGTTTCAACTCCGCGGCCAGGTTGTTATTTGCCGCTTCTGTTTTTGTTGTTAACTCGTTCATCTTCGCGTCCATTTTCTCGGTGATGTCATTCGCCGCCTTCATTTCCGATGTCAGTTCGGCCTTCATTTCCATCATCTTCTGCAAAATCTTTTCCAATGCCGCATCCATGGTTGTAATGTTCGGTGATGTTACCGTCCCGCTTCTGACACCAGTTGTGACTTTGTGGGTTCGTGAAATAACAAGTCGAGGTTACAAACACAAAAAAACTGCACTTTATTTTCGTAGCAATACACTGTTCACAATCACAATTTGCTAGATCACCTAAAAACTGTTTATTTTAAAAACACTTCGCTCAACTGTCTGTCGCTTCCGGTAACGATCGGCCCCGAAGTTTCCCGAATCTCCACCGGCCATCATTTATTTATCGCATCGTGAGTCTGCCGCCAGGGTAACAATATTGATAATAACATATGTAATCGGTACAAGTGCAGAATGAGTGCGAACGGATATCGTGGCTCTGACATCATAGCTCGGGCGTTGCCAACTTTCAGAGCATGCTACCGTGGAAAATACCAACATTATGCAAGAAAATCAGCGATACTGTAATACCCGACGTAAGGATCAGTAGAACATTGTCAGAGTTATTACTATTATCATTATTACATATCATATTCTTACTATTATTATAATGTGACTTTGTGGGTTCGTGAAATTAAAAGTCCGATTGCACCACTCAAAAATGTTCTTTATTTCCACCGAATTACAGTTGAACACTTGCCGATTACACAGAATTACGTAATGCACACAATTACAATTCACCAGTTCGTCCGTTATAGTTCCACTTGCACTCGCAAGTATTTATACCGTATTTATACCGAGTCTACCATCTTGTGCTTGGCTCGGCTGGCGCTGCATGTGAGGGAGTGGTGGTAGGCGGGAACTACCTGCTCTGGTGCAGTCGGAACTTGATTGGTTAGCGTGAATTCTATTATTATTAAAGTGTTTGATTTGCTCAAGGATTGGATGCCAGTTTTTGTTTTGCTTTAAAGCTTCCTCCTTCCTGTTAAAATTGTATGGCTGTTTGTAAATTTCTATGGCTTCCCATTGTAGTCTGGCGTGATAGTATGGCTTAGATGAGAGGACTGATACTTCCTGGTATTGAATTATATGCTTTCCTTCTGCCCAAGGTGCATGTTCAGCAACTGCGAACTTTTTGGAGTGGCCTAGATGGCAGAATCTCTTGTGTTCCATGAGCTGGATGTTGACGCTCCGTTGTATATTGCCTATATAAACTCGCAATTACGTACACTCCTCCGACGCACGTACGCAGTTCGTCCCCTTGCTGGGCGCTCCTTACAGCTGCTCACCAAGAACTGACTCAATTCACTCACTGCAGCCCTTTTTATAGGAATATCGCCGTTTTCTCGAAGTCTCTCGTTTCAGTGAATCACCGCGAAGGTTCCAGATAGCAGGTGAAGGGGGAAGAGGCGGCCAGCGACAAGTGACACTTCCCTAATCATCCCCTCAGTTAGTGACTGAGATAAATAGGTGGGTGTGGCCCGGATGCCTGTGGTCCCTTCTCAGCTGTCGTTGGTCGGGCTTTCCGATAATTGGGTGACAATAATTATTTAAAAACTTAAAGGAATCTAGCACAAAGTTTTGGAATAGTCAACATTACGTAAGCAAACCAGCGATACTGTAATACCCAAATAAACTGACATAAAGATCAGTGGATCATTGCCTGTTTTATTATTATCAGTATTATATATTGTAATATTCTCACTATTTTCATAATTATTTAAGCTAAACGAATTTAGCACAAATTTTTGGAATTATCAAACATTACGTAAGAAAACCAGCGATACTGTAATACCCAAATAAACTGATTTTTTTTTTTTTTTTTTTTTTTTTTGTAGTTTTACGTCTTCCAACGTTAAGTAATATCGAACGATGAATAGAATGGGTGAAATGGTGTTCAAATGATCCCAGGGTCCATAGAACTTTGAGTTACCTGACATTCGTCTTTTAGGATAAGGGAAAACCCCGGAAAAACTTCATCCAGGTAACTCACCCTGACCGAGATTCGAACACGGGACCTCTTGAACGTGAGCCAGACTACCACCACGCTACCGAGGAGCAGTGGATCATTGCCACAGTCTTTTTTTTATTAATTATTATATTAATATAATTATAATAATAACCAAAGCTTCCTACGCACTATTCCCAGTACTAGCTTATAATAAGAAAAGGAAAATGTGTTTGGCAACGTTCCACTGTTATCGCGTATATCGGAGCGTCGCAGTTGGTAACAAGTTGTTTTCGTGACGTCATTCTGCACTTGTACCAGGTAATCTACGCTGCTTTGTTATTTTTTAAATTAAGATAGGTTGTCGATTAACTTATTGTATTTCACATCTGTTCAACGACGTCATATTTCTGAATAGAAGTCAAATGGTGATTAATACTGAACTAAATGATATGAAACAGCTCAGTAATATCGCTTAAACAGACAAGGGAAGGTTCTTTTTCGACTTATTGCACACATATGTATTAAATTCTTAATTGCTGTAATCCAGTTCAATATC
Source organism: Mantis religiosa (assembly GCA_030765055.1). Taxonomy (NCBI): domain Eukaryota; kingdom Metazoa; phylum Arthropoda; class Insecta; order Mantodea; family Mantidae; genus Mantis; species Mantis religiosa. The sequence continues at coordinate 805,910 of JAUKNK010000331.1, read as the reverse complement.
GCTATCAAACAAGCTTATTCGATCCCATTGTACAGTTCTTTTCGGAGTTGCCGCACACATTCCATCTAAATATCACACCTTTCTGGTTTACCACACACTGCCCATAAAATTCACGATTCTCGTATGATAATCACAGCACACCGATACTATGACCTATCAGCAATCTGGTTGGCAGTACTCCCAGTAAGAGGAAAAATTTCAGATTTTTGACAACTTTAACTTTCAAAATATTTGAAGTATTAATATCGTCTCCAAAATAATACAAGAGTGAACTCCCCGAGGAAGATCAACTTTTGCATTCATTTGAGAAGAAAACATTGGGTAACAATACTTAAATACCACTTGCTAGGTTAAGTTTCTTCTTCTTGGATATTTGGAATCAGAGATGTGATTTGAAAATGTGCCATAGACTACTAATGACTTATTTTGTATATAATTTATTATTTTTTTAGCAAACGAGATACACCACGTGGTTATCCAGAGACGAGAGACCAATCGTGAACTTTTTTATTTTAATTTATTTGTTCCCCGCCTTTAACTGCAATGGTTATATTGGCGGCCGTTTTTCTTTGGAACATACCGAAGGTGTTAAGTCATATTCGTTGGATTTTAATCATTACATCACGTACACATTCACACGCTCATTCATACTTCCAGACTGGGGAAGATGAGATCATCTTGGTCGAAGAAAAATACCCACCGCCGGGAATCGCACCCGGGACACCTACCTAGCAGGACAGGCAGCTGCTCCACCCACTGAGCTACGAGGCCAACCAATCGTGGACTTACACGGTCCTAAAGCCCATAACTTCCGATCATCGCACCTGACTTTCAGTAGGTCATATCTCCCTCACGTTCTTATGCTTTACTATCCACGTGCTTTAACGATGCGAAGGGCGGGAGGAGAACGTAACACGTAATACAGGGTTCACTTATTATTATTTGGAATGGAGAAACATTGGAAACAATTCCATGTTGGTCATTGCACAGTTCACATAGTATCCATAGATAAATGATTAAATAATTTTAAGATAAAGTTATAGAGAAATGATACTTTTACACGAAAGGGAAACACAGTCAGCCCAGAAAGTATTCGTACACCACCTAAACGAAGAAACAATTTGTGTCGTTGCAACATAATTATTTACAAAACTTAGTAAACTTGTAAAATTATATGGTTCCTGTATTTATTTAGTCATTTCTACCGCAATTTGGCTGAGAGTTTTCTAGAATCATAGTTTTATATGGTAATATTGGATGATATAAATTTGACACAGTATCTAAATTGAATACTTTGGTTATATTACAAGATATCTCTCCTTTCTGGATAGTCTGCATTTAGCTGTTTCACAGGAAGTGGTCTGCATGCTCCAATCTGACATCGAACACATAGGTTGCAGAGGTAACATAAAATGGGCCAAAGAAGGAAAGAAACTACTCCAGAAGAGAGAAAAATATTTATTAAACTACATAATGAATTCATATCGCTTTTGCTGATATGTCAGATAGTGGGGAGACCTTGGTCAATGATTCAATCCACCATTGACTGAGTAAGAATCAGAAAATCTGTTGTAAATACACCCAGCAGTGGTCGACCTAAACTCCTCATGGCAAAGATGAAAACAGATTCTTCACTGCATTATAAAGGTTCCACGAATGACTGCTCCCCAGATTGTTGCTGAGCTGCAGAAGGCAGGAATTAATGTTTCACCAAGCACTTTGCGAGCTCAAAGTATAAAAATTGAAAGAAGCGTAGAGACAGAGAAGTACAAGTTAAAATAAAATTGAATCAAGAAGATATTGACACATTGCTTCGCTCACACTGTTTTTCACAGGACATGTTTGCTCCTGTCATCAGCTGAGTCTTGACTAGTGCAAATTACAGTGTTTTCCTCCTCCATGTTATCGGTAGAAGGCATGATGTATTTGTCAAATATTTCTTCAAAAATAAATATTGACATGCAACTGGAAATGTAAACGTGAGGGAAAGCTGGAGAAGTGATTTGAAGATTACCTAGTTAGACGATCTTGTAGTCATGTTCCTGATTTTCTTCGGAGCTCTGGTGCACAAGATCTTACCTCTGGGCATGGTCATGGAGTAGGATAAAATAATATTACTGCTGAAGGATTACGAAATATTTCTTTTCTTGGAAAAATTGTTTTAATTCTTGTGAAACTTTTGTAATCTCTGATGCAAATTAAATAATATTAATGCTGTCCTTTTACAAACAATGGTTGAGGTATCAATTAATTATTCTTCTATTGCACACATGCTAGACATGTATTCTAAATGCACAATCAAAAATTGTTTCTGCACAATCTCAGAAAGGCACTATAATACGTCTTTCTTCTCCGAAAGTTGCTTGCAACAGTCTGCTTTGCCAGTTAAATTTCCTGCTCTTTCTGATCATGTTGCTATCACAACCAAATAACTCATCTTCTACTGGTCCACGTCACCACATTATATAATCTTATTTTTACAACTGCCAATACCAAAAATGTTACACAATATCTCATTAACATTGTATCATCTTGTGACCCACTGAATTTCATACTTTCATTTCTTATTCAATTGAACTTTTCCCTATCGATACTTAAACCATTAAACATATTTAAACAATTTTACAACTCTCTGTGCCTAAATCAAAACAACTGTTACAGACATTCAGAACTAAAGAACGTATAAGAAACATTAAAAGTGGTGAAATAGAAAAATCAGCAGTCACTTTTCATTTATTGAATTCTAGACATGACATTAACTTGGAGACAACTTTAATAAAACATGTTAATCATCCCATAGATGTTTCCATATTAGAAAATACTTCAAGAGAATGCACTTTCTATGTGTTATAAGTAAACATTCCTTTGAATGTAGATCACTCTAAACAGAGTAGATTTATAACGTACTCTTGCAGCAACAGTTACCCTATTTTATAAGAAAGTGCTTCAGCTTGATTAATGGAAAATCCACAGACAGGACCTCTGGCTTTCCATTGTTAATCATGCAGCAAAAATTATGACATAATTTATGGAGGATGTGCTAAATAATGGTAGTGATATCAAATTTATTTTTAGTGATGGAATGAATGTTTTATCATATACTACCAATAAGGAAACATGTGTATGTTTCTCAGCTCTACACAGTACAAAAAGAGCAGTGTTCTAAAGGAAGGGTGCAAAATATGGAGATGTTTACTTGTACAAAAGTGAATCGAGAAGATACTGACACATTGCTTCACTCACACTGTTTATTCACAGGACATGTTTGCTCTTATCATCAGGTGGTACTCAATTAGTGCAAATTGTAGTGGTTTCCTCTTTCTCCATATCTTCAATAGATGGTGTGATATACTTGTCAAAGATGTCCGGTGGTGGAGTTTCAAAATTCATGACTCTGTGACGAGTTTTGTTAATGAAGATTTTTTCCCATACGGAAAGGTCTATGGGGTGATTAATGTATTTTATTAAAGATGTTTCCAAGTTGATGTCATGTCTAGTATTCAAAAAATGAAAAGTCACTGCTGATTTTTCTGTTTCACCATTTTTAATGTTTCTTATATGTTCTTTAGTTCTGATGTGAATATTTCTTTTTGTTTTTCCTATATAAATTTTAGGGCAAGTTTCACATTTGATCTCATTGATTCCTGGTTTTTCTTTGGTAGTGATTGAATTTTTGGGAGGGTCTTTTAACAAATTTCTGATATTAAACCTATTTTGAGGTGCAAGAATTATGTTGTGTTTTGAGAAGGCTTTATGGAATTTATTATAGGCTGATGGATGGAAGGTGAATTTTTAATTTTTTTTTTTTCTCTTTTTCACCTGTAGGTTCTAGGGTGGTGGTTTCTTTTATTTTCTTAGCTTTGTTGGGTCTGTTAACTGTTCTGTCTACTAAATTTGGGTTGGACATAGCTACTTTTTTTATGTGTAGGTATTCTTCTTGATAATCTCTGTTTAGTGGAAAGTTGATCATCTGAAAAATTAAACTGTTGAAAATGGCATGTTGGTGTTGTTTTGGGTTGAAACTGTTGTTCCTAATGTAATTATCTGCGTGTGTCGGTTTCCTGTAAATACCAAAGGTGAGTATGTTGTTCATTTTTTTGATCTTCATGTCCAAAAGGGGAAGCACATCATCCTCTTCCATTTCCAATATAAATTTTATAGCTGGATTTTGCATATTCAAACGTCTGAGACCATCTTGTATGAGTTTTTAGGTACTATTGCAAAAATGTCAACATAGCGATACCAAACTTTGAAATAACTTGGAAAAGTTTTTGTGATATGTTTCAAAAGCACTCATAAATAAATCTGCCAAGAAGGGAGACAATGGGTTGCCCATAGCTAGGCCCGTTTTTTGTTTATAGATCTATCCATTAAAGCTGAAAAAATTCTGATTGATACAAATTTCTGTAAGTTGTGAAAGTTCTTCTATTTCTTCAGATGTTACTTGTATTGATTCTAGCCATTTTTTGAGAAGTGGAATAAGCTCATTGGTAGGTATACTTGGATATAAAGAAATGATGTCAAAGGAAACTAAGGCATCTGTACAGCTGATCTTTGTGTTCATCAGGAGATTTAACAATTCAAACGAGTTTTTGATACTTAAATTTTCAAATTTTGTGAAGGATCTGAAGATTTGAACCAGCCATTTTGATAGTTGGTAAGTGGGTGCATCAATGTTATTAATTATTGGTCTGAGGGTAATTTCAGGTTTATGTATTTTGGGTAAACCATATATGTATGGTATTTTTGGATTATATATTTTATTGTTCAATTTATCTTTTTTAGTCATGATTTTACTATTTTTAATTGCTAATTCCACAGATTTGCATGCTTTCTTTAATGGGTTGTTTTCTAGTTTAACAAATTCTTTTCCTTTTAAAAGGTCCATTTTTTTGCGATAGCCTTCTTCGTCCAATATTACTATTTTGTTACCTTTGTTTGCTTTTGTGTGCACTACCGGTTTTTCATTTACATTTTTGATTAATTTTCTATATGAATATCTTTTTGAATTTGCATTTTGAATATGATCTAGAGTTTCTATGCACTGTGTTCTAATCATAGATTTTTTATCGGCCAAATTATATATTGCTATTTCAATGTCTGCGATATAGTTTTCAATTATTAATATTTAGATGAGTCTTATTTATTACACATCTGCTTCACTTTCGTATTTTCTTGTTGCCGAAATGGTTGGATCTAACTTTCGCGTGTTCCTCTTGACTTGACGTCACTTCATACGAAAGTGAAGCAGATGTGTAATAAATACGACTCATCTAAATATTAATAATTATTTCGCTTCACTGTGGTGTTCCAATACAGTTAAAATACGAAAGTGAAGCAGATGTGTAATAAATACGACTCATCTAAATATTAATAATTATTTCACTTCACTGTGGTGTTCCAATACAGTTAAATCTCGATATAGTTTTCAATGTTTTTTGTGTAATCTACACATGTTTTTAGACCTTTGTTTAGAAAATTTATTTATTTCTCCGTGAAGTTGCATGTGGATAGATTCGTTATATTGTTAGGTTTTTGACATGAGAGTAATAAATATTGTTTTTTATGTGGATTTGGTATCATGAATTTTTGTTTCAAAATGGCTGTTTTCTTTTGCATTTTCAAATTAAGAATTGACAGCATATTGTTTTCTAAGTTAGACCACATGGCCGGGTTCATACATTTCAAAATTTTTAAGTGTAGTTCATATATTTTTAATTTTGTGGAATGTAACGAATTGTAGTGGTGGTTTATTTCCATTTTAATTACCCGTTTTTCTGCTGCTTTTTGTTGTTTGCTATTATTCTTGTGTTTAACAATTTTTCTGACGAAAATGGGTGTTATGTTAAATTTCAAACATTTCTTTAGAAAATGTATGTCCGCAAAGGTATTTCGTTTCTTTTGATTCAGCTTTAGAAAAAAATTTATGTATTTTTTTCATACCTTCAGATACAGTATTGAAAGAGGAAAGCAAGTTTACTGTTGGTCCTCCATCTTGGTTGACAGTATAAAAATAACACTATCGAGATTTGAATGCTTCTCAGACTTGTAGGCCTAATCACTCAAAGTATAAACTTGAAAGAAGTGTAGGGACAGTGAAGCCCAAATTACAAAAGTGAATCCAGAAGATATTGACACATTGCTTCACTCACACTGTTTATTCACAGGACATGTTTCAAGAACTTTTGCTCTTATCATCAGCTGGTACTCGACTAGTGCAAATTGTAGTAGTTTCTTCTTTCTCCGTATCGTCGATAGATGGCATGATGTAGTTGTCAAAGATGTCCGGTGGTGGAGTTTCAAAATTCATGACTCTGTGACGATTTTTGTTAATGAAGATTTTTTTCCCTTACGGAAAGGTCTATGGGGTGTTTAACGTATTTTATTAGGGTGTTTCCAAGTTGATGTCATGTCTAGTATTCAAAAAGTGAAAAGCCACTGCTGATTTTTACTGTTTCACCATTTTTAATGTTGTGTTTTGAGAAGGCTTTATGGAATTTATTATAGGCTGATGGATGGAAGGTGAATTTTTAAAAAACATTTTTCTCGTTTTTAAATTCCCCTTTCTTCCATCAGCCTATAATAAATTCCAAAAAATCTTCTCAAAACACAACATAATTCTTGCACCTCAAAATAGGTTTAATATCAGAAATTTGTTAAAAGGCCCTCCCAAAAATTCAATCACTACCAAAGAAAAACCAGGAATCTATGAGGTCAACTGTGAAACTTGCCCTAAAATTTATATAGGAAAAACAAAAATAAATATTAACATCAGAACTAAAGAACATATAAGAAACATTAAAAATGGTGAAACAAAAATCAGCAGTGGCTTTTCATTTCTTGAATACTAGACATGACATCAACTTGGAAACATCTCTAATAAAATACGTTAATCACCCAATAGACCTTTCCGTATGGGAAAAAATCTTCATTAACAAAAATTGTCATAGAGTCATGAATTTTGAAACTCCACCACAAGACACCTTTGACAAGTACATCATGTCATCTATCGACGATACAGAGAAAGAGGAAACCACTACAATTTGCACTAGTTGAGTACCAGCTGATGATAAGAGCAAAAGCTCTTGAAACATGTCCTGTGAATAAACAGTGTGAGTGGAGCAACGAGTCAATATCTTCTGGATTCACTTTTGTACTAATTTGTGCTTCACTGTCCCTACGCTTCTTTCAAGTTTATACTTTGATGTTTACTTGTGTTTCAAATCGTCTTATGAAGGATACCACAGTAACTAAATATCTAAGGGCAAGCCTGCTTTATATTCTTTTAGGAAATTAATTTAATCTATGTAACAACTTTATCTTTCATAAATATGGTACTATCTCAAACGTGGGAGAACATCCATAATACATATGTTAAAATGGTAATATATAAAGTATATGTTATGCATACAGTTACTTTATGCTTCTCATAAATAAAAAATGTTTGAACTCACAGCCCATAAGTGCTTTACAGACTAAACTGTGAATATTTCTTATGTTTATCAAACTTCAGAGACATATTTATATATTTGTGTCTCTGCATATTCTTGTTTGATATACCAGTTTTTCAGAGTCATTAGATATTGATCTCTTCGTGTTTTCCTTCAGGTTTCCTACAGAATTGGTAAAGAACATTGAGTGAAGGCTCATAGCATAAAACACCATATAATGAAATAATATCTGAGGATCTCTCCTTCAGAATATCATTTGATGAGGTAATTTATTGAGTTTATATAGCGGAGTACAGTGTCAAGGACTTTGTTCTGAAGAATCCCATTCAAAATCACATCAAAAAAGACTCCAAGGTACAAGAGATGGATGTCAAAATAGAAATAAAACAAGAACCTTCAAGTTTGGAAATTCATGGTTCAGGAACAGAAGTTATTACTTCAGATTTGGCAACTGACATACAAGAAATAGATGCTGGAATGAAAATAAAACAAGAAACCTGCTGTTTGGAAGGATCATCAGAGGCAGAAGTTATAACTTCAGATTTTGCAGTTGATATACAAGAAATGGGTACCAGAATGGAAATAAAAGAGGAAGCCTTATGTTCAGAAGGAACATTAACTCAGTTGAAATCAGAAGATGTGGAGTTAAAGGTAAGATGCACAAGTATTCTTAAGCTTGTACCAAAGCAGTAAACTTGCTGATAGCTACACTCCTTATACTGAGTAAGATGACCCCATGTGAGGTTCACATGGAGGGAGGTACTAAGTTTGATTTCCAAAAGTTGGCTATGTTCTTTTTTGGAAATTAATTGTTCTTTCACACTGTCCATGTGTAGGCTAAGGTATGGAAACATAGAGTTAGACTGAAAAATTCAATATCATAGCCAGGATTTGAACCACGGATCTTATGGTTTCCGTCCAGCTGCTCTAACCATTTGAGTTACTATGGCCAACATGCCGACAGTCTGACTCTACCTTTCCATACTTTAGCCTACACATGGCCAGTGTGAAAGAACAATTAATTTGCATTAATTGACCTAATGGTGGTTAACTATAAAGCCCGGTCCTTAAAGTACTTACATGTTGTAAGTCGCCATTAAGGTAGTTGTCTCATGTTTATGAGAATCCTAAGTGGTTTACCGGGAAAAACACGAGTCAGTTGGACAATGTAATGTCATGTCAGCATGTTGGCCATAGTAGCTCAAATTATTAGAGCGGCTGAACGGAAACCAGAAAATCCGTGGTTCAAATCCCGGCTATGACATTGAATTTTTCAGTCTGACTACCTTTCCATATCTTTTTTTTTTTTTTCTTTTGTGGTTTTTTCAGGTTGACATATGAATGCAGGATACTTCTACACAAATTTCCTGTCCATCATTTCCATTTGTGTGTTACAGGCTTTTAGAATTAGGCAGGGGATTTGAGTATTGAGACAAAATATTGGAATTTGCAAAATGGTAAGATCTCTTCCTAGAACTGTCTTGTTTATATTCGAGCACCAGTTTACAGGTTGCTAAGGCAAGGCTAGCCTACATCAGAATGGTGCCATTAGGGCCCCATACATACTAGTGCACATCATCCTTTGGGTCTTCCTTTCATCTTATGTCACATTGTGTTGTACATATTTGGAGCTCCTCAACATCAGAGATTCGTTTTGAACTTGCAGAATATATTTTAAAAGCTCTTTGAGCTATTAACAGATTTTGTCCAACCAGCATTTATACTTTCACTACCAAGTACAGTGTAGTTGGCAGACGAAGTATTGTTCAACTCAAAAATCAAAAGCTTTATGTATAATTATACTGTTATGCATGCTAAGCAAGGAAGATTTGCCCTTCACAAACTATCATCTGAATAAAACAATTGCTATACGGAGTGGTCTGAAAAGTTCTCAGCCTCACCCAGAGATGGCTGCACTACTTGCATGATTTCTTTTCCCTTAGGTTGGTATACATGTTAATAGAACCTATGTAAAATTACAAGTCATTCCAAGCAGTAGTTGACTGTATGGAGTTGTTTGAAGCAGTGGAAGAGGGCATTGTTCTGAAAATAGAGATATTCGAGTATATTCAGGCTGTGGTAAAATTCTAGGTAAAAGTTTTAACACTTACATAAATTCATTTGCTGATTGTAAATGTGTATGGTGACTCTCCTCCTTCAGTTTCCATGGTGAAGAAAAGGGCAGCCAATTTTAAACATGGCCGCCGTGAAAGCGTCCAAGATGATCCATGTGAAGAATTAAATTTAAAGGGAGTTGATTAATGACACTAAACAACGCTTACTTTTAAATTTCCTGGAACATGTTTCAGAGACTGTTTCCCTCCATTGTCAACCAGACATCGACTGGTTCTCACTGGTGTAGCTGGTGATATTCTGTCATAGGTCTCCTCTGTTGGCGATTCGAGGAACTTGCTGAACAAATCTTTCTGGGGGATGTCGAAATTTCCATCAATTAACTAAAATAACAAGGTATTCAATCATTTCTCCACACTGGCCGTACATAGGCTAAGGTTTTTGATGGATAGAGTCAACATGAAAAATTCAATGCCATGGCCGGGATTTGAACCACAGATCTCCTGGTTTCCGTCCAGTCGCTCTAACCCATTGAGCTCCCATGGCCAACGTGCCATCCTGACATTATATTCTCCATTTGACTCGTATATTTCCCCGGTAGACCAGTAGCGTAGATGGTAGCATGTCTGCCTCACGTACAAGAGGTCCCGAGTTTGAATCTCGGTCTGGGTGAGTTACCTGGATAAGGTTTTTCCAGGGTTTTCCCTTATCCTAAAAGACAAATGTCGGGTATCTCTAAGCTCAATGGACCCTGGACTCAGTCGAGCATCATTTAACCAATTCATTCATCGTCCGATATGATTTAACGGAGGACGTAAATTACAAAAAAAAAAAAAAAAAAAATCTAGGGACTCTCATATCCGAGGTACACCGTTTGTGGCAACTTACCTAATAAATAAATGAATGAATAAATACATAAATGAATAAATAACTAAATAGATAGATAAATAAGTAAATAAAAATCTACAATACCATACCTTGGCACCTAATTTCTCAAGCCAGGGTATAAATATTCCAAATTCTTGTATTAAGTTTTATATGATTTATACAAAAGGTTTTACAGATATTAATACTACTCCTATTAAAAATAAACAAAAAACACTGAAACAAAATAGTAATACACTACAATAAATATTTTTTTTTATAAACAAAACGGATATAAACTGTTTCTTTCATTTTTGTGTGACGACTTACTATTGTAGGTACTTCTCAGACCTCATCACTCTTATTATTTAAGTTAATTGATGGAAATTAATCATTCCTTCACATTAGCCGGCTGATCCATGGTTCAAATCCCAGCCGTGGCATTGAATTTTTCAGTTTGACTCTATCCAAAACCTTAGCCTAAACACGGCTAAGCTGAAAGAACGATTAATTTCCATCAATTAACTTAAATCACAGCACATGTTTAAAATGGCCCCCATTAGCTCTGATGCATCCGTCAGCCCAACATTGCATGGACTCCTTTAAGGCGCTGAATTAGGCCTGGAGAATTTCATATTGTCTGGGCTCTTGCATTCGAGAGCATGTTGGCCATGGTAACTGAATGGGTTAGAGCAATGGATGGAAACCAGGAGATCTGTGGTTCAAATCCCGGCCAATGCATTGAATTTTTCATGTTGACTCTATCCATTGAATACCTTGTTCATATTTTTTGAAATGATTTTTTTCTCATGTGGACAGTTCTTGTTTTCCTGTTGTGGTTTGTTTACCAAAACTGTTGGTTCTGGATTTATGTTGTGGTTTTTTTAACAAAACTGTGTGGCAACTGCTGATTTTTTTAGTTGTTTGTATTTTATGTTCCTAAGGTGTTTGTTTGCTCTTGTTTCTAAATTTCATTTGGTTTTTCCAATTTAAATTTCACTACAGTTACAGCATTCAATTTAATATATACCTGAGATGTTCCTTCCCTCTGGTTTCTAAATTACTTTTGGTCCTACCAATATAGCTCTGATTGTGCTCTAAATGTTTAACTTGATAACTGTCAGACTTTTTGTTATCTGAAATGTTGTCTTGTTTAGAAAAATGTTTTAGATTTTTTTATTCTGTATTTATTTCAAGGTACCTATATTATACCAACTTCTTTAAAAAAAATTTGGATCTTGAAATGATGGATAAGAAATACAACAGTGATCATGAAATGGATAACAAAATATAAATTAAAGAACCATCATCAGTTTGTGATATTGATGCAGGGGACTTAACTCCAGTAAAGTCTTCAGGATTATGTGCAGAACATCTTTTTAAATACAGCATAAAAAATTTACTAGTTTTCTAAGAAAGACAAGAAAATATCTGGTATTTATGAAGTTAACTGTTTAGAATGTGATAAGATTTATATTGGTAGGGCCAAATGTAATTTAGAAACCAGAGTGAAGAAACACTAGAAATATTACATATAAACAGACAGATAAATTGGCAGTGGCTGATCATTTTTGGTCACCTAATCATCAAATAAACCCAGGAATTCAATTATTGAAACCATTGAAAGAACCGATAGATTTAATGGTTTGGGAGAAAATGTTTATTTTGAAAAATAAAGATCGCATGATGAATTTTGATATCCCACAAGTAGATGTCATCATTAAGTTTGTGTTGTCCCCGGTAGATGGCAGTAAGATAGGGAGCTATTCAAATTCCAGAAGTGGTCAAGATCAGTCAGTCAGTCTGTCAGTGCCAAGCTGACAGGTTGAAAATGAAGCAGATGTTGCTTTGAAACCGTTCCCAAGGATTGTGAATAAGATAAGTAAATAGTGAAGTTGTGTTACTATAGTGTTTAGTTATTCTTAATAAGTGATAAAGTGTAAAAAAAACTGAGTACATATAATTTTTTCAGTTACTGAATGAATGTTTGCTTCTGATCAACTGCTTAAACATATTGCAAAACACTTTGCATAGAAACATCTTTTAGTAAAAGCTCAAAGAATATGAGGAAAACTGACCAAATATTGAAATTACTGAAGCACTTTTGATTTTAATGTTTAAAAAAATGTCAAGAATAATGTAATTTATGTCTGAAACTTTCTGCTAATAACCTAGAAGTCCTCCTTATACTGACATCCTTTATTTGATTTTGAAACTGTAAGAAGTACACACGTTTATATTATACTTTTGTTGCTTTCGTGCTCACATATTTCATAGAGGTGTTCTAAAAATAAAATACATCATCTTTGTCATATCCGAAATTCTGGATTTGTCCACTGAGATCTAGTTTTCCCTAATTGATGCACAAGTATTGGATATGCCTTCTTATTAAATTCTTTAATGTAAAACTTTAAGTATAGTCATGTGACAGTAAAATCATTGTTTTCTCTCTCTTTACAGGTTGACACCTGGACAGGTGATGGAGACCAAGAACTCCAGTTAACAGAATCAGAAAGGTAAGAAATGTGTAGTGTGTAACGCCCGCTTTTACTACATACGGCACCGCAGGCGACTGATGATACATGAGATGAAGATGGAGCACTGCTGGAATGAGATGGCGGGGGAAACCGGAGATCCCGGAGAAAACCCGCCCCAGCGCCGTTTCGTCCACCACAAATCTCACTTTGTGGTCACCTGGGATCGAACCCGGGCCGCCGTGGTGAGAGCCAAGCGGTCTAACCACTGAACCACGTCGCGGCCGTTGAAAGTTAAGACTGCTAGCTACATATATGAGGGTCGTTTGATAAGTCTGGTAAATGTCCATGAAGGGGGGAGATTTTTTGTTGCATCTTTGTGGATGGTAAGCTTGATTATTCAAAAGATTGTACAGAAAATTTAGATGAGCTACAATATACAGTTCATTGTCGACAGCTATCTCAACTGGTCAGTATGTAGCTGTGATTGATAATGGAAAAAACAGGGTTTTGTGCTGTTATTAAACATTTTGATTTGAAGGCCTGGACTGCCGCACATGAATTGGATGAAGTTCATCCAGACTCTGCACAAACATTGAAGACCATTTACTTTTGGATCAATGAATTTAAATGTGGTCATAGAAGCTCTGAAGATAAATTGTGCCCTTGTCGCCCAGTTAAGTTGACCACACAGGACACCATTGAAAAACTCCACGATCTGGTTATGCAAGGCTGTTGAATCAAAATTCGTGAGATTCATGAGATATACCCTGCATCTGGATATCCCTTGGCTAATTCTCATCCGTCATATCCCCACACTTGTTTCACTCTTCTTTTCCGTGATTTCTTGTATCCCCACACTTCTTTTACTGTGCTTTTTCGTGATCACCTCAATTCCCACCCTTTTTCACTCTGTACTCACCACAATGCAATTTCATTTTTCCTTATTTTCTTTTTCACTCTTCCAACTTTCATTTCTGAGATTTCCCCCTCTTCTCTTCCATTTCTACGTCCATCACTTCCCTTCTGTCAGTGCTCACTGTCTTTATTCCATGTGTATTCTGGACATTCATACATATCGGAGTCCGCTTTTTTGACTATGTTGCATCAACACTCATATGCTCTTTGTCTTTGATGTTGCTTATGCTGCTTCTCCCCTCAGCCACTTGCATATGAATTCACAGTTTGTCATTTCATATAAAGACATGAGTTGATCTTGCTTTACTCCTTTCTTTAATTAACCTCCTCCTTTGTCCTCTTTGCTCTTAAAATAAATCCTTATTGATATAGATAGATCTTCCTCTTAGCATTTTGGTTTGTTTTAATACTTCTGTTACCAGGTCTGTATTGCTGAATTTCACCATTATTTTTCTTTTGCCTTCCAGGTTTCCAATTCTAAATACATCTAACAGTTCAAAGCCTCTTATATTTATCTCTAACTTCTTCATTAATAGTGCCCTGATCTCCTGAAATGCTGTGATTCTTTTTCACTCTTTGACCTCCGAAATTATTAGTTTATCTTCTCATGAATTCTACTGTACTTTCTATTCTTCTTTCCATTTTTTCCATCTTCACCAGCTCTTTAGTTTTAATCTCTAACTCTGTGTTATCCCACTTCGTCCATTCTTCTTTAAATATCATTCCAAACTATTATTTCTTGTAGTTTCCTCCATCTGCTTTACTTAGATCTTTTTTCCTCACTTCCACAGGAGCAACTCTACTATACATCCGTTCTTCTCTGTTGCCATTTTACTACTCCTGACACTGATTACATTTACAAGACAATGTGTTTGACCTCATGGTAAACCTTATGTATTATTTGTTAGCTTTACACCTTTGTTAGTTGATACCTTCTCTACCTATGTGCATAATTTTGCTTGTAATATTTCAGATTATGTAAAGGATTTGGTCCTCATGTTGATGAAGCCTTACATGTCAGCAACTCTACTCAAGTATCAAATTCAGAAGAACATAATATGGTTATCAATGCCAAAAGACGACATAAGTGCAGCATTTGTCAGAAGAGCTTTAGTAGGGTACATAATTTGAAAAGACATATTTTAAGCCATGAGGGCAAAAAGCCACATAAGTGTAGTGTTTGTGACAAGAGTTTTACTACTGCTGCATATTTGGAAATACATACTTTAATTCATGAGGGGATAGAGCCATTTAAGTGCAGTACTTGTGGGAAAAGTTTTACTACAGCATCATATTTAAAAAAACATTATTTAATTCATGAAGGTAAGAAGCCGCATAAGTGCAGTGTCTGTGAAAAGAGCTTTACCACAATAGCATACTTAAAAACACATAATTTAATACATGAGGGCAAAAGACCACATAAGTGCAGTGTTTGTGGGAAGAGATTTACTAGAGCAACAAATTTGAAAACACACAGTTTAATTCATGAGGGTAAAAGGCTGCATAAATGCAATGTTTGTGAGATGAGCTTTACTAGACTAGCACATTTGAAGAGACACAATTTAATTCATGAGGGCATAAAACCATATAAATGTACTGTTTGTGAGAAGAGTTTTACTAGTGCAGAAAATTTGAAAATGCATATCTTGACCCATGAGGGCAAACAACCACATAAGTGTAGTGTTTGTGAGAGAAGGTTTACTAGAGCAGCAGATTTGAAAGTACATAGTTTTATACATGAAGGTATAAAGCCACATTTGTGCGGTGTTTGTGGGAGGGGTTTTACTAGAGCGGCAGATTTGAAAATACATAATTTCATTCATTTGGACAAAAAGCCACATAAGTGCAATCATTGTCAGAAGAGTTTTACTAGAGCAGCAGATTTGAAAAGGCATTACTTAAATCATGAAGAACAAATCTCCCAATAGTTCAGTGCTCCTAAGAAGAGTTTTGCTAGAACAGCACATTTGAAGAGTAATTATCTCTGTCTTGGTTACAAAAGCCCATGTTTATATCAGAGCAGTTCATCCAGGTTATACTGGGTGAATAAGAAGTATAGAAAATGCCTGAAACCCCACTGTTTCAACTCTACAAACTGTTATGTTTTAAAAAAAACTAAGATATCGACATGCCCTCACACATTGCATTATAAATAAAGATTGCAAGTTTTTTTGTTTTGTTGAATACCAACCTTTCTCTTTTCTGCACTCCTCCAGTCCTCAAGCCTCAGAATGTACAAATACCCTTTCAAACAATAATTTAAATTTATTATGACCTGACTGCATGTGTACTGAACAAAGGAAAGCAGATCATTACTTCAAATTGAGTTGGAAATAAATGTGAAATGTGTAGTGTTTAACGCCCGCTTTTACTACATACGGCACCGCAGACGATGACACTGATGATACATGAGATGAAGATGGAGCACCGGTGGAATGAGATGGCGGGGGAAATCGGAGATCCCGGAGAAAACCCGCCCAAGCGTCGTGTTGTCCACCACAAATCTTACTTTGCGGTCGCCTGGGATCGAACCCGGGCCGCCTAGGTGAGAGCGAAGCGGTCTAACCACTGAGCCCCGGCGCGGCCTAAATTGAGTTGGTTTTCAATTAAACAATATAGTAGGTTACTTCAATATGTGGCTTTGGATTGAACAAATACAGACAAAAGCTAAGCTAATAAGGACAACAATGCTTGCTTTACCTCAATGCAAAGTATTTCTTAAAGTAATTAGTCATGACACAACTTGAAAGACAACAAATTAAAATACTAATGATTATCGGTGTTCCAGTATTGCTGGAAACTAAGTATTTCAAAGACAGACTTTGTAAATGAAGGCCATTTTGATCACTTTTTGAAGTGAATTTATCACGTGTTAGAACACAGCACCAGTAATTTTGTTATGGATGTGTTTACTTGGTTTAAATTTTATGTTCTGTAATACGTCCTAATAAATTTAAGTTACCGTTCGAAAACGAATCTACTTGTACATTCCAAGATCTGAGGACCAAAACGTTGTTGCCATTAAAAACAGTTACACCCTATTCACAATCATAGTAATATGAAAACATGTTATATTACAGCTTTTCTAAAACATCACTTCACAAAACTTAACAACAAAGTTACAAGCATTGTTCCATACTTTTTACTAACTCCTTATAAAACACCTCAGTTATTTAGTTATATAGAAGTCAGTGATCCTTTTTGTAATTTTACGTCCTCCAACTTTGTCATAACCCGACGGTGAATGAAATGGGTGAAATGTGCTCAAATGACTCCAGGGTCCATGGAGCTTAAGGCTACCTGACATTCGTCTTTAAGGATAAGGGAAACCCCCCGGGAAAGACCCAATGATCCTAGAGGGATAAATGAATAAATATATCATAAAATTATAAATTTTTAAAGTAATATTTTACAAGGCTAAGGATTAAAATGCATAAAATACTTTCCAGTAACAGTATTAACATTTTTAAAAGTGTTATAAAGCAATAGTTGAATATATTTTACAGATAATATGTAATCTACAAAGTTATTTGTTAGAGTTACTTGATCTCAAATGTCGGGTTACTTTTTCTAGATGACAGTTGTAGCTGCCTATCTTTGTTTATACAAAAATATTATTGCTGAATTGTCTTTGTATACAAAGTTGGCTTGAACATTTCCTACCCTCAAATGCATGAGCTACCTAATAAAGGGCTGATGTGCCCGCCTCGGTAGTGTGTCTGCCTCACGTTCAAGAGGTCCCGAGTTCCAATTTCGGTCAGGGTGAGTTACTTGGATAAGGTTTTTTCTGGGTTTTTCCCTTATCCTGAAAGACGAATGTCGGGTAACTCTAAGCTCTATGAACCCTGGACTCATTTGAGCATCATTTCACCCATTACATTCATCGTCCGATATGGCTTAACGTTGGAGGACGTAAATTACAAAAAAGGGCTGATGTGCTTAAAAAGCAATATCAAGTCTCCCACAGACACTGAAAAACAGTACTAAATTTGAATGTTTCATTACCTTTCAAAGAAAAAGTTTAAGTTTAAAAATGTGTTCAGATTCATATATCTGTATATTTAGAGAAAACATTTTTAAGGAATAGATCTTAATGAGGAAATGGAGTACTATTAGCGGCTATCAGATGAAGTATAAATAAACTAGTTAAGAAATCATCGAATGTTTAATATACAAAATGCAGAAACTCATCCTCAGTTTATATATTACAGTTGCATCATTTTGGAAAACATTTTATAATCAGTTACAGATTGTGTTTATGATGACCAATAATCTGTAGGATTGATAAAAAACAGTAACTATGGTTGACCATAGACATTTCACTGTCAATACAAATTGTACACAATAGCGAATTCCGACGTCTCCCTTTCCTAACAATCCAAAATATGCAGACAGTACAATACAAAATACATTATATAAATTTAAATGTATTAATGTAGAGTTGCAGTTGTTAAACTTTTGCCCATTAAGAAAGAGACGTGGAAAGGGGCAAGAGCCATTAAAGGCAAGTTGGAGTATTCCCGCGCGGAGAGTAAGGTGCCGTGGTACGTATCTGCTGTGCGGTTTCACCCGTGATATAAACATTTTACGCAAACTTTTATGTCTGTGTTAGTCATGATGAGAGTGGTGTTTGGCCTCTACATGTGCTTCTTGCGCGGGAATGTGCAGCCAAATTAATTATCAGTGCTGGAGGCCGCTTGTGGGTCAAGTGAGGCGGGACCAGATGCAGAGGTTCATTAGGATTAGGGTATATGATTTGTTGGCGTGGCCGGGTTTCTGCCTCATGGTTTCCTGCATGACAGCAGTGTCACCCGTCAAACCGTGACCAAACCCAATGCGACTTAACCTGGCGGAATTTGGTCATGGAAGAGACGACAGTGAGGCAAGAGTTGACAGCCTGAAAGACAGACCAAGGTGTGTTAAACGTGTACCTGCCCTGAAAAGGTCTTAAAGTTTCTGATGTGGACTTTGTACGGCGGCGGGTGAGAACAAGAAACTAGCTTTTTGCTCCTCGACGGCTGTGGACTCGAGTGCAACGACCTTTGTACACCTGGGATGGAATAGGTAAATTAAGAAAAGAGAATTGTAATTTTGATAATACAAATTCTTAGATGAGTTTTAATTTATTTTAGGGCTGTGTTGTATACTTTAAGATTACCGGCTATGCCCACAAACCATGCGGGTAAACCGGAATCGCTTTAAACGGCGTTCTTTGGGACGACAATCCCCAAGAAACCTAACCAGGGTGCTCTGATGGAGTGGCAATTGATTGTAGAATAGTGCAGCGTGCATCTAATTTCATCTTCCTCGTAGGGAAGAGATGCGGCTTCGTGAAGTAATCTCACAGGAAGGCTTCTGTTCGGTACACATTGGAGTAGCAGCAACTTAAAGCTTGCGGCCATGCCTCAGACTTTGCACGTATAAAGCATAAGACGAAGTAACAGAGCCTGAAGAAGACGTAACTTTAGGGGAACCGAGATCCCAGACGGTAACATGGGGTACAGCAAGCCGAGGCTCCACATGCCCGATGGACGGATCCTGAATGTGTTCCCCACAAGTCAGACTTTTATCCACTTTCACTCCCAAATATTTCATAGAATTCCTCTTAAGTTTTGTATGGGAGAGGGGGAGAGAGAGAGTTGACATTGCCACTAGCCGTTTATTGATGCCACGTGGAGAGCACGTTAGGATCGTGTGTAACAAGGTGACTCAGCTGTGACTGCTGTGAGTATTAATATTTATAATACTATATACGAAGCCGTCGATCTGCATTCCAAGGATGGAATATGCAAGAATACATCAATGTAAAGATCACCGTAACCAAAGAGACATGCCTGTGATTATATCCTCATCACTTGAATCATTATAACTGCGAGAGAATACTCGGAAGAGGAAAAATTGAAAGGAAAGTCTTTCTGGAACTTGCGAAGGCGAATAAGCAGTGGTTTCCAGTTTATGTAGTCAATCACATTACTGCAGAACACGGTCACAAAATATTTCGTTTTCTCCCTTACCATTGCCAGTTCAACCCGATCGAGTTGATTTGGGCTGTAATAAAGGGTTATGTTGGCCGAAGCAATAAAGACTTCACTGTGCCGCCATAATAAAGCTGACGGAAGAGGCTCTAACAACAAGAAAAGCCGAATGCCTTTACTAAATATAGCTGCATTTGATTCTCGAGCACGTTCAGATTTTGGTTTGTCTGCGCTATCTTTGTCAATATTTTGGACATAATTAAACTTTCATTAAAACACAATTACACATACAATACACGGACTCAAAAACACGTAACCTAAGGAAATTAACACACATATGACGCAAAGGAAGTTGCCGATACACAATCTGTAATTATTGTAACAAGAGCAGCAACAAAGGTGAAGGCGTTTTGTTTACTGCGGTGTTAGCAGAAGAGCAACAAGCAGCAAGGCAATGTGTTCACTGCAGTGTTAGGGGAACCAAGACATACAAGCAGTGAGGTCCCTGGAAGCGGACAGTGGCCCTAGGAACTCGTTTGGCACTGTCCTTCAGTTACTGCTGAGATGTCTGAAAGAGAGGTGCATCCAGCTGTTGTGCAACGAGTAATAATCAAGTTTCTTGGCAATGAAAATGTCAGTGCGGCTGAAATTCGCCGTCGGTTTCTCCCACAGTTTGGGGAAGCAATCCTTTCATGGTCCAGAGTTAAACATTGGGTTTAATGAAGTACGTGAACGTGTTGGAAATATGCTCACCCTCGCCGCCTCTGCACCAGCATCAATCTAGGAAACATCCAAGCTGTTCAAGACTTCATTGAAGGGGATCGCTACATCACAGTGCTTGAGATTTGTCTACAACTTCTCATAAGCAATGGGAGTGTCCAATCAATCATTCGAAGGGAGCTGAAATTGAGAAAAGTGTCAGCTCGTTGGGTTCCGCGGTATCTCACTGCAGAACAGAAAGCCGTGCGAGTTCAAATGTGATGCATGCTTCTTACGCACTAAAAAGAGGAAGTTGATGCTTTTCTGGACAGAGTCATCACTTGTGATGAGACATTGGTGCATCATTACACACCCATATCAAAGAGGGTCAGTGCGGAGTGGAGGAGGAGTGGAGAGCAACCGCCGGTGAAAGCCAAGTCACGACTGTCGGCAGGGAAAGTTTTGGACAGTGTTCTGGGACTCTAAAGGTGTCCTCATTGATTTCCTCGAACAACAAGGACAACGACGACGGGCCATTAATGCTGCCTACAACTGTGACCTCAGTCAAGTTCGAGTTGCTTTCTGGTCAAACCGTCGCAGTAGCCCGATCAGATATGTGTTGATTCTGTAGGACAATGCCAGACCACACATCGCAGCAGCAACACAGCAAAAATTGGACGAAATGCACTGGACTGCCCTTCCACATCCACCCTGCAGCCCAGACCTCTCACCATGTGGCTTCATGTTTGGTCCACTCAAAGAAGGTCTTGGAGGACATCATTTCACAACAAATGTGGAGTCGAAAGACTTTGTGAGCAACTGGCTCTGCACACGTCCTCATACTTTCTTTGAAACTGACATTAAAAAACTACCTGTCCGTTGGAACAATTTTATATAAATGATGGGTGAATATGTAAAAAAAGAAAAATGTTAATTTCAATTATTCATGAATAAATTTTCTGGAATGAAAGGCCTGTTTATATTTGATTGCCCCTCGTAGTATTACCGCTCTCACTTTTCTGTGAATAATCAGTGCATTATCTGAGAGGTTTTGTTAACAGAGATAAAGCAAGGGTAACCTTTTGAACAGTACGTCAATAGTTGCTCTCCCACACGTCAAGCTAAACACATGAATATTGGCAACAAGAGTTAGCATGTGACGTTGTTATGAAAACGTTCTGACTGTAATTGGTCATTATATGACGTACCCATCCCCTCCTATTCATTTAAAGCGTTCCTCCCCATGGTTAGTAAACGTCAAGCACTTTTAGACTGGCAACCAGTATAACAATAAGATAATGTTTACCCCGGTTTACGCGAGTAATAAGCGTTCGTAAAAATAATTTGTAAAAATAAAAGTGCAGATCATTTTATTGCAGTATGTCAGATTTTTTAGTACTTATACTTTTCAAATGAAAAGCCGTTAACCATTTTGTTTACCTTGGCTATGCAAAGAGAATGGAATATGAAGTTGAAATTTAATGTTTAAATATAGACATCCTTCAACTGCCATAGTCTCGACTGGATGTGAAAGGCAGGTTAATTTTATTGAGGGAGTTCTTTATCATACTTGATGTTCTCTTAAGTGTCGTAAATCAACGTTACTAGCTTCCCTTTCAAAGGGAGCTGTGCTAAAGATTTTTATGCCCCAAAAAGTCACCACGCCGTTCTGGTTTCAACCCAGGACCGCAGGAACAGGGCCAGCACGTTATCCATGGACTACGGAGCACATCACAAAACGACTAGTTGTTAAAAGAGGAAGTCTACTGTATTCTCATACTTCGTTGTACCTTCAACAAAATCAGCAATAATGTAGCCTTTTGTTTCGAGTAATATGATGTATATAGGAGGAACAAGATTTATAAACATATTTCGTACAAGATAGGGAAATGCATGTGAGTGCACAATCAGAGCGCACAAACGCTACAGAGCAAAATTCTTCCTATCTGAAAGCCATAATAGGTACCCGAATTTCTAAACAGGAATAGCAATGACAATTTAAACAAACCCACTCGGTCCTAACCAACAGACTGTACAAACTGAAGTCTTCATATAGGTTCAACAGTTCGGCTTCCGTAAAATTGGATCGAGAATATAATTACTGAATTGTGTTATAACAAGTGCATCTCTCTGAACGATATGCTTGTCTTTCAGCTCAATAACAGAGCTGCGCTAGAACAATAAATAATATTTCACTTTTGAATATTTAAGGACATATCAGCCATCTTTACATTTTTCTCACTTTCTTAACATCATCCTCTAAGAGAATGGACAAGTTAAGGTTCTTTTCCAAACATATACTAACAAATCTTATGCACAGCAACCGTGAAACGTAACAAAATTTAAGTTCAAAAATAGAAAATGCCTGAACATTTTGAAAGTGTTTGTCCTCATGTCTGTGATTCAGAGAATGCTATAAATATGCATTCATTTCAAGTGTTCTGATTGCAATTCTATAACAAGTAAAGAGAAGCTCTGGTACAAATATCAGAAATCTGTTCATCAAGTAATGTGAAATAACGGCAGATTCTGTACTTCTAATCAGGCTATAATTTAAATCGTGCCTTTTCACCGGAAGTACGTGTTTTGATTTTAGATGGTAGTAAAGCTACTGGCATGGGACTGTCGCTTTTAAGCACAGTCAATAACCGTTAGAGAGTTTACCTCCATGCTAGCCTCTTGTTCAAACTCGGCGGGATTCAATGAAACTTTTTTCGAGCTTAAATATCCACAGCATGGCTTTCTTATGAAGGAAATTAAAGACGGTGTTACCGTGTTGTATATTTACGACACATAGATGAAACTCAAGCTTGTAAAAAGGTTCCGGATTAAAATTAAGTGGTCTATCACGCCCAATATAGGGAATTACAGCAGTTAAGGAGCGTCCATAAATAAAAATTCAATTTCAATTAACTAACTGAGGCACACATACAGATCATTTCGTTTTTTGTGTTATCATTCAAAGCCATCTAACATACAGCAATATGCTTTTATATTCCCTTTTGCAACATCATTGTTGTTATTAATCTTTGTAATACATATGCATTTATATAAAATGTAATATTACGTGGTATTGTTTTATTGCATGGTTTGTATTTACTTCCGATGATTATAAATAGTAAAATATGGACGATTCAAAGTTTATATAAATGGTATATTTTGTAAGAGATCGGATTACGTTATGAAGGGTAGAAAAAGTCGTACGAGTATAGTCAATTCTTTTCTGCCCAACTAGAAATACGATTTTTGGATTCAGGATAAATCATCATATACGTTGACATCAAGGATACATCCAAAATTGAAAGTTACTAGGCAGATCTTAGTTCAAATATATTTTAATTCTAAAGCTGTAATTTTAACTACCAGATCATATAAATTTCATTTCATAGCTATTAGAAACCAAAGCCGCCACTATTATGGTCCATTGTTATTTATTTAAATGTACTTTTTCAGGTGACCCTACGTACACTATTTCACATGGGTCATGTATGTAAACTGTGACCTGTGTTGCTATGTGTGATGTTCTGTGATTGTATACGTTCATGTCTGTGTTATGCACTCTAGTTGCTTTGTTTTGTTTAATATTCTATGGAAGAATATTTTGTACTTTTATTTGTATGTGGAATAAAAATAATGCATTCACATATAAGTGACGCTTATATAATGTTAAAGTAGTACATTACCAGATTCTGTCAGACGAAAATTTTTTGTTTAACCGAAAATAAGGTCAAGAGTGCTGTAAGTAAATTATGAAGTAGGTTATGATAGCGACGTCTTTGCTGATATTTAATTGATTTACTGCTGCAGTAGATCAGTGCATGGATACAAAATTGCATTAATGGTACAGATGAATATTTAACCTTTGTCAGAGAAATTCAAATTTCAAAAAGTGGCGAGAGTACTCATAGGAATTGCAACCCACCTGTTTAAGATGCTCTCTTTGATAGTCAATCATGACAAAACATACAACTGATGTCTTCAATGTCGCTGAGCTTTCCACGTGATGGGACCAAACGATCAAAGAAATGTAAGCGATTTTCCGCAAGCTAAGGTGCTGTGAAATCCGCTAGTTTGGGATATTTC
The DNA here is from genome assembly GCA_030765055.1 of Mantis religiosa. Taxonomy (NCBI): domain Eukaryota; kingdom Metazoa; phylum Arthropoda; class Insecta; order Mantodea; family Mantidae; genus Mantis; species Mantis religiosa. Next base: position 781,373 of record JAUKNK010000331.1, on the reverse strand, counting down.
CCAAAAATCACTTAATAAGGGTGGCCGTATTTGTTAGTCTCATGTTGGCAGTTGTGACAACGCGTGAGCGAGTGCTATAAACTAATAACATAGGAGATAGAGCAAGTTTGATAGCTGAAGCTTCACCACGATTCCTTTTACTTGAGCATTAATTCCACCTTCAATTTTTTTTTTTTTTTTTTTTTTTTTTTTTTTTGTAATTTACGTCCTCCAACGTTAAATCATATCGGACGATGAATGGAATGGTTGAAATGATACTCAAATGAGCCCGGGGTCCATAGAGCTTAGAGTTACCCGACATTCGTCTTTCAGGATAAGGGAAAACCCCGGAGAAGAAACCTTATCCAGGTAACTTACCCTGACCGAGATTCGAACTCGGGACCTCTTGAACGTGAGGCAGACACTCTACCACCATGCTACCAAGGCGGGCAATTCCACCTTCATTCTATATATTTTTAATGTTCGCTAAAAGTTAATGATTTAATTTTTTATTTATACAGCTAATTGCATTAAAATAGCGAATTTGTCATATCTACCTGTTAAACTGTTTCTTCCACAGAAATGGAATCAAGAAAATAAAAGAGATAGAAAATGGGTGTACGAGGTCTGACAACATATATTTCAAGAAATGCAGATAGATATCTAGAGCCATATAAACTTTGTAACTGCTACCTTGTAATTGATGGCAATAATTTGGCTTCACAGCTATATCGCTGTGTCTCTGGATGTAACTCTGCTTTTGGAGGTGATTATGACAGGTAATTAACATTTTCCTAATGTTATCAAATAAGCATTTAGATGCAGACCTTTACTTCAAACATTTTGTAGGTTTAGTTATTGTGAGGGAGATTTCTAATTGGTTTTAGTTTTCAAATACATTATCTTGTATGCTTATTTCTCCTGGTTCTGTAGCATAGCTTTCGCTTTTATTTGCTCTATTGCTTATTTATAGTGAGTAGAGGAAGTATTGCATTCCACCCAAAAATTTAGTGAAGGGATTTCAGTTGAAAAACATTTTGAAGTCCCCGAATTAAAAGCAAAACTGTTCATTGAAAGTCTGTTTGTCATTAGCACAATTCGGAATGAAAAGTTATTAAATACTAAACATGATATTCAAGTTAAGTGTTATCCAAGGATGCAGTGTGAAGATTTTCAACAAAACCTCACCATCCCAAATTACTCTTTAAATGAAAAAATGGTGTTAAATTTTTATTCTCTCAAAAATGCATGCAATGATTTTGATGAAACTTGTATATCTGATGATCACAAAATAGTAGTTCCATGTTGTCATTATAGGTGGCATTGAATGCTATTCAGTATATAATACAATGTTGCCAACCTCAGGAAGCAGAAACATAAAAACTGTTAGCAAACTACAGATTTATAGAAGTAGGAGAGTTTGTTATTAGGTAAAAGATATGAGAAATTGAAAGAAAATATCATGAACAAAAAACTTAAATTTATATAAATCACTGTAACTAACATAACCAACTTTACATTCCATGAGACATAAGTATAAGTTTATTAAAAAACTAAATCTAATCTACCGAAACAAAACTAAGCTTATACCTAAATCTAATCTAACATAGCCTAGGCAAAGGGGTATCACAACTTTTCTTTAAGAATGAAAGACATAAACGAAGCTTCCTGAATGTTTTGCAAAGGCTCCCACGGCTGGTGTCCATTATTTTCATTAGGTCTTCTGATCGGCAGTCAACAATTGTAATACATGGCCTACACCGGAAGACCTACAGCTTGGTTAGCAGTAGGTGGCAGCTAGCTGCACAGTAGAAGAGGGGCAACCAGGAGAGTGGGGGTAGGACTGACAGCCACATGTGTCCAAGAGAGAGGAGAAATCGCATGCATCGTACCTTGAGGCTGGTTTCAGGCAACAGAAGTAACACTAGGAGATTGTTCAGCTGCAGGCTGAGGAGTTTTTTCTTCCGGAAAATTCCCCCCTTCATCTTCGCTAGAAAACTCGGATGACTCACTGTCATCTCCTAGATGAATGCCCCCAGGGGCCTACTTTGGTAGGTATGGGTTTGGCGCACCCGGGGTTCCGAGCCAACAGTCTCCCTCGTGTGGGCTCCTCTTAGCGGTTGAGGGAGACGGTCAACAGGCCCACCCACGTGTAGGCCGTGCGTGGAGACCCGTGTCGGTGGAAAGGTGAAATAGGTGAACGAAATTTTTAGTAGGTTTTGATAGATTTTTTTTTTATGTATGTGTATTTTTAATAGGTTTTGTTACACTTGTATAGTTTTTAGAAAGTTTTATATCTGGCTTTTGTCATGACTAATTTTCTAAAGGGCGCTGATGACTGCCGTAGTTGGGCGACCTTATATATATCATCATCATCATCATCTCGTCGTAAGGAGGTGACTTTGGCTAGGTTGCGTATTGGGCACTGCTTTTTTACTCATAGTTTTCTTTTTAAAAAGGAGCCTTCTCCACTGTGTCCGTTTTGCAATGAAGTGTTGTCTGCACGACACGTGCTGCTAGAGTGTTTTCACCTAGCAGACCTTAGGACGTCTCTGCAGCTGCCGGTCAGCTTTGCAGAAATGCTAGCGGACGATAACACAGTAGTGGAGAAGGTTTTTAGATTCTTTTCTAGATCAGATTTTAGGATTTAGCGAATAGAATTTATGGCTTTTTAGATTATATTTCTTTTGTTTTTATAGTTTTTTTTTATTTTTTTATTTTTTGCGCGTATGTATTTTTTGTAAGTCTATTGACATAAGTGTTTTAGAGGAATTTATATCTGGCTTTTGCCATGACCAGTTTGTTTTAAAAAGGGCGCTGATGACCTCTGCAGTTGAGCGCCCTTATACTCATCATCACCTAGATGAATGATGATTTCCTGTCCTCCATCCAGCAAACAAACCTTCATTGTGCATGAATTCATGTTCAATCTGAATGACATGTTGACATCTTTTCTGCCGATCTTCCGCAGAAATGTCAGCAAACTTCTTGTCAACTAACTTAATGACGTCATCTGTTTTGAACGTGACATTTCTTTCTGCAATCCAGTTCTTTATTGTAGCCCAAATGAGTTCGATTGGGTTTAACACACGCTGATAACCTCAGCAGTTGTGCGCCCTTAATCTCCAATTCTACTACTTGGGTTTAACTCAGGATGATAAGGTGGAAGGTGTGAAACTGTGTGGTTATGTGTCTGAAGAAAACTAGTTTGTACTTCGGGGTTTTGGGTTTGAGAGGGATGATCATATTATAAATGTTGGGTTTGTACAAGGAGGAGAAATCAATGTTTGTAATATGTTCCATGGAGCGGTTTTGTTTCAGCCACAAAATCATTGTATCTCTTCTGAAACTTGCAGTGGGCACCTTATTAAGGATCACATTGTGGTAAGGTGCATTATCAATTACCAATACAGAATTTTGGGGAAGATTAGGGATCAGTCTTTCTTTTATCCACTTCTCATAATTTGTATAATTCATGTCATCGTGGTAGTCACCGGTTTTCTGCTGGGACTTGAACCGAATATATGCGTTAGGGATAAACCCTTGCTCACCTCCAGCTTGCACAATGATAAGACGCTGACCTTTGGATACCGGTGCTAAGAGGCCGTGGAAACTCATCACTCCAAGCATATGGAGTAGTGTGAGATGAATGGATATACATCTCGTCCATATATATTATGGGACGGCCCTTGCTTCTATATTGCTTCATTCTGAGATAATGGAAGTGCTTAGTTCTGATGTTATGGTGCTCCATTAAAATTGTTCTATTCTTTGTCTGTTTCCATGTGAAACCTGCTTTAGGAGTATCTTTCTTAATGTAGATACGCTCCCTTCAAAGTTTATAGAATCCTTTACTTTAGCATGCACCTTCCTCAATGTCAGTCTTTGTGAATTATATAGAATTCATTCACAGTTCGGCACACTACTGCCTCATTAAAAGTATCCAAACTAACACAATAAGACCTCTGTGGTCTCTTTTTATGTGGTGTGGAGAGTGAAGTCGAAGTACCACGATCAATATCTTTCGTTTCCTTAATAATTCTCCTTACACTTCTTTCGGAAACACCTGTTGCCTCAGCCACACTCTTCCCAATGTTTTTGATGCTAAGGGTTACTAAGCCAGCTTCTGCACGTCTTTTCATGTACTTATAAACTTTACTAACAACTTCCCTGGTGTGGGAGTGCAACACTTTACCTTGACGTTTGCTGTCCATGTTTTAAAATATTAAAGTTTGTAGTAAAAGAAAATACACTTAATGCAGGCACGCATGCTCACACATGCACACACAGTCACGCACGCACGCACTTATAAGTACGCTGAAAACAACTCAGAACAATGAGAACTACTATTTACTGTACATATATTAAAGTACAGTGTCATATACATATAAAACTATAAATCACACGGACCCGAGCCTTGAAAATTCATAAGACGCATGTGCATCCTCAACGACTTTACAAGTGTAACTTACCCCCACTCTTACTGCCAGTAGGTGGCAGACAGGGTGAGTCACTGCACATATTTTCTCAGCTGCCACGTATGAATAAACGTGCTGTACTGAAGATGAGCTTCATGAATATAATATTAAGTTGAACGAGTACTCAATGCTCCATAAATTGCTTGTGTTTACCTAGAATGTGTTTCGTTAGGACCTTGCTAACATCCTCAGCTAATCTCAACATTAGCAATGTATAGAGCATTGAGTACTAAGTGACTTAAAATTTATTAATTTTATGCTTCATTGCATCTTAATCCTTACTTATAGGAATAAGCTTCATGAACTTCTATAACAAATGAAGTAAATATTCAGTAACTTGCTGAAGGTAGTGTTTTGCTTATTCCAGTAGCAGGTTATATAGCTTTTCTCCATGTAGTATTAAAACCAATAAATGACTTTCATTTTCTGGACCTATAAATTTCCTTAGTACAGATGATGTGGAGTAATTTTTGTAGTTTCACTGTGCCTTTCATAATGCAGCTTGGGAATGAAACCCAAGAAGCTGAAGCAATATAAAACACTGCTCTTCTAACAGATTTTAATTGCTGCACTTACATAGGTTGACAGTGAAGAAAAATTACATCACAGGTTGATATTACAAGATTTTTATATGACACAAATATATAGATAACATAACCTGATGGTATTACTGGTATGGGAAGTGCTGAAGTAGAATTCAGAATGCACTATAAAGGATTGGTAATGACTTTCACATGCCGTAGTTACTTTTGGACTGGTCATTGGATATGCAAGAATGACCATGATTTTTATTAATATATTTAAGGTATGTGCATACAAAAAAAATTATTTTTAAGTTAATTGATGGCAATCATTTCTTCACACTAGCCGTACATAGGCTAAGGTTTTGGATAGATAGAGTTGACATGAGAAATTCAATGCCATGGCCAGGATTTGAACCATGAATCTCCTGGTTTTCGTCCATTAAACAGTGTATCTCGGATACGAGAATTGGAGAATTTATTGTCAGGATGCCACGTTGGCCATGGTAGCTCAATGAGTAAGAGCAATTGGATGGAAACCAGGAAATTTGTGGTTCAAATCCCGGCCGTGGTATTGAATTTTTCATGTTGACTCTATCTAAAATGTATATCTTGAATTTTTGGAAATAGTCTGAAAAGTCTTCTTCATTCTGAACGAAACTCTTGTGATAAACAATAAGAAAATAACAAAAGTTTATGCATGATTGGAGAAATATAGTAACAGTGATGTCAAAATTTATTGAAAAAAGTATTTGTTGTCAGTTTTTAACACTTCAACATTTATATTTTTATATTATTGAGAGACTGATTTCAGAAGCCATTGTGTCCATTTTCAACCTTGAAGAAGACCTGTTAAAAACCTAAAATAAGACCTGGTGATGAATATGCTCACTTTCTTCTAGGGCAGCCAGCCAGGTGAAAAGATGATTACATATCAACGTTTCAGGAGTGTGCATCTTTCCCGAAACGTTGATATCTAATTATCTTTTCACTTGGCTGGCTGCCCGAGAAGAAAGTGAACTGTTAAAAACTAGTGTTTTCAATAAAACAAGAACTTATTACACAAAAAATGAAAATTTCCTTAAATCACAACTTATATCAACATTTTTTATGGTGTTAATCATTTCCAAGATATACTTTATTACAGGTTTGAATTTTCAAATACTTTACACACTTTGAATTGAAAAATTGCTAATTTTTTTTCAAGCGTTTTACAAAGACAACAGAATGCATTACTAAAACATTTGAATTCCTCTTAAGTTTACTGTATACCTTATACACCTTGTACCTACAAGAAAACATGCAATAAGACAACTTGTATAAATGTTTATCTCCATTAGTGTGAAGTAGGTGGAAGAATAAGTTTTTGTAAGAATGGTTGACAAAACTGTTGTATCTATACAAAAGTGAATCGAGCATATATTGACACATTGCTTCACTCACACTGTTTATTCACAGGACATGTTTCAAGAGCTCTTGCTCCTATCCTCAGCTGATACTCGATTAGTGCAAGTTGTAGTGGTTTCCTCTTTCTCTGTATTGTCGATAGATGGCGTGATGTACTTGTCAAAGATGTCCGGTGGTGGAGTTTCAAAATTCATGACTCTATGACGATTTTTGTTAATGAAGATTTTTTCCCATACGGAGAGGTCTATGGGGTGATTAACGTATTTTATTAGAGATGTTTCCAAATTGATGTCATGTCTAGTATTCAAAAAATGAAAAGCCACTGCTGATTTTTCTGTTTCACCATTTTTAATGTTTCTCATATGTTCTTTAGTTCTGATGTTAATATTTCTTTTTGTTTTTCCTATATAAATTTTAGGGCAAGTTTCACATTTGATCTCATAGATTCCTGGTTTTTCTTTGGTAGTGATTGAATTTTTGGGAGGGCCTTTTAACAAATTTCTGATATTAAACCTATTTTGAGGTGCAAGAGTTATGTTGTGTTTTGAGAAGATTTTTTGGAATTTGTTATAGGCTGATGGGTGGAAGGTGAATTTTTTAAAAAGTTTTTTCTCTTTTTCTCCTGTAGGTTCTAGGGTGGTGGTTTCTTTTATTTTCTTAGCTTTGTTGAGTCTGTTAACTGTTTTGTCTACTAAATTTGGGTTGAAACCGTTGGATATAGCTACTTTTTTTTATGTGTAGGTATTCTTCTTGATAATCTTCTCTGTTTAGTGGAAAGTTGATCATCCGAAAGATTAAACTGTTGAAAATGGCATGTTGGTGTTGTTTTGGGTTGAAACTGTTGTTCTTAATGTAATTATCTGTGTGTGTTGGTTTCCTGTAAATACCAAAAGTGAGTTTGTTGTTCATTTTTTTTTTATCTTGATGTCCAAAAAGGGGAGAACACCATCCTCTTCTGTTTCCAATGTAAATTTTATAGCTGGATTTTGTATATTCAAAAGTTTAAGACCATCTTGTATGAGTTTTTTAGGTACTATTGCAAAAATGTCATCAACATAGCGATACCACACTTTGAAATAATTTGGAAAAGCTTTTGTGATATGTGTTTCAAAAGCACTCATGAATAAATCTGCCAAGAAAGGAGACAATGGGTTGCCCATAGCTAGGCCCGTTTTTTGTTTATAGATCTGTCCATTAAAGCTGAAAAAATGTTGATTGATACAAATTTCTGTAAGTTGTGAAAGTTCTTCTATTTCTTCAGGTGTTATTTGTATTGATTCCAGCCATTTTTTGAGAAGTGGAATAAGCTCATTGGTAGGTATACTTGGATATAAAGAAATGACATCAAAGGAAACTAAAGCATCTGTAGAGTTGATCTTTGTGTCCTTCAGGAGATTTAACAATTCAAACGAGTTTTTGATACCTAAATTTTCAAATTTTGTGAAGGATCTGAAGATTTGAACCAGCCATTTTGATAGTTGGTAAGTGGGTGCATCAATGTTATTAATTATTGGTCTGAGGGTAATTTCAGGTTTATGTATTTTGGGTAAACCATGTATGTATGGTGTTTTTGGACTGTCTATTTTATTGTTCAATTTATCTCTTTTAGTCATGATTTTACTGTTTTTAATTGCTAATTCCACAGATTTGCATGCTTTCTTTAATGGATTGTTTTCTAGTTTAACAAATTCTTTTCCGTTTAAAAGGTTGTCCATTTTTTTGCGATAGCCTTCTTCGTCCAATATTACTATTTTGTTACCCTTGTCTGCTTTTGTGTAGACTACCGGTTTTTCATTTAAATTTTTGATTAATTTTTTATATGAATATCTTTTTTAATTTGCATTTTGAATATGATCTAGAGTTTCTAAGCACTGTGTTCTGATCGTAGATTTTTTGTTATCGGGCAAGTTATATATTGCTATTTCAATGTGTTGTATCTATCTTGATCATCAAGTATCATAAAAATGATAAAAATCATGATAATACTTTAGGAATTTTAAATGGGTAGAGCAAGTCATATAGTTATGTAAATAAAACATGTAATGAACAGCAAAGTTATTAATATGATTTTGAGTTGAACTAATACTCAATGCTCCTCTTATTGCTAGGATTTACCTAGAAGGCGTTTCGTTAGGATCTTCCTAACATCATGAGCTGTTGTCGACTGAGCTGTGAAGCATTGAGTATTTGTTCGACTCAAAATCATATTAATTTTGTCCTTCATTGTATCGTAGTCCTTAAACATTGGAACCAAAGTTATTGTTTATTGACACATAAAAATAATGTGACTTTGTTGGTTTGTAAGATTAAAAGTCCAGTTTGCAGAAATTCAAAATGCTCTTTATTTCCATAGAAAGACACTTATAGAATTCTGATATCAGCAGTAAGACGTAACACACACGTACGAAACCTCCAAGTCTGTCGGACACACGTGCTCTCTGCACCGTTTACAACTCTCAACTCCATCTTCTCTCTGTACGTCCCTCCTATTTATACATGATCAGCTGTTCTCGACATTTGTTGACACGTCATGAAGTTGCACGACTTGTTACGAAGCCTCACGGACCCTCGCAGTGGAGCGAGAATCATCCAGACCATCTCCGTCTCTTCCTCCCTCTTGTTGTTCTCTCTCTGGGCGTGGCTTGTGTGCTATCCGCGCTTCCCTCTCTTTAGGTGTTCGCTTTGAGTGGCCTTGTGGCAGTAAACAGAAAGCTTTTGCGGTTTTAGTTGAATGCATTGTCAATATACTGTCAGATTATCGGTAACATTTTTCTCAACTCTCAGTAATAATTGAGATTTTCAATTTTTACTTTATCATGTACATAGTAGGTCTTGAATGTATTGCATTACACCCGTTGAAATCTTGAAGCCAAAAAAATTTAGAAAAAAGATCTCTATTTGTGTGCATGTGCATTCATGCATTTTTGAGCATAACTCAAAGCTGAAAGTTCTTTTAAATACAAATTCCTTATTGAATGCTTCTTCCAAGGATGTGGCACACCTTACCACCTCAGACTACCATTTTCATGGAACATTTCTGGAATATTCTGATTTTCTCAAAAGTGGCTCAAATATGCGTTTAATATACTTTTATGGCACACAAAATGTATCTTAAATTTTCTAGGGCGGCCTTAAAAGTTCTCTTCATTCTGGATAACTCCTGCATAACTGGTAAACCAGAACAGATGACAAAATCTTGCCATATACAGTACGTGCAAGATAAGTTGAGTGCTGGATTTATGGTGTGGTGCGGGCAGAGGGGAACAAGTGAGAGCTAATGCTCTTTTGTTTCTGCAATGTGGTCAACCTTGAGAAACACAGTTCAGCAAAATAGCGTGTAAAATAAGCAAAGATATCACAAGTAATGTTGTATCCTCTGAAAACATTTCTTAGTTTTGCCCACACCAGCTCAATTGCATTCAGATCACAGTTATACGGAGCTAGACGAATAATAATGTGCCCCCTTTCGAGAGCCATAACATCCACAAATGTTCATACAAATATAAATCATTTTCAAATAAATGCTGATGTACATTACCACCACACTCGTAACAAGGATAAACTGGCAATTCGAGCGCACTAAACGAGCCTTTATGAAATAAGCTTTAACTACAAAGAGATAATGTTATACAGTAAACTTCCAAATTCATTTAAACAAGCTGCTTCATTAAAACACTTTAAGAATAAGGTAAAGAAATGTTTGCATGCACACTGTTTTTATACAGTTAAGGAATTTTTAGAACTATAACCATGTAAATGAGCACTGGGAGCACATAATACATTCACAAACCTGTAATATTTATATTATGACATTTCTTGTAGTAAGTCTATGCAAATACCACATGAAACCATAGAAAAGCTGCTTACTGTGTATATTGTATGTTATCAATTTGACTTTATGTATATACTGTATTTATACATTTTGACGTGTCTCATAATATGTATATGTTGCCAAGGACAAACTAAAATTCTAATTCTAACATACAACTGTTGTAAACTGGTTAGCTAATTAACCTTGAAATTAATCAAAACGACATATGGCAGACATGATAAAGCTTAGCACATTAGCCACTAGATGTCAGTGTATAGCGAATTTCAAATTTCAGAGTTGTCATCTATGTTTACAGAATTAAACAAAATTTACCAATGAGGACATGGAACCTGATCGCTCTTCTTATCGCGCGCATATAGTATATATATACACAAACGAGGATCATTCAAGTCAATGCAGGACATCTCTTTTTTTTTTTCAGGTTTAAATGCATGCCTAGGCTGGAGGTTTTGTATGCAGTAGACAGTGACACCTGTGTCCTTTTACTGGTAGACTGTGCTCATTTTCTCTGCTTCTGGATAGACCATTATTCAAGATGGTGGACAACAGTGTGAACATCTACATGGAACAGCGTGTTGTGATGAAGTGAAATGGTAAACCATGTTCCATCACATATGATGATGCAATTCATAGAATCCTGACCTTCCCTTTCATAGCAGTCCTTCAGTTCTCTACAGACTTCAACCCTTCTGTATCTGTCAAAAGCAGACAACTGCTTTGGGACCCAGCGTGCACTCACTTTTTGGAGCAACAAATGTTCATGAATGTTGTGTTCACTGTCCCTAACAATGGATTACACACCCTTGCAATTTCACGACAGCTTATGCAATGATTGTCCAGGATCAGCTGCTCCATGCACTTAATATTCTCAGGAATGACTACCGTGGGTTGTGATCCACCACGACCAGGATCAGTGATAGAGGTATGGCTATCTTTGAAGCGCTTACACTATTCAACTGTCCTACTGTGACTGAGTGTCTTATCACTGTACTGAACCTGAAGTCTTCTGTAAATTTCAGAAGGTTTTATGCCCTCGTTTGCTAAAAATTTCACAACACGCTGTTCCATGTGGACCTTCACGTTATTGTCCACCATCTTGAATAACGGTTTATACAGAGTCACAGGGAATGAGTGCCATCTAGCAGTAAAAGGACACATGTGCCACTGTCTACTGCATACAAGACCTCCAGCCTAGGCATCCATTTAAACCTGAAGAAAAGAAATGTTCCGGATCGACTTGAACAACCCTAGTGTGTGTGTGCATGCATGCATGTGTGTGGGTGCTTAATACTCAGAATTTGTTAGTAAAATCAGTCTTCTTCTTGCTTCCCAGTATTTACTGGCAGATCTTCTTGATTTGTGAGAATTTTACACACAGTTAAGTGATCAAAGTTAATTAAGTCATCTTTTCCACATAGACAGCAGCTCTGTGGGGAAGTCATGAATCCAGTCTTGACCTGGATTAATCTGAACATTACAACCAATGATTTTCTGGGTAGGAAAAGGTAACACACAATTTTTGCCCCTTGTTATTTGTTTGAATTTTATAATGTTTATACTTTTCTCGGAGAAACTTTCTTTTGTGCAACGTGAGTCCAAAGGTGCACGTATATGCATGCACAAGTAGACGACCAGCCGGTTCTCGTGTTGCAGCCAACATGAGAAAGATATGTAAAACTTGTAGCCAACCTCTGCAAAAATGCTCCAGACATAGGTGACGCAGTCCGTGTGCAAAGGAACATAGTTTGAGCAGGCTAAGTTATCGCCCAGTCAAATTGTGTTGCTCATGCACTTCACACTTTTTGATGTTTTTACATACAACAATGGTTTTTAATATGATTTATTTACTTTTTAGTACAATTTTGTGCTGGAGGGCATTCTTTTAATGTTATTAATTGTTTGTTTATTTACTTGCTGCTAATGTAGCCATATTAAAGAATTCAATGCAGCCAAACTGCTTGTTTCTCCACTGAACGCAATACTGCCAACTGTCTTACTTGTCTCTAAATTACACTATCTAGCAGATTAATACAAAGTAGTACCTAAATTGCACCTAATTGTAGTCCTTGCCAGCGTGACTTTATGTTGTTTGTGTGCATATTTGTCTCTGGGTCAACAAAGTGCACTGAGTGATTCACTCCTAGGTGTGCAGCAAACCCTCCAGCCATCAACCCATAGTATCCCCACCAGGCATCTGTGTGAATGGTGCTGGTGAACTCTATGTGCTCTGCAATTAGACTGTAGAACATATTTGCATCCTTTCTGTTGGGGCATATCGTCATCTGCACCTCATTCGTTCCCACGTCGATCCCCAGGATCCAGTTGCCCTCTACGACATGCACATGATGAAACTTGCATTGTCCTATTTTGCATTCGTTGATTAGAACAACGTGGCTGGAACCGCCAATTTTCCCCCTTGCAGTATACTTGGTGTCATTTGACATGCACACTTCGCGGCAGTAGCTGAACCAGTCCAATGCAGTCTGTGAGCTCATACATGTATTTCCTATGGAGCACTCCATTATCGTCGTGTAATAGGATTGTTTATGTGCAAAGCAGTGCATGAGTAAGAAAATTTGACCAGGCACTAACTTAGCCTGCTCAAACCATGCTCCTTTCCACACGGACTGCATCAGCTATGTCTGGGGCATTTTTGCAGAGATTGGCTACGAGTTTTACATATCTTTCTCATGCTGGCTGCAACGTGAGAACCGGGTGGTCATCTCCTTGCGCATGCGTGTATGTGCACCTTTGGACTTAGAAAATATTCTTGCGCCGCACTAAAGAAAGTTTCTCCGAAATTGCTCACAAATTTGATGCATTTGTCACATAAAATTACTTTTGCTACAGTGAAAGAAAATATGAAATTTAAATGATTTGTGAATTTAGTCTCCACTTAAATGATGCTCTAGATGTATGCTGCTTTTAATGGGCCTTAAACCAGTTTTTGTTTTGCTAAAATAGCTTAAATACATGAGATATGGATATGCATTTATGGAGCATTGTTACAGCATTTAACAGTTTATCTTGCACTGTTTATAGAGGATTTGAATGGCCATCGCTGAGGTGTGTGTGCCTTAATAACTGTATGCTGATGTTGATGGTTGGAACTGCTTGCTATATGTAGTTGAAATGTTGCAGATATGCGGACTGTGTGGTAGATTTCTTCCAGCTTCTGACTAGATGTCATGTCCAACCGATAGTGTTAATGGATGGAGGATATGAGACAAGGAAACTTTCCACTGCATTTTCTCGACTCCATGACAAATTCAGGAATGCTCGGAGAATGAACCCCTGTACCCAGAATGGTGTGGTCTTGTTTCCACTTCTGCTGAAGGAAGTTTTCAAAGATGTGTTGAGGGAGCTGAATGTTCCATTTGCTCAATGTGAGCTGGAGGCTGATGGTGAGGTGGCAGCGCTGGCAAGAATGTTGCAGTGCCCTGTGCTGAGTTATGATTCTGACTTCTACATCTTTGATGTTCTGTATATACCTTTCTCTACTGTCTTACTGGAGGCTTGCTCTGGAGGTGTGTCTCCTTTATATCTAGACTAATATTATAAAGTGATTTTCTTTACCTCTGTCACTTATTAGTGGGTATACAAATTATTCATATCAAAGTTTATTTTCCTAACTACTGCATTTTAATCAAGGTAAACCTTTACAGAAAGAGTTACACTACATATTCATTGTAGATACAATAATCAATTGTTTAACAACTGAATGCTTATTGCTTAAAAGTTCAAACTCTTTCCATGCAGTTGTGAGAAATGCTCTAAAACAATAAGGGTGGACAATTCAAACCACTGATAACAAATATTTCAGAAATAGCTGATACTATAGGAGAAGTTATTTTAAATGAATCTGTGTTTTAAAGAGACATATACTTTTTCTCTCCACTTAATTCTTATATAATTCAACATTATATAAAATTGTTTCTGAATGAAGAGAGTGTATCAGGGTAACTCAGAAAATTTTAAGACATACATTTTAATTGTCATTGTAAATACCTTTAATACTTTAATACGATGGTGGCACAATAAGTACACTTGTTTCAAAGTATGTAATATTGCTAATGGAAGTTTTGTTATCATCTTGTACTGTCATTTGTTACACATTGTCAAAACAAATTTGATGCTGATTCATAGGTTAGTTTGGATTTTACAGACATTTCAATAAGTTAGATAGAATCAAGATGAAAAATTCAATGCCACAGCCGGGATTTGAACTACGGATCTCCTGGTTTCCATCCAGTCGCTCTAACCCATTGAGCTACCATGGCCAACTTGCCATCACAACATTAAATACTCCATTTGACTCGTATATTTCCCCAGGGAGTCAAATGGAGAATTTACTGTCATGACAGCAAGTTGATCATGGTAGCTCAATGGGTTAGAGCCACTGTACAGAAACCAGGAGATCCGTGGTTCAACTCCCAGCTGTGGCATTGAATTTTTCATGTTAACTCTGTCTATCAAACACCTTAGCCTATATACGGCTAGTGTGAAGAAATGATTAATTTCCATTAATTAACTAAAATTTCAATAAGTTGTTCAGCGTGTTTTTGCTAAAATGGGAAAAAGTGCAGTATCGTTCAGTGATTCGCTTTTTACTTTTAGATGGGAAAACTTGCGAGGAGATAAAAGTGAACTTGGATGTTGTTTATGGAGACCTTTTGCCTTCTTTGACAACAGATATAGGTATGACAAATTTAAACATATTCGAAGATCCATTTTTGTCAAGGAGCATCCAGGTTGCCCTGCAGATGTTGTTATCGAGGATGTCATTGAAAAAGACCATGATATGATTCTCACTGACCGTCAAATGAAAGTTTGCGAAGTGGCTGGGGCAATTCTATGTTTGTATGATAAGTTGGAGATGAGAAAGCTGTCAGCCTGATGGATGCCGCATTGCTCATAGTGGACAACTTAGAAGCTGTTCAAGCGAAATCCAAAGCATTGTGTCGAGTTGTCACTGTTGATGACATCTGGATTCATCATTATACTCCGGAAACCAAGCAACAATCAAAACAATGGACTGCTTCTGGAGAATCTGCTCCAAAGAAGGCAAAGACTTCATTGACTTCTTGGAAAAAGGAAAGATGATTTACAGTGAGTTATTGGCTCAATTTGACAAGAAGTTGGAGACACGGCCCCGTATGGTGAAGAAGAAAGTTCTGTTTCACCATGATAACGCCCTAGCACATTCATCCAGAGTTGCGAAATAATTATTAAATTATAGATGAGTCGTATTTATTACACATCAGCTTCACTTGCTAAACCAAGGCCTGAAAACGTGTGTATCATACTCCAATTACGTAAGTGAAGCTGATGTGTAATAAATACGACTCATCTATTATTTAATAATTATTTCGCTTCACTGTGATGTTCCAATACAGTTAAATTTCGATATATTGAAGTGACGTCAAGTCAAGATGAACATGCGAAAGTTAGATCCAGCCAATTTAAAAACCGGACAACATGGAGGTAGCAAAGTTCACATTTGAAAATTCCAACGAACATTTCGACAACAAAAAAGAAATAAAACAATAATTGAAGCTAAAGAAAAAAAGAAGGTTAATATCAGCGGACATAAAATTTATCAACCAATGCCTACAACAAAACATCTCTCCCAAATTTGTAAGAAAAGTAGTAAAATTTAACCATAACAGTAGAGAACAATTAGCTGCTGAAAAAGCCGTGTTAAAATCTGAAAATGCCAACCACTACGGAAAACTAACATAGACCTCTCATTGTACAACCTACACTTGAAACTGGTAAAATTATTAGGAAACACAGCATGGGACCATTTAGAGACTAAATCATTTGAGCATAAAAATTATAAAGTCAAAGAAAAAGTTTCATCAAAAGAAGAAACTAATGCATAATCATTATCATTTGCAACCAAAACATAACAAAATTTCAACAAAGAACACACCCCAAGACAATGTAACTAACCTCTCTAAGCAAACTTTTAACACTGAAGAAATAGATATGCTAAACCAAGGCCTGAATACGTGTGTATCATACTCCATATGTAAGTGAAGCTGATGTGTAATAAATATGACTCAACTATAATTTAATAAATACTTTGCCTGTTTATTATACATTGTTCTTCATTTAAAACCTAATGGGTGCACAGCATTTTGCCTGTGTGTGATTGGGAACACTCTTCCTTGTGACGCAATGCTGGATTATGAATTCAATTACAGCTACTCAAAGGGCATACCAGAGAGAATTTGATGTTCATAATCTTTCCAAAAGAAACACAATACTGGGACTGGTAAACAAATCGGAAACAACTGGCTCTCTGGTGAGTGAAAATGGCAAGCATCGTTCGTCTAGGCTTCCCACAGTTGTTGATGTAAGAGCACAACTGGAGCAGTCACCCAAAATATTATTAAGACGTTTGTTGCAGGAGACAGGGTACAACTATTCAATGTGCCAGTGAGCTGTGGAAAGTGCAGGCCTAAAGCCATATAGGGCTACCGTTGTTCAGCTACAGGGACCAGATAAGGATAAAAGATTGAATTATTGTCGTTGGTTTCAGACATTCATTGTCCATCACATGGTTCACAGATGACTCATGGTTCCATTTATCTGGTTATGTGAACTCAAAAACTCAAGCCATTGGGCCATCGAAAATCCACATGTCATCCATGAAGCACCTATGCACCCGATTAAAATTGGAGTTTGGTGCACACAGAGAATAGTGGGACAAATTCTTTTTTTTTTAATCCAGACTATGAATACTGCAGAGTACCAACTGATTTTCATGAAGTTTGTTGAGCAACTGGATGATGTAGAGGTGAGTCAAGGATATTTTCAGCAAGATGGCGCTACATGCCATACATCAAATGGATCCATGGAACTAATTGAAAGTGAAAGTTTCTATGATGACTGGATAATTTCCAAGAACCTGTGGCCACCAAGATCTCCAGATTTGACATCGCCGGACTTCTTTCTATGTTGTTGCTTAAAAAACGGGTTTACAGCACACGTCCCCAGACATTGGATGATCTGAAGCACAACATTACACAGTAGGTTCAAGCTATTGTGACTTTGTGGGTTCGTAGAATTAAAAGGCAGAGTTGCAGAAATTATAAATCTCCTTTATTTTCGTTGAAATACACTGTTCAATTCTCACGTAACAGCATTACATCGCATAACAACACAATCTTCCAAGGTCGAGGACAATAACAAACACTTCACAGCTGAATCTCGTTTTACACACAACTCTTGTTACACAACAACAACTCTCTCAGCTGTTCTCTGCTTACCTCTCGCGGCTCACTCACTCCACTTTTCAACTACTCTTTGCGAGCCGTCATGTCCTTAAATACCTATTTCGTAAATTCTAGATATTTCTGGACCAAACAGGAATCGAATTCCTTTCTTGGAAGTGTTGAAAACAGTATTGTTATGATAAATTAAATTTAAAGGGAGTCGATTAATGACACTAAACAACACTTACTTTTAAATTTTATTCCGGAACATGTTTCAGAGACTTTGCCTCTATCATCAGCCAGTCGATGGCCGGCTGAGGATAGAGGCAAAGTCTCTGAAACATGTTCGGGAAAAAAATTTAAAAGTAAGTGTTGTTTAGTGTCATTAATTGACTCCCTTTAAATTTAAAAGGAATCGAATCTTCTATCACCTTCCAGAAGTGTAACCCTATCGGTGCCGGCAGGTCTTTTATCTCGCGCTATCATTATATCTTCTGGCATGCTCCTTATCTCCAGGCTTTTTGTGTACACAAGCTGCACTATCGCGATCGGGTTTGCGACACTATTGACAACAGAGTACTCCAACGAGTGGCCAGTAACATGGAATGACGTGTTGAGTTGTGCCTTATATAGTATGGAGGACAATTTTAACATTTGCTATAGAGGTAAATAATCTCCGAAAATTTCTCTACATTTTAGGTCACAATTCGTTCTGAAATTTGTTAGTTCTACGTAAATCATATTAGGGAAATGAGAGGACCATATACCAGCACTTTATCTTCGAACACTTCCCTAATTTTATTCATGGATTCCTCTGCTGTATAGGCAGTAGCAGAATCTGTTAAAACTATCCATATGATATCTTTTTTTCTGTCAGTTCCTGATAAAATGGGGTCAAAATGTCATTTGGGTACCTCTCTGCATTTAGTCTGTTCGTAGAATGCGTCTAGCGCTAACAGCACACCAAATTCCAACTTTTTGATCATAATCACACAACCACTTAGATGAAACCACATCTAATTGGAAAAAGCAGAAGCTGTGGATCCACTGGATCACTGTCATTCACTGATGAAAGAAGCCATTTACATAATGTATGTGTAACACTGGGACACCCTGTTTTAAGGCATGGACACTTGTACACTTGAATTGCTTTTAGTTTTATAATTTAGTTGCTCTATGTGTGGAAAACTGAAATTCCCACCTGTTGTGCTAATCTTGAGATGGATTTGGTTGGTGAAAGTTCAAAACATGTGCCTATGTTCCTCTGTTAACACTGTATGTTTATACCTTCGTTTTTTTTTTTTTTTTTTTTTTCACCACAAAACCAGTGGTTTTGAATTTCTTCATGATCTCATGAATTATAGATCTGGAAGGTGGCACTTCACCAGGGAACATTTGAATATACTGTGTGCGAACATGGCTTGGTGATTCCCATTTATAATAACTTCTTCACATGACATTGTGTTGCTCTAGAGTCAAACGCCTGTTCATGTTGGTGGTCGGTACACTACTGCCGAGAGGAGTGCATACCACTAGGCCCTGCGCACAATGGCAGCCACTAGTGGGGGACCCCAACAGGTTCACAGGAGAGGTGAAAATATTGTGAGATGACTATCTTCATCAAGTGTTTGTAAAACTATGGCATCTGTTAAACCATTACGTATGCATGAGAAGTAGAAGCCATTATCTTAAACTAATCAGAGGTGTAGGATATTTTTGTTTGACACTGAATATGTGTGGTTGTATCAGTGTTCAATGCTTATTTATGGTCATACACATGTAAGAATTACGTAAAAAGTGAAGGCAGTTACAGTGAAGCAACAAATACTACACAAATATAATTATTTGTAACAGAAACTTCACTTATTTTAAAAGAAAATGATGTAAATTTTCTTATTAATTTCTTATTATTTACATAATTTTCTTTTAAGATAAGTGAAGTTTCTGTTACAAATAGTTATATTTGTGTAGTACATGTAAGAATTATACAAATATAACTATTTGTAACAGAAAACTTCACTTATCTTAAGAAAAATGATGTTGATTTTTCTTATTAGTTGAAGTTGATTTCACGAACCCTAGTTTGCGTCGTCAGTCAAAGAAAACACATTTGTTATTAAGGAAGTTACTATGTTATTATGTTCTTTCAGTATTACCAAAATCGGAAAACAAAACAAACCTAAAAGCAGAATCAAGTGCTGGTATTTCAGAATTCATTACGCAATGTTTACTTTTTAAAATAAATATCTTTTGCCAAATCATTAAATCTATCGGGACATTTAATTGTTTTAATAATTTAACTTCAGGAATTATTTCATGGTTAAATGACCAAAAATGATCTGCTATGGCCGATTTATCAGTTTGTTTATACTTAATGTTACTAAAATGTTCTTTGGTTTGGTTTCTAAATTATGTTTTGTCTTTCCAATATAAACTTTATCACAATTGAAACAATCAAATTGATAAATACCACATTTTTTATTATTAGGAATTTCAGAGACAATTTCAAAAAGTTTTAAAGAGTTTTGGTATAACTTTGGTTCCTCAAAACAAATATAGTATTAAAACTAAAATTAGGCAAGTGAGTCAACCTTGTATATACTTTTCTCCACTTACAAGTTTTTTATGAAGACTAGTTTCTGGGGACTTCTCCCCTATCATCAGCTCTGTGGTAGACTGATGATGCATCCGGTATCTGCATCTGGCTTGGTGTTGTGCTGCCATCTAATGTCCTGGTAAGTTTGATGACGTCATCTACCGCGGGAATTTCAAAATTCATCAAGAGGTCCTGTTTTTTCGTAATATGTTTTCCCAAATCTGTAGTTCCAGAGGTTTCTTTGCCTGTTTGATCAGTTCTATTTCTTGTTTTATGTTGTGATTCTCAGACCAAAAGTGATGTGCTACGGCCGACATCACAACATAAAACAAGAAATAGAACTGATCAAACAGGCAAAGAAACCTCTGGAACTACAGATTTGGGAAAACATATTTATTACGAAAAAACAGGACCTCTTGATGAATTTTGAAATTCCCGCGGTAGATGACGTCATCAAACTTACCAGGACATTAGATGGCAGCACAACACCAAGCCAGATGCAGACACCGGATGCATCATCAGTCTACCACAGAGCTGACGATAGGGGAGAAGTCCCCAGAAACTAGTCTTCATAAAAAACTTGTAAGTGGAGAAAAGTATGTACAAGATTGACTCACTTGCCTAATTTTAGTAACAATGGCACTCCACTTTCTGAAATACTTCTTTTTATTCTATATAGTATTAAAAATTTATTACATTTCTCTTAAAAAGATAAAATTCCTAATAATAAAAAATCTGGTATTTATCAATTTAATTGTTTCAATTGTGATCAGGTTTACATTGGTAGGACGAATGGTAATTTGGAAACCAGAAAGAAAGAACATTTTCGTAACATTAAGTATAAACAAACTGATAAATCGGCCGTAGCAGATCATTTTTGGTCATTTAACCATGAAATAAATCCAGAAGTTAAATGATTAAAACAATTAAATAGTCCAATAGATTTAATGATTTGGGAAAATATATTTATTTTGAAAAATAAATATTGCATAATGAATTTTGAAATACCAGCAGTTGATTCTGTTCTTAAGGCTGTTGCGTTTTCAGATTTTGGTAATACTAAAAAACAGTAACATTGTAAGTTCCTTAACAACAAATTTTTCTCTCACTGACGATACAGACAAGGGTTCGTGAAATCAATTTCAACTTACACTAATTCAACTAATAAGAAAAATCAACATCATTTTTCTTAAGATAAGTGAAATTTTTTTGTTACAAATAGTTATATTTGTATAATACATATTGCTTCACTGTAACTAGCTTCATTTTCTACGTAACATGTAAGAATGTTTACTAAGTGAGATGGGTTCATAGTTCAAATACCACTAGGACTGTCCTTGATTGAGGTATTTTCCAGTTTTTGCTCAGTTCTCATAATTGGCATTTGCTGGGGAGGTACACACAATTTAAGTCTGGAACATTTCCTTCTCAAATATAATTTAATTGCATATCTCATCAATGTCGACAACCGCTTGTGGTGCCATAAGTGGTGAAGTGATCCAAAATATAAATAGTAAATAGTAAGAACAGACATTAAACACTACTAAAAAAAAAGAAAGAAGAATTAAATATTAGCAGTTTGGAATGTTAACTCCAGCAAAGATTAAATGCTCTTAACATTATGTTAAAATGTAGCATCACTAAGTGAGACTGACTCCTGTATGTAATGGTTTTAGGCCCAAATGAGCAGAGTTACATCAGCTGCAAGATCTACAGAGTAGAACATTTCCTGAAGTCATTTGGAGGCCTCGACAAGTCCATGTTGCCGTTAATGGCAACACTCCTGGGTAATGATTACATAAAGCGAGATGTGTTTGCCAACTTCTTCTCTCAGATCAAGATGCCCAAGTCAAAATCTTTGTGTCATACACAGAAAATAATTGCAGGCTTATTGGAGTGGATGAGGAAGGAAACACTGGAAACAGCTGTTAAAAAGGTGGGCACATTCATACTAATGCTATACATTGTTTTAAGTATGCTAACAATCAACTTTTTATAATATCTAGGTACTTCCTATTTTTCTTTTTCTTTCATGATTTACTTACGAGGGTTATTCGTAAAGTAAGGTCCGTTACTTTTTTATAAATTAAAACCATCATAGATATTCGCAAATTTTTTTTATTGGATTTGTTACATCTTCTTTTTACATAGTTGCCATATTTGTTTAAACATTTGTCATAACGTTCAGTATACCGACGTCATACACTCTGCCGCCTGGGAAGTGTGGCAATATACTTCTCCAGCTTAGTCTCTCTCCATCTTAATCGAGCCCCAAGTTCGGGCGCAATATTTGTGGCGATTTACTTCTCCAGCTTAATCAGCCCCTGTTCGGGCGCCATATTTGTGGCGATTTACTTCTCCATCTTAATCGAGCCCCAAGTTCGGGCGCAATATTTGTGGCGATTTACTTCTCCAGCTTAATCAACCCCTGTTCGGGCACCATATTTGTGGCGATATAATTCTCCACTCGCAGCATATAGGATGCACGTTGACCGTTTCGAAGATCCAGGTCGAGAAGCCAAATGTAACAGGATTACTTTGCTGCAGTTTGAATTGTTTCTTGATGATTGACTTTTGATTAAATATATTATTTGATTGTATAGTCTGGATTACATTTTACTCAAACTTTCCTTTTTAATCAATTACTGTAGGCTACCTCCAACACATCGATAAATCCTTATTTTCAAGTTAATATATATAATTTCAGTTAATTATTTAAAATTCATCACTTTTGAATGTCCACTCATCACTATTACGAATACTGAATAACTCTTTTAGAAGGTTATTAATTTTCCATTACAAACTTTTATATTCACCGCGACATTTTTCCATCATTATGAAACAAGGTTAAAGAACATATATCTATCTCAAGATTATTGATTTTTCGTAACTATCGTTACTCCTCTATAAATTTTGTGATTCGACGATGTACTGCTACATCAATTATTACTAAGGCCAATCACAAAATTACACATATATTTTTTTATATTTTCATTACATGGCCTACTAAGTCATATCAGAAAACAATATTCTTATAAAAAGTTGTAACAAAAATATATCGTTATAAATGCCCTCTTCAAAATATATGGAAAATAATTTTAATTTAAATACTTCAACAATGTGTTTCCATATATTTTGAAGAATGGCCCAAATTTAACAATTTTGTTTACAACAATGAACTATAACATAAATATAACATAAATAAAATATAACAATAGACATACATTGAATGAAATATAATAATAAATGAACATATAAGAACAACTTAGCATCACTATAACACGTTTTTTTTAAATATATATCTTTGTTAATTTTGAAACTATTGGTAGTTGGTTTATTAATACTCGTCACTTAGGTACTTATTTATATTTATGAGAGACTAGTTTCAAAGGCATTCGCCTCCATTTTCAATCTCTTTCCAACTGGCATCTGTTGTTGTCTGCTCTCTCTCTCTCTCTCTGGTGGTGGAACTATGAACTTCTTTGTCAAATTATCTACTGGTGGGATTTCAAAGTTCATTACGTGATCCTTATTTTTCCATATGAATATGTCCTCCCATGTAGTCAATTTATTTTGGTTTATCACTCCTTTTAATAATTTTGGATTTGGATCAATGTCATGATTTTCATTCCAAAAATGAAATGCTACTGCTGACTTATCTTCTTGTTTCAATCTGATGTTTCTAAAGTGCTCTTTGACTCTGGTTTTTAGATTTCTTTTAGTTTGACCTATGTAGCATTTTTCACAATTCTTACAACTTATCTGGTTTATTCCGGATCTATTAACTGATGGGATTTCATCTTTTGTTTTTGAATTTAGCAATTTTAAAATTAAGTGTCTATTAGTAGGTGCCAAGGTGATATTTTGTTCCTTGAAGATCTTTTTAAATTTATTAAATGTTTTTGGGTGATATGTGAATGAACTGAATATGCTGTTGCTTTCTTTTTCTTTTGTAAATGTGGTTGCTTCCTTAATGGTTTTCTGTAGTTTAGCTTTTCTAATTTTCTTCAACGCCAAACTTTTGTTGTATCCATTTTCTTCTGCTATGTGTAGTATTGTTTTTTGTTCTTTGAAATATTCTTCTTTTTCCATGGGTATGTTGACTAGTCTGTGTGTAAGGCTGTTCATTATTGCATGTTTATGTGTAATTGGGTTGTGGCTATTATTTTTTATGTAATTTTCTGAATGTGTTGGTTTCCTGTAAATTGCAAATTTTATTTTTTTGTCATTTCTGATGATATTTAGATCCAAGAAAGAGAGTTGTCCATTGATTTCCTTTTCTATAGTGAATTTTATAGTCCTTTCTTGTAGATTGAGTAATTTTAATGCATTTTCTAAATGTTTATTCGGTACAATTGCAAAGATGTCGTCAACATATCTATACCAAACTTTGAAAATCAAGATCTGTGGTTCAAATCCCGGCTATGGCATTGAATTTTTCAGTCTGACTCTACGTTTCCACAATTTAGCCTACACACGGCCAGTGTGAAAGAACAATTAATTTCCAATTTATATATACAATTTATATACAAAAGAATTCTCTGTTTAGTTATTCATGTTGGGTGATTTGCCCATTTAATTAATTTTTGTAGCTGTCCTGTATCCATGACAAAGTTCATAGTCGTAACTTTTGAACAGTTATGGTGATACATTTTTCTCAGTTGGCTAACCTGATCATTGCAAGCATCCAAAACTTGTTAAATCCAGGCAAGTGAGTCAACCTTGTATATACTTTTCTCCACTTACAAGTTTTTTATGAGGACTAGTTTCTGGGGACTTCTCCCCTATCGTCAGCTCTGTGGTTGACGATAGGGGAGAAGTCCCCAGAAACTAGTCCTCATAACAAACTTGTAAATGGAGAAAAGTATATACAAGGTTGACTCACTTGCCTAATTTTAGTAACAATGGCACTCCACTTTCTGAAATACTTCTTTTTATTCTATATATTGGTAAATCCATCTTTTGTTTTTATGTATATTATAATGCTGTTTGAAGGTTAGGTTAGTTTTGAGTTCAAATCTTTGACAAAACTTTAGCAACATTATTTTGTGTGGTGTATCATACATGTGACCACTATGACCTTCATTTTGTATTTGTGTTTGTGGGAACATTTCGTGTACATATACATTACAGTTCACATCAGCATACTTATTGTTTGAATTTACAACATATATCTTCTGATAACCATCTGTATTATAACATTCATTGTTTGGTAAGTTAACATTTGTCTGTAAATTTCTTATTTCTTGGCTAACTAGTTCCCTTAGTTTATTATATTGGCTATTCTGTACAAATTCTAACCTCTCTTGTTGTTCTCTTAGGTTAGTTATATCTTTCTCTTGTGAGCCTAATTGACTTTGCACGGCTTCGATGGATTGAGAGTATTCAATTTTCAATGCCTCGAGTTTGCTTGCATTATCGTTAGAAAACCTAACTTGTTCCTCTGTTAAATCCTCTTTGTTTCTATGAATAGAATTTGTTTCCATAGAAAAGTTTTCCTGCGTAGTTTCTATTCTATTACCTATCTGCTCTTCTGTGCTAGTAATCTGATTTCTAATTATGCTTAGTTCCAGATCAAGTTTGTTACTAAGCATTGCACTCTCATTATCTATCTTAGCATCTAATTTGCTACTGAGTTCTGCATTCTGACTTTCTATCTTCCTACTCAAATCTGCATTTTGACTTTCTATCTTATTATTTACATCTACTATCTTCTTATTTACATCTTCTAACTTGCTACTGAGTTCTGCTATCATCTTCACAATCTGTTCTAAAGTACTTACATCTGGTGATTTGCTAACATGTCCCTTACCCTGTGCAAGCGCCTTTGCTTCAAGCACTTGTTCACTAAATTGCTGGCAATGATCCATCCTTTCTGGCAATTTACGTTCACTTCGGAGTCTCACACATTAAAGTATTTTAACTTGCACTTGGTCGTCTTGATTCTCTATGATGTGTAGATAATAGTAGGAAGTTTCTGTTGACCGCTGTGTAAATAAACTTGCCACCAATTCAGAGCCCTAAAGTTGGGAAGCCATATTTGTGACGCTCTAACTCTCCAGCTTAATCAGCCACACGTTTGGGCGCCATATTTGTGGCGATGTACTTCTCCAGCTTAATCAGCCCCTGTTCGGGCGCCATATTTGTGGCAATATAATTCTCCAGCTTAATCAGCCACACGTTTGGGCACAATATTTGTGGCACTCTAATTCTCCAGCTTAATCAGCCCCTGTTCGGGCGCCATATTTGTGGCAATATAATTCTCCACTCGCAGCATATAGGATGCACGTTGACCATTTCGAAGATCCAGGTCGAGAAGCCAAATGTAACAGGATTACTTCGCTGCAGTTTGAATTGTTTCTTGATGATTGAGTTTTGATTAAATATATTATTTGATTGTATAGTCTGGATTACATTTTACTTGAACTTTCCTTTTTAATCAATCACTGTAGGTTACCTCCAACACATCGATAAATCCTTATTTTCAAGTTAATATATATAATTTCAGTTAATTACTTAAAATTCATCACTTTTGAACGTCCACTCATCACTATTACGAATACTGAATAACTTTTTTTGAAGGTTATTAATTTTCCGTTACAAAACTTTTATATTCACCGCAACATTTTTCCATCGTTATGAAACAAGACTAAAGATCATATATCTATCTCAAGATTATTGATTTTTCTTAACTATCGTTACTCCTCTATTAATTTTGTGATTGGCTGATGTACTGCTACGTCACCGCATTACGTAATACAATTATTACTAAGGCCAATCACAAAATTACACATATATTTTATTATATTTTCATTACATGGCCTACTAAGTCATATCAGAAAACAATATTTGTATAAAAATTCTAACTAAAATATATTGTTACAGAAGATAACCAGTCTTTAACTGCTTCATTCACCTCGTCATCTGTGCAGAAGCGCTTGCCACCGAGAAGCTCCTTTAAGTAGCGAAACAAGTGAAAATCGCTGAGCACCAGGTCTGGACTATATGGTGGGTGATCAATCTGTTCCCATCCAAGAAGCTGATGAGATCTTGGGTTCACCTGGCAGAATGTGGTCTGGCAGTCATGCAGCAACAACACTCCAGACGTCAGAAGGTCACGTTGCTTATCCTGTATTGCACGTTGAAGGTTAGAGTACTGCAGTAAGCATCTGCATTGATGGTTGTCCCTCGTTCCGTAAACTCGACTAGCAGCACTCCAAGTCTGTCCCAACACACGGATGCAATCAATTCCCGTGTTGAGATTATTGTGACTTTGTGGGTTCGTGAAATGAAAAGTCCAATTACACCACTCAAAAATGTTCTTTATTTCCACCGACTTACAGTTAAACACTTGCCAATTACACAGAATTACGTAATGCACACAATTACGATTCACCAGTTCGTCTGTTACAATTTCACTTGCACTCGTAATTACATACAATACTCCGATGCACGTACACAGTCTTCTCGTCGTACACTAGCACTGCATTCTTACACTGCTCGCCAAGAACTCTGACTAACACACCTCCAGCCCGGCGTGTTGCTTATATAGGGTCAGCTGGCCGATCGAGAATGTTCTGGATTAGATGAAATATCCCGTAAGTTCGAGAAATCAAGGGCAGCGGAAAGAGACGGCACGGTAATGTTTTTTTCCCCAGCCACCCCACGTTACCACTATAAGACAAACGAGGGGGCGTGTCCGAGCGCCTCCATCTCCTGCTGCTGCCGTCAGCTGGTTCTATAGGGTGTTCCAACGTTCGGGTGTGGGCAGTCTCTCTGCAGGTGTCCGGGCTCTCCACACCCACAACACAGGCCACTAGGTGTTCGCCGACGTCCCTCAGCTGGTCTTCTGTCTCCAGCTTAGCGGACACCTCTCGTTCTCGACATCGGGATAGATGTTACCTTGGCCGCCTCCATCCTTAATGCCGCTGTCAGCGCCTCGTGGATGGTTTTATAATCGCCGAGCATTAGGCGCTGACGAATCTCCGTGTCCCGTACCCCGTCGACAAAGTTGTAAGCGGCTTCCCAGGATACGAACTCCAGTGGCAGGTCAACCAAGGCCTTGCTAGCCAGCTGCTCAATCGCTATGGCTAACTCCTGCAGCGTCTCCCCCGGCTGCTATGACCTTGCCTTTAGCTGGCTGCGGTATGCTGCGGCTAAGCGGTGGTTCCCGAAACGGTTCTCCAGGACCTCCCAGATGTCCTTGGGCGCCGCCGTCGTCTGCACCGCGTTTAGGACTTCCGCGGCCCGTCCCTGGTGGCGGGCTATTAACTGTGTGGCCTCCTCCGGTGACCATCTGTTGTGCTTGGCCACTCTGTCGAACTGGCGGCGGAAGACCTCAAATGTTTACGCGCCGTCATATTTCGGAGGTTTGACGCACGCCGATGTTGTGTCGCGTCTCGGTGCGTCGGCCTTCAAATCCTTCAACCTCCTGCCGACGACTTCCTCCACCATGGCGCTCAGGGACTTGATGCTGCTGTCGGCCTTTCCCTCCAGGTTGTTTACGCGGTTCGCGAGGTCTTCGACGTCTTCAACCATGGCGTTCAGGGACTTGGCGTTATTGTCGGCCTTTTCCTCTAGGTCATTGAAGCGGTTCGCCAGGTCCTGGACGCGCTCGTCCACTTGGCCCATCCGCTTGCCCAGCTCCGTCACGTTAACCCTCACGCCGGCCAACTGTTCTTCAAATTTGGCGGCGAGAGCCTCGTTCGCCACCTTCATTTCCGTGGTCAGTTCGGCCATTTTTGCGGTCATTGTCGTGGCCAAGTTGTTGTTGCCGTTTCCGTCTTCGCTGTTAATTCGGCCTTCATTTCTTCCATCTTCTCGGTGATGTTGCCGTTGGCCGTCTTCATTTCTGTCAGTTCCGCCTTCATTCCCATCATCTTCTCCAAAATCTTTTCCAATGCCGCGTCCACGGTTGTAATGTTCGGTGATGTTGTAATCCCGCTTCCTAACACCAGTGTGATTTTGTGGGTTCGTGAAATGAAAAGTCCAATTGCACCACTCAAAAATGTTCTTTATTTCCACCGACTTACAGTTAAACACTTGCCAATTACACAGAATTACGTAATGCACACAATTACAATTCACCAGTTCGTCTGTTACAATTTCACTTGCACTCGTAATTACGTACAATACTCCGATGCACGTACACAGTCTTCTCGTCGTACACTAGCACTGCACTCTTACACTGCTCGCCAAGAACTCTGACTAACACACCTCCAGCCCGGCATGTTGCTTATATAGGGTCAGCTGGCCGATCGAGAATGTTCTGGATTAGATGAAATATCCCGTAAGTTCGAGAAATCAAGGGCAGCGGAAAGAGACGGCACGGTAATGTTTTTTTCCCCAGCCACGCCACGTTACTGCTATAAGACAAACGAGGGGGCGTGTCCGAGCGCCTCCGTCTCCTGCTGCTGCCGTCAGTGGGTTCTATAGGGTGTTCCAATGTTCGGGTGACATTATCTGCTTGGCCTTGACCTTGACTGGTGATGTCGTGTGGCGCCATTCCATCGATTAACGTTTTGACTCAGGAGTCATGTGAGAAACCCTCGTCTTGTCTCCAGTGACAGATGATGATTGTGCTTTAGGGCACTCAACAGCGCGGTCATCAGCGCCCTGTCCCCAGTGACAATGTGTTCCTCCTTATGACATCGGCTCAAAAACCTCAGTGCATAAGCCATTCTTGTCATTTTGTGTTCTTCAGTAAGCGGCCTTGGAACCCAACGTAAACACAATTTGCAAATTATATGTTAGATGTGTTTGGAGGAATTTAGTAACAGTGACGTCAAAATTAATCTCAGAAACTATTTGTGGTTGGTTTATTAATACTCATCACTTGTTTATATTTATGAGAGACTAGTTTCAAAGGTATTCGCCTCCATTTTCAATCTCTGTCCAAATGGAAAAATAAGGATCATATTTCATTATATTTCATATAGAAAAATAAGGATCGCGTAATGAACTTTGAAATTCCAACAGTAGATAAATTGACAAAGAAGTTCATAGTTCCACCACCAGAGAGAGAGCAGACAACAACAGATGCCAGTTGGACAGAGATTGAAAATGGAGGCGAATGCCTTTGAAACTAGTCTCTCATAAATATAAACAAGTAAGTGACGAGTATTAATAAACCAACTACAAATAGTTTCTGAGAACAATTTGCAAAATTGCAAATTTTCAGAAACAATTTTGTACAGAGTTGTTCTACCCATATCTGGAAATTCAATTGCTAAAGTGAAAATTGTGAATCGCTGGTATTCACGGATCTTTTCATCCATGGCATTCACCAAATCTTCTGTGATCACTGATGGCCAGCCTGATCACTGTTCATTATGGACATTGTTGCATTTGCTTTCAAAAGCTCGAACCCACTTACGCACTTTTCTGTCATTCATTGCATTGGGGCCATACAATTCACTGATCTGTCGATGAATGTCCGCTGCTGAAATGTTCCTTGCCATCTAAAATTGAATCACAGACCGTATTTCACAGTCGGCGGTCTGCTCGATTGTTTGAAACATTTTTAACTGTCACTGTTAACAGCACACTGCACCACTACCAATGCGAATGGTATCGTTTACGCGCAAGGCATGCCGGGAGTTGGTCTGCATGCGCATTTCAATGTTCGCACGGAATTAGATGAGCTACGGCGAATCGGACCTTACTTTACAAATAACCCTCGTACTTTAAGAAGTAACAGAATATTTTTGGAACTTTTGCTTTATTGGATATATATTTTTGGTGGGCTTCTGATATTGTGAATATCTGGTTTTCTGGTTTTTTTTTTTTTTTTTGTTTTTTTTTTGTTTTTTTGTATTTTACGTCCTCCAACGTTAAGTCATATCGGACGATGAATGAATGGGTGAAATGATGCTCAAATGCGTCCAGGGTCCATAGAGCTTAGAGTTACCCGACATTCGTCTTTCAGGATAAGGGAAAACCCTGGAAAAATGGTTTTCTGTGGTAGCATATGAAAGATGTGAGATGATTTACAGAGCTATTCATTGTCATTATCTCAAAATTCATAGCATTTTTACAATAAGTAGTAAGGAAGTGTTGTATTACTCCTAAATATTTAATATTGAAATTTCACTAGAAATGCTTGTTTTGATGCTTCTGAATAAAAGAAGTACAGTATATAAATGAACATCAGGGTTTTAACTCTTTATAATATTTATTACATTAAACTTACAGATATAAATGATATGTCAAATGAAAAAGCAACTCAAACAGTTTTGTTTGTTGGCACTCGTGAGCATGTGCGTGCAATGTTTCTGCCACAATCCGCTAGACAGCAGTAGTACCAAAGATGGCGACTAATAAACAGAAAGCATTTTGTGTTTTGCAGTTTACAAAGACCAAATCTGTAGTTACTGTGCAACGTGCATTCTGCATTAAGTTTGGTTGTGATCCTCCTAGTGATAATAACATTCGTAGATGGTATCATCAGTTTGAAGATACCGGCTGCCTTTGTAAAGGGAAGAGCATGGGACGACCAAGAGTAAGTGAAGAGACTGTTGAGCGAGTGAAAGAGTTGTTCACTCATAGCCCTAAGAAATCAGTCCGGAAGGCTAGTTGTGAATTACAACTTCCTGTGTCAACTGTTTGGAAAGTTGTAAGAAAACGCTTACAGCTACATCCTTACCGTTTACAGTATTACAGGCTCTAAAGCCGACAGACCACAGATTACGTGCCAACTTCGCAAACATGTTGTTTCATGACGACGTTATGGATCATGTTGTCTTCAGTGATGAATCGACCTTTCACCTTAGTGGACATGTTAACCCTCATAATGTGTGCATCTGGGTCTCAGAAAATTTGCATGAGATGGTACAAATGCAATGAGATTCCCCTAAAGTGAATGTTTTTTGTGCCATATCCCGGCGAAAAGTTTATGGGCCTTTCCATTTTGGTGAACCTACTGTAACTGGCACTTCTTACCTTGATACACTAGAGCATGGCTCTTCCCTCAGTTGGAAGGAAATGAGCCAGAGAACCTCATTTTCCAGCAAGATGGTGTGCCACCTCACTGGCACAATGAAGTATGCGATTGGTTGAACGTCACTGTACCAGAGCACTGGATAGGCTGCAAGGGCTCCAATGATAGGGCTTGCTATGCATGGCCTCCACGTTCTCCTGACCTAACGCTATACAATTTTTACCTTTGGAGCTTCATCAAGAATCGTGTTTACGTGCCTCCGCTAGCAGCTGACCTCCCTGAATTAAGAAACTGGATTGAAGCAGCTGTTG
This sequence comes from Mantis religiosa, assembly GCA_030765055.1. Lineage (NCBI taxonomy): Eukaryota > Metazoa > Arthropoda > Insecta > Mantodea > Mantidae > Mantis > Mantis religiosa. Next base: position 749,088 of record JAUKNK010000331.1, on the reverse strand, counting down.
TTACAATTACTGAATACACACTTATCAATGTTTGGGAAGAATTCGGCTATAGACTTGATGTGTGCCGTATGACAAAGGGCAGTCACATTGAACATTTATAAGGTTCTTGGTAAAACTGTTTGAGTTGCTTTTTCATTTGACATATCATTTATAACTGTAAATTGAATGTAATAAATATTATAAAGAGTTAAATCCCCGATATTCATTTATATACACCCCGTATTTTTAAAATGAGATGTGTATGAGAGAGAGAACATATCTCAAAAATCAAAATTCCGCTAAATAAACTTGGTAATAAAATTGAGAATCTTCCAAGAGACAAAAGGTTTGAAAAAAATCTTTTACATAGAGCATTTTTCACTATTTTTGATTTCCTCAAAAACTCTGTAATGATTTTGATGAAAGTTTTATATGTTATAGTGTTTCTCAGGATATTTCAATTCTGACATAAACATTTGAGAGGGAAAAAGAGAGACTGCAACAATGAGACAGACATTTATTTTTGGAAAGACGAGCCAAAACACATCCAAGCAAAATAGCTGTCAACAATTAACTGATCATTCAAAATGGCCGAGCTTGTCAATATAAGTGAGGAACACGAGTATCAACATAATGCCAAAAAAAAAAAAAAAAAAAAAAAAAACGGAAAATCAAATATACATAGCCTGTGAAAATTCAAAATTTGTGATACTTTTTGAACAGACGTAAATATCTGAAAATCTGGGCATTAGTCATCAAGATATAAAATAATGTTATTTTATGTGGGACCAGTACCAGTTTTAACCGCTTCGCCGATGGCCATTTAAATCCTTCAGGGGCCGGCAACGGATACCCAATAAACAGAACAGGACATTTAAATTGTTAAATGCTGTAAAAATGCATCATAAATACAATTCCGTATCTTCCGTATTTATTAAGTTATTTAAACGAAACAAAAACTGGTTTAAAACTCATTAAAGGCAGTATAAATCTACAGTAACAATAAAGTAGAGACTACATTAATAAATTGTTGAAATTTCACTACTTTGTTTCACTGTAGCAAAAGCCATTCTTTGTGCCAAACGCGCCTAATATGTGAATCATTTTGTTTTGTGTGTATACGAGCCATAGTATGCATGTATAGCTACGTAAGCGACTTCTCAGGTTCAAGTTTAGTTTATTTATGCTATGCCAAGCGATAATATGACGAGAATATGTTGCGTCACACACTCACACACTGGAATGAAAACTCTGTCAGCATCTGTTATTACAGTGTTTCTCAACCAAGGTTTCTAGTAGCCTTATGCAGCAGTTTTCGCTCTGTATTTCAGTTATTTATACTCTCTCTTTGTTCAAAGTGATTTCTTGTAGCTATCAAGAGCTAAATGTATGGCACATTTGAAATTGTTAAATTTCAATGTTAACCATGGCTTATCCCGGTAATGTAGCAAATAAATTAGCTTGGGTATGATGTGTACAGGCTTCTGATATTACTGTAGAAAATCTGGAAGATTTGTTGTACGATTATGAAGGAGATCTTTAGGACATACGTAGCAGTGACGTGTACTGGTCTACAGCTGGCATGTTATCTACTCCCTTGTTTGGGGAAATGGCGGGTCAAATATGCGTGATACGGATCAGCTATTACCAGCTATCCCTCTTTACGGAAAAGAGTTAAATGGTAAAAAAAAAGTATTTTTATACCACTGGATGTAACTATGCACAGTTGTTTAGTAATTTTCAGAGCTGTAAAAGACATTCATCTACCTGTACTTGCGCGTATAAAGAGCTCGTAACCTAATTGAGTATTATAATACTCAGAGGCCTCTTTATACTAGGGGGTAGCAAAATTCACCACATCATCCCTCATACTTGAGAGAAAACACTTTCCTAAAAGTATACCACCCACACCCAAAAAACTTGTAACCATTTCGAAAATGTGTAGTGTGTTGCGAAAAAGAAGTTCGCAAGGAAACCAATATTATTGGGTGTGAATCTGCAGATGTGCCCTTGGGTGTTTATCCAGATTTGGAGATGTACAATTCAAAAAGAAACCTTTAAGGATACGTTTACATTCCTTATAGAACTAATTTAAATTTATTGTAAAACAGCAAGATTAAAATAATTGGCGTTACATGAGCATTAAATGCATGTATGCGCAGGACGTCTATACACGTCCATATCGGTTTGGGGCATTTTAACTTGGACGTCATATGACATCCATATCGGTGAAAGGGTTAAGAGTGCATTGATTTTTGTTGTTTTTCAGATCCTGGGACACTTGAAGAAGCAGGATCATGCATTTGTATTGGAGCAGTTGGAGGGTATGATAGCAGATTACACAAGATGTCACAGCGACTTACTGCCATACATTGGTATGCACTTACTTGAAATATGCAATGACGAAGGCAACTTGTAATGACTTAATGCATTTTAGTTAATTGATGGAAATTTATCATTTCTTTACACTAGCCGTATGTAGGCTAAGGTTTTTGATAGATAGAGTCAACATGAAAAATTCAATGGCATGGCCGGGATTTGAACCACGAATCTCCTGGTTTCCGTCCAGTCGCTCTAACCCATTGAGCTACCATGGCCAACTTGCCATCCCTGACATTAAATTCTCCATTTGATTCCTATGTGTGTCAAATATGAGACATAATTTTATAATATAACGTAACTATTATGTTATTTCTAGAACTAAAATATAAAGCAATAATAAACTACTTAATGCATATTCAAGTTCTAGAGCTATAACTATGGGTGTTGGTAGCCCTGCTTGGCCGGCTGCGGCGTGTGTAGTAGTGTAGCAAATGAATAGCATGCTACACCAGTATGCAGTATGCAGTATGCATTTGTGTGAAAATCTAGGGAGCTTAGATCATCTGAAAATTTTCTAAGTCCAATGGTGCGCAAGCAGGCAACCTGCAGTCCTCATGTTGCAGCCAACACGAGAAAGATATGTAACACTTGTAGCCAACCTGCAAAAATGCCCCAGACATCTGTCCTACACCGGTACAAAAGGACATGTGGATGCGATTAGCACAGATCAGTTTTGGAAAATACTGACCACGTTTCCTTTCAGGTTTTATTGCTTTACAAAAGTAAGCTTGCTGTCCAGCAAAAGTGCCAATTGTACTGTTAGAAGTGAAGGCTGTTTGTTCTGTGCATTCTTCTAATATTTAAGATTTGTTCAGTACGTTGTTGAAAATCAGAAAATGGCTCGACAAATCAGTAAAATGTATAAGCTCGCGGACTGGTTCAGCTACTGCCGTGAATTGTACCCAATTTTAGCAACAGATGTTAAAATCGAAGTTAACAAATGTAATGTAAAAATTGTCACAGCACTAACACTAATGTTAAATTTATTTAGGTACTACTTTGTGTTAGTTTGCTCGTGTAATTTAGGGACAAGTAAGACTGTTGGCAGCTTTGTGTTCAAGGATAGTTTGGCTGCACTAAATTCTTCAATATGGCTACGTACGCAGTAAAGAAATAAACAATAATGTTAAAAGAATGCCCTCTGCATGAAATTGCACTAAAAAGTAAAGAAGTTATATTAAAAATCATGGTTGTATATAAAAACATCAAAAAGTGTGAAGGACTTAGAAAACAATCATCACGTCACATATTAGAAACAAGAGCCAACAATATATAGTCCACTCTTTCTTTCTTAGAAAAATTGTCACATTGACATAGGAAGCATTTTTAATTATTGTACCAGGTACCTAGTGTTTGAGAAAGTTTTGCATTTCATAAAAAAATGATATCAGAAATACATGTCTTGAGGCCCTCGAACCTGAAAAAAGTATTTTTGGAAAAGGATCTGCATATGTGCATAAAAAGCAGAACTAAAAAATGTTAAATGAACAAATATCAAATTTGGTATTTCGGCATCTTCCAAGGTTATCAAGAGGATTCCCTTCCTTTCCATCCCATATTACCGTTTGTGTAGAAAATTTCAATATTTTTTTTTTTATTATTTTCATAAAAAAGACTGATGATTTTGAGCAAAATGCCATACATTTAACATATGTACATAACAATTTTCTGAAAATAGCCTGTGACATTATTTTCATTTGGAGGAAATTTTGTGTCAAGTTAAACCATAAGGGATAGATAAAAACATACATCACAAAAACTTTAGATCTCTTTGAAAAGACAAAGTTTATTTCAAATATTTTTTTCATTCATTTCAGAAAACAACTCCAGAAATTAGTCCCTCAAAAGAGTAAGTGATGGAGTGTTAAAAACCAACTAAAAGTTCACAACTAAAAGTTCACAACTAAAAGTTCACAACTAAAAGTTGTTTTTTTCAGCCATTATTATTGTTTGAATTTCACAATACAGGGTGTATATAAATGAATATCGGGGTTTTAACTCTTTAGAATATTTATTACATTCAACTTACAGTTATAAATATGTCAAATGAAAAAGCAACTCAGTTTTACCAAGAACCTTATAAATGTTCAATGTGACTACCCTTTGTCATACGGCACACATCAAGTCTATAGCCAAGTTCTTCCCAAACGGTGATAAGTGTGTATTCAGTAATTGTAGCAACAGTTGCTTCAATCCAGTTTCTTAATTCAGGGAGGTCAGCTGATAGCGGAGGCACATACACACGATCCTTGATGAAGCTCCAAAGGTAAAAATTGCATGGCGTTAGGTCAGGAGAACATGGAGGCCATGCATAGCAAGCCCTGTCATTGGGGCCCTTGCGGCCTATCCAGTGCTTGGGTACAGTGACGTTCAACCAATCGCATACTTCATTATGCCAGTGAGGTGGCGCACCATCTTGCTGAAAAATGAAGTTCTCTGGCACATTTTCTTCCAACTGAGGAAAGAGCCATTGCTCTAGCGTATCAAGGTAAGAAGTGCCAGTTACAGTAGGTTCACCAAAATGGAAAGGCCCATAAACTTTTTGCCGGGATATGGCACAAAAAACATTCACTTTAGGGGAATCTCATTGCATTTGTACCATCTCATGCAAATTTTCTGAGACCCAGATGTGCACATTATGAGTGTTAACATGTCCACTAAGGTGAAAGGTCGATTCATCACTGAGTCGATTCATCACTGAAGACAACACGAACCATAAAATCATCATCATAATGAAACATGTCATTTGTGAAGTTGGCATGTAACCCGTGGTCTGTCGGCTTTAGATCCTGTAATGACTGTAAATGGTAATAAGTGTTTTCTTACAACTTTCCAAACAGTTGACACAGGAACTTGTAATTCACAACTAGCCTTCCAGACTGATTTCTTTGGGCTATGAGTGAACAACTCTCTCACTCGCTCAGCAGTCTCTTCACTTACTCTTGGCCATCCCATGCTCTTCCCTTTACAAAGGCAGCCAGTATCTTCAAACTGATGATACCATCTACGAATGTTATTATCACTAGGAGGATCACAAGTGAACTTAATGCGGAATGCACGTTGCACAGTAACTACAGATTCGGTCTTTACAAACTGCAAAACACAAAACACTTTCTGTTTACTAGTTGCCATCTTTGCTACTACCGCTGTTGCACGCATATGCGCACCGATGCCAACAAACAAAACTGTTTAAGTTGCTTTTTCATTTGACGTATCATTTATATCTGTAAGGTAATAAATATTATAAAGAGTTAAAACCCCGATATTCACTTATATACACCCTGTATTTCAAGATTTCCTAAAGTGCTTTCACTGTTCATTTGTTTCTTGCAAAATCATTCAAACAGTGTGAAGTTTCTACACCAGCATATAGTACTACTTTTAAATCTTTAACAGTGTAAATATAAATGACAGTAGTTAGAAGAAAATAATATAACGTAACGTATTTTACTTCTTTTTTCAGGGCTTGCTGAGAAGTTTCCCACCAGAAGCAAAAATGATTTAAAATCAGAAGAAAGCATTAGGATTTCAGAGATTATTTGTTCTAAACCACCATGGTTCAAAGATCATCTTTATAGGGGGCTACTTCCTTCATGTTTTGTTGATATTTTGATGCATCAGACATACTTCTGCCCACCACAAGTGGAAGATTTCTCTCTCTACTTTTCACATGATGTCAGTCTACCAATTCTGCAGGCGATATTTGGAATCCTCGTGGAGGACAAAAGCTCAGTCTTGACCTACACAGGCCGTGTTCAAGGAGAGTTAATAAAGCTAACCATTTCATGTCCTTCAGGACGTACACTAAATCCCGGAAAGGCATCTTATTTGTATGAGATCTTGCGTTTCTCCTCAGCAGATATAGAGGCACTTGAGAAGTTCCCTGAAGATTGGCAGCTCTATATGGCAGCAGTGGCATACTGGACAAAGCATGTAACAACCCCAGAGATTACTGAAGTACATATTCAAGCTTTGTTGTTCAGTATCGTGATTCTAAATGTTGTAGACAGCCACGTGGGATACTATCGCACTAAAAAGAAGTTTCTAAGACAAAATGCAAGTAAATTAAGAAAAATACAGAAGCAGAAAATTACAGAGACAGAAAATAGTGCAAAAGTTGAACAGCCAGATATTACAACAATGAAAGTAAACTCTTCTGAAGATCTTTTACTAGCACGCAAGCAGGTTGACCCTGAGGATTGTCTTGTGCTAGTAGAACAGATACTTCCATTCCGTCAGTTAGACCCGGCCTTGAAATCTCGTCCCAAACTCTTCTCAATAACAACAGTGCATATGTTTTCCCAGTTCCAGAGTTGTCTTCTACACATATCCTATCTAAATGCACTTCTGCAGTTTCCTCTGGTTCACTGTAAGCCAGCATGCTTCTTCTCAGGCACAGTGGTATACAATGCCTATAGCAATTTCAAGAAACGTAACAGTGTAGAACATTACTTGAGGACCCATGTTTTTAACACAGCACCATCAATATTACATTTTTACAACATTCTGTTACATCATGCAAAATGTTTACTTCCAAGTGTGTTCGGTGAGGGAACATCAAACAAAAAGAAACATAAGAGGGGGAAAAGAAGTGTCCTCAAGAAAGATAATAATGAAGAGGAAGACAATTCCCATGAATTATCAGAGGATGCAGATGTTGTTGCTTTATTGGCAAATAATAAGTTCAAGTTACTCAGTATCAGTTAAAAATTATTATTTTATTAAATTTGCTAAACATTTGTAAATTTGTAATATAAAATGTTATATTTTAATACATTAAAAAGCATTTTAACTTTTGGACGTTTTATAATGGGACTTGCATATATTTTAATAATCCTTCCTTTGTTGGGTAGAGTCAGACTGAAATATTCAGTGCCATAGCCAAGATTTGAAACTCAGATGACCTGGTCTCTGTCCAGTTGCTCTCAACCATTGAGCTACCATGACCAATATGCCAGTATGACATTAAATAACTGAATATAACACAAATATCAACAAAGACAAAACACTACCATGATGTGTTATTACTTACTGAACTGTATGATTTTTAACATTGATTATTATCAGTTAACATACCCATATTTGCTCCCCAACCATACTTACAGAGTGGTGGGAGGTAAGGAATTATTTTAGTTAAAGAAAAGTTGCCAACCTCAGCTGGGAATCTAACTTGGGTTCTCTGGTGTGAAGCCAGAACATTGTCCACTCAAATACAGAAATAGTGGTAGCTTTGATAGATAGAGTCAACATGAAAAATTCAATGCCATGGCCGGAATTTGAACCACGGATCTCCTAGTTTCCGTCCAGTCGCTCTAACCCATTGAGCTACCATGGCCAACATGCCGTCCTGACATTAAATTCTCCATTTGACTCATATTTCCCCGGTAGACCACTAGGGGCTCTCGCATCCGAGATACACCGTTTTTGGCGACTTACTATCGTAAGTACTTGAGTCCCAGGCTTCATCATTTAACTCTTATTATTTTAGTTAATTGATGGAAATTAATCATTTCTTCATACTAGCCGTATATAGGCTAAGGTTTTTGATAGACTCAACATGAAAAATTCAATGCCATGGCCGGGATTTGAACCACGGATCTCTGGTTTCCCGTGTTCAGTTTTTTAACTAAAATTATGCGAACTAAGAGACGGTACACTATGTACATTAATACCTCTAGCATGTATGTATATTTTGGAATTAGTGATCCGTGTAAAACAAAATAAACTACAAATACAAAATTACAAAAATGCCGATATTCACAAATACAATACACGTCAGAAAAATGACTTTCACATTCAAAGTTGTAGAACAGAAATCTTCAGGTCTAGTGCTATCAATAAAGGTATAAGATTATACAACAGGCTACCAGAAAATATTAAACAAATGAAGAGCCTTATACATTTTAAAAAGGGAGTAAAACTCTTTTTACTGCAACATTCCTTTTATTCTATAAAAGAATTTTTAAATGTTAATTAGTTTTAAGTGATTGTAAATAATGACAGTGGACATTAATGTAATTTTTATACTATGACGTGTCTGATATCAATCAAAAGGACAAAATAAATTGAATTAAATTGAATTAAATCATGAATTAGAGTAAACTCCACATTTGTGAACAATTACTTTTATATAGCATTTCTCTATGGTCTTTATATAGTTTATATTTATTTGCTTTTTCTACTTTAGACTTTTGTTGGATCCTGTATCTGTTACAGTTTTTAGTCTTTTGTAACTTTTTATATTTATCTTTGTATCTTGAACTGACGTGTCCTATAACATATATATTATGTTCCAAAGGATGAAATAAATACAATTCCAGCCGTGCCATGGCTCAGTGGTTAGACTGCTTGGCTCTCACCTCGTTGGCCTGGGTTCAATCCCAGGCAACCGCAAAGTGGGATTTGTGGTGGATAACATGGTGCTGGGGTGGGTTTCCTCTGGGTGCTCTGGTTTCCCCCAACATCATTACACCAAGTGCTCCATCATTCATTCATCTCAGGTGTTGGGCCGACTACTCAACCCTAATTTCATCTCAGGTCAGATGCTTTGGCTCCCTTGCTCTGAGGGAATCCAAGCACCTCCTAACGTCAGCATTGACGAGAAAGGGAGGGAAAATTATTTATAATACCAGAATAATTACAAACAGCATTTACTGGCAATGAAAATATTTTTACTGTGTCATTTTTTATTACTAGTTCCATAAAATTAGCATGAAAAAATTATTTGGGTAATTAGATTACATATCAAACTATAATGAACATCAAATTATTACAAATATTACAGATAAATAAAATTATTGACGCCGTGGCATAGTAGGCTAAAACAGCATGCCTTGGTCCGTGGCCACGGAAAGCGACCCAGGTTCGATCCCACCCATGTGGTGGAGATTTTAGGTCCCGGGTATAGGACCGGTGCCCACTCAGCATCGTGAGGAAAGTGAAGAGTTTATGCTAGGTAAGCGGTCCAGGTCATGGAAACCAACATTCCGGCTGGGGAATGCCGAGATGCATTATAAAATGAAATAATTTGTGACAAACTTCGCTTTTCTGTTTAAAAAAATTATAAATTCTTCCAAAAAATTAAATGGAGTAATAGATTTAATAGTTCGAGGAAAATATTTATCTTGAAAAAAGAAACTGCATAATACTTTTTTTTTTTTTTATATATAATTTATGTCCTCCAACATTAAGTCATGGAAATTAATTGTTCTTTCACACTGGCCGTGTGTAGGCTAAATTGTGGAAACGTGGAGTCAGACTGACAAATTCAATGCCATAGCCGGGATTTGAACCACGAATATTCTGGTCTCCGTCCAGCCACTCTAACCATTGAGCTACTATGGCCAACGTGTCGATATGACAAATTCTCCAACTGACTTGTATTTTTTCCGGTAAACCATTTTAGGAGTTCTCATAAACACATGAGACAACTACCTTAATGACGACATACTATGCTGTAAGTACTTTAAGGTCCGGGTATAACATTAAATTCTCCAACTGACTCGTGTTTTTCCCGGTAAACCACTAGGAGTTCTCATAAACACATGAGACAACTACCTTAATGACGACTTACTATGCTGTAAGTACTTTAAGGTCTGGGTATGACATTAAATTCTCCAACTGACTCGTGTTTTTCCCGGTAAACCACTAGGAGTTCTCATAAACAAATGAAACAACTACCTTAATGGTGACTTACTATGCTGTAAGTACTTTAAGGTCCGGGTATGACATTAAATTCTCCAACTGACTCATGGTTTCTTTTTTTTTTTTTTTTTTTTTTTTTTTTTTTTTTTTTTTTCCAGTAAACCACTAGGAGTTCTCATAAACACATTAGACAACTACCTTAATGGTGACTTACTATGCTGTAAGAACTAAAAGGTCCGGGTATGACATTAAATTCTCCAACTGACTCATGTATTTCCCAGTAAACCACTAGGAGTTCTCATAAACACATGAGACAACTACCTTAATGGCGACTTACTATGCTGTAAGTACTTTAAGGCCCGGACATGACATTAACCGCTTCGCCGATGGCCATTTAAACCCTTCAGGGGCCGGAAACGGATACCCAATAAACAGAAGAGGACATTTAAATTGTCAAATGCTGTAAAAATGCATCATAAATACAATTCCGTATCTTCCGTATTTATTAAGTTATTTAAACGAAACAAAAACTGGTTTAAAACTCATTAAAGGCAGTATAAATCTACAGTAACAATAAAGTAGAGACTACATTAATAAATTGTTGAAATTTCACTACTTTGTTTCACTGTAGCAAAAGCCATTCTTTGTGCCGAACGCGCCTAATATGTGAATCATTTTGTTTTGTGTGTATATGAGCCATAGTATGTATGTATAGCTACGCAAGCGACTTCTCAGGTTCAAGTTTAGTTTATTTATGCTATGCCAAGCGCTAATATAACGAGAATATGTTGCGTCACACACTCACACACTGGAATGAAAACTCTGTCAGCATCTGTTATTACAGTGTTTCTCAACCAAGGTTTCTAGTAGCCTTATGCAGCAGTTTTCGCTCTGTATTTCAGTTATTTATACTCTCTCTGTGTTCAAAGTGATTTCTTGTAGCTATCAAGAGCTAAATGTATGGCACATTTGAAATTGTTAAATTTCAATGTTAACCATGGCTTATCCCGGTAATGTAGCAAATAAATTAGCTTGGGTATGATGTGTACAGGCTTCTGATATTACTGTAGAAAATCTGGAAGATTTGTTGTATGATTATGAAGGAGATCTTTAGGACATACGTAGCAGTAACATGTACTGCTCTACAGCTGGCATGTTAGCTACTCCATTGTTTGGGGAAATGGCGGGTCAAATATGGGTGATACGGATCTGCTATTACCAGCTATCCCTCTGTACGGAAAACAGTTAAATGGTAAAAAAAAAGTATTTTTATACCACTGGATGTAACTATGCACAGTTGTTTAGTAATTTTCAGAGCTGTAAAAGACATTCATCTACCTGTACTTGCGCGTATAAAGAGCTCGTAACCTAATTGAGTATTATAATACTCAGAGGCCTCTTTATACTAGGGGGTAGCAAAATTCACCACATCATCCCTCATACTTGAGAGAAAACACTTTCCTAAAAGTATACCACTCACACCCAAAAAACTTGTAACCATTTTGAAAATGTGTAGTGTGTTGCGAAAAAGAAGTTCGCAAGGAAACCAATATTATTTGGTGTGAATCTGCAGATGTGCCCTTGGGTGTTTATCCAGGTTTGGAGGTGTACAATTCAAAAAGAAACCTTTAAGGATACGTTTACATTCCTTATAGAACTAATTTAAATTTATTGTAAAACAGCAAGATTAAAATAATTGGCGTTAAATGAGCATTAAATGCATGTATGCGCAGGACGTCTATACACGTCCATATCGGTTTGGGGCATTTTAACTTGGACGTCATATGACGTCCATATCGGTGAAGGGGTTAAATTCTCCAACTGACTCATGTTTTTCCCAGTAAACCACTAGGAGTTCTCATAAACACATGAGACAACTACCTTAATGATGACTTACTATGCTATAAGTACTTTAATGTCCGGGTATAACATTAAATTCTCCAACTGACTCGTGTTTTTCCAGTAGACCACTAGGAGTTCTTATAAACACATGAGACAACTACCTTAATGGCAACTTTCTATGCTGTAAGTACTTAAGGTCCAGGTATAACATTAAATTCTCCAACTGACTCCTATTTTTCCAGTGAACCACTAGGAGTTCTTATAAACACATGAGACAACTACCTTAATGGCAACTTTCTATGCTGTAAGTACTTAAGTTCCGGGTATGACATTAAATTCTCCAACTGACTCATATTTTTCCAGTAAACCACTAGGAGTTCTTATAAACACGTGAGACAACTACCTTAATGGCAACTTTCTATGCTGTAAGTACTTAAGGTCCGGGTATGACATTAAATTCTCCAACTGACTCGTATTTTTCCAGTAAACCACTAGGAGTTCTTATAAACATATGAGACAACTACCTTAATGACGACTTAGTATGCTGTAAGTACTTTAAGGTCCGGGTATGACATTAAATTCTCCAACTGACTTGTATTTTTCCAGTAAACCACAAGGAGTTCTCATAAACACATGAGACAACTACCTTAATGATGACTTACAACATGTAAGTACTTTAAGGCCCGAGCTTTATAGTTCAGACCACTATTAGGTACAATTAATGGAAATTAATTTTTAATTGTCTTAAAATTATTTTAAAACTATCTTAAAATTATTTTAATTTTCAATTATAAATAAATCTACATTTCCACAACATTAAGTCATATCGGACGATGAATGAAACCTTGTATTTGTATTTATTTAATCCTTTGGAACATAATACATATGTTATAGGACACGTCAGTTCAAGATACAAAGATAAATATAAAAAGTTACATAAGACTAAAAACTGTAACAGATACAGGATCCAACAAAAGTCTAAAATAGAAAAAGCAAATAAATATAAACTATATAAAGACCATAGAGAAATGCTATATAAAAGTAATTGTTCACAAATGTGGAGTTTACTCTAATTCATGATTTAATTCAATTTATTTTGTCCTTTTGATTGATATCAGACATGTCATAGTATAAAAATTACATTAATGTCCACTGTCATTATTTCATTTCATTTTTCATTTCATTTTATTTCATCCTTGTGTTAAAAGTACATAGGATACGTCACATACATAATTTAATTACAAAATTTAATTACAAGGTTTAATTACAAGGATATGTCACATACATAATTTAATTACAAGGTTTAATTACAAAGTTTATTTACAAATCTGTTTCTCTCAAATTTCACATACCTGTAAAACACATCCACACTCATTGTTACTAAAATTAGGCAAGTGAGTCAACCTTGTATATACTTTTCTCCACTTACAAGTTTTTTATGAAGACTAGTTTCTGGGGACTTCTCCCCTATCATCAGCTCTGTGGTAGACTTACATAAAAAACTTGTAAGTGGAGAAAAGTATATACGAGGTTGACTCACTTGCCTAATTTTAGTAACAATGGCACTCCACTTTCTGAAATACTTCTTTTTATTCTATACATCTACACTCATTTACACATTTTGTTTACATTTAGTGTTGTACTTAAATTCTTCAGTATTGTAGAAAGCATTTTCTAGTAAATAGTTCTTAATGGTTTTTATTTGTATCTCTCTTTGTTTCAAGTCTTTTATTTCCTTGGGTAAAGCATTATATGTTCTTTTCCTATACTTTTTATTGAACGATTATTTAATGTTCCCCTGAGTGCAGTTCTATAATAATCATGTTTATTTCTAACATTATAGCTATGCATGTGATTGTTTTTAGCAATTTTTCCATTTAGTAGAACATGCTTGATGCTTTCATAAATGTAGATACACGGAACTGTTAAGATTTTGTATTTTTTGAACCAGTCCCTACAACTGTGTCTTTTTTCTATTTTCCCAATTATTCTAATTGCCCTTTTTTGTAATTTGAATATTTTTAGTACTTCCTTAGCTGTAGTGTTCCCCCATAGTGTTATGCCATATTTTATATACGAATAAATGAAAGCATAGTATACCTGCTTCAGCGTTTTATTATCCATGTTATCCTTAACCTGTTTCATAATGTATAAACCCTTATTTATCTTTCTTGTTATGTACATTATATGTGGTTGCCAATTAAGATTTCTGTCTATAAGCACTCCTAGGAAATTTGTGACTTGTGCCTCAGGAATACTTTCCCCATCTACCTTGAGATCAATGTGATCTGTATATAAAAATTATTTGTGGTTGGTTTATTGACACTCGTCACTTACTTTTTCATATATTTATGAGAGACTAGTTTCAAAGGCCCCGGCCTCCATTTTCAATCTCTTCCCAACTGGCATCTGTTGTTATCTGCTCTCTCTGGTGGTGGAACTATGAACTTTTTTGTCAAATTATCTGCTGGCAGGATTTCAAAGTTCATTACGCGATCCTTATTTTTCCAGATGAATATGTTCTCCCATGTTGTCAATCTATTTTGGTTTATCACTCCTTTTAATAATTTTGGATTTGGATCAATGTCATGGTTTTCATTCCAAAAATGAAATGCTACTGCTGACTTGTCTTCTTGTTTCAATCTGATGTTTCTAAAGTGTTCTTTGACTCTGGTTTTTAAATTTCTTTTTGTTTGACCTATGTAGCATTTTTCACAATTCTTGCAATTTATTTGGTATATTCCAGATTTGTTACCTGAAGGAATTTCATCTTTTGTTTTTGAATTTAGTAATTTTAAAATTGAGTATCTATTAGTAGGTGCCAAGATGATATTTTGTTCCTTGAATATCTTATTAAATGTTTTTGGATGATATGTGAATGAACTGAATATGCTGTTGCTTTCTTTTTCTTTAATAAATGTGGTTGCTTCCTTAATGGTTTTCTTTAGTTTAGATTTTCTAATTTTCTTCAACACCAAACTTTTGTTGTATCCGTTTTCTTCTGCTATGTGTATTATTGCTTTTTGTTCCTTGAAATATTCTTCTTTTTCCATGCTCTGTATGTTTTTCTTTTAGCGTGAAATTTATCCATGATGTCTTTTTTATGTTTAATACCAGATCCAGATTTGAAAAGTAGTCTTTTAATATTTTTATGATACTGTTTGCCTTGTTTTCTACACCTTTAGTAGTGGGATCTGTAACTATTATTGTTGTATCATCTGCATAGCCAATTGCTGTACCTCCATTGTTTGCTACTATTTCAAAAAGATCATTTATATAAACTAGAAATAGAAAAGGACCCAATTTTGAGCCTTGCGGAACTCCTTGTTTAATTGTTTCAAATTTTGATCTTACTTTATTTACCATACCCTTTTCATTTTTGTAGTTTATTTCTACGCACTGCTGTCTGTTTTCTAGATATGATGCAATCCACTTTTGTGCAATGCCTCGAACCCCATATTTTTCTAGCTTATTTTCAAGGATGTTTATATTTACACAGTCAAAAGCTTAGACAGATCCAGAAATATGGCGACTACAAATTCACGATTTTGGAGTGCATTAATAATTTTATCATTTGCTTTATCTATCACATTTATTGTTGATTTATGTTTTTGAAATCCATATTGTAGCTCTGCTAAGATTTTCTGTTTTTCAAAATATCCTTGTAGTTGTTTCAAAAACACAGCCTCCATCACTTTTGATATTGCAGAACATAATGTGATTGGTCTGTAGTTTTCTATATTGCATTTGCTTTCTCTTTGTTTGTATATTGGTCTAACAATCGCTCCTTTTAATGTATCTGGAAATACTCCATGCATCAGTGAAGTGTTTATTATATGAGTGAGAGCCTCAACAATTTCATATTTTATGTTCTTTAGCATTTCGTTTGATACTTCATCTAAGCCAACAGATTTTTTAAATTTTAGCTTATTTATTTCTCTTAAAACTTCCTCTTCTGTTGTTTCGAAGATTACCATAGAATTAATTTGGGCAAAATTTGATATTATTGTTGAGTTTAGAACTTTGGGCTTTGAATATAGCTGTTTTGCAACATTTATATAGTAGTCATTGAATATATTACATATTTGTTTAGGATCTGTTATCTTATTATTTTTATGATTTATTTCAATATTTTCTATTTGTTTAGTTTTGCTGTTTTTATGTATTTGGTTTACAATTTTCCACACTGCTTTTGTTTTGTTTTCTGCTTTTTCAATTTGTTCCTTGTTATAATTCATTTTAGCCTGTGTAATTACTGTATTTAGTATTTTGTTATAATTTTCAATATAATTTAGAGATTTCTCACTCATATTTGGCTGTTTTATTGAATTTAAAAACCTCACCCTATTGCATGATTGTTTTATTCCTTTTGTCATCCATTTTGTGAAATCATTTTCCTTACCACCTGAAATTATTTTGAAGCTTCTTAATGGCATCATTTTTTGTAGACCATTTTGCAGTATTATACTTAAAATGTTATATTTTTCATTTATATCATCAGTGTTATACACCTTTTCCCAGCTTACTTCTCTAAGATAATTTCTAAGGTTGTTTAAGCTTTCCTTGTTTATTTGTCGCCTATACTCAGAAGTAACTTGTGTGATATCTCTTTTAAAGTTTAATCTTAACAGTTGTCCTGAATGCTCATCTATCCCTGACTTAATGATTGACGTGCTCCATTTTGTTTCTGGTAAGTTAATAAAGCATTACTTTCTTGGAAGTGTTGAAAACAGTGTTGTTATGATAAATTAACTTTAAAGAGAGTCGATTAAAGACACTAGACAACACTTACTTTTAAACTAGTTCCGGAAAGATTTAAAAGTAAGTGTTGTCTAGTGTCTTTAATCGACTCTCTTTAAAGTTAATAAAGCATTGTCAATACAAGTTTCAGAATATTTTGTTACCCTTGGCTCTTTTATACCAATTTTTAGATTATGCCTATTTAAGATTTCTGTAAGTGATGATTTATATACACTTTCCTTTATCATGTCAATGTTTAAATCTCCCATTATAGTATAGTATTTTAATCTGTTAATCTTTTTTTCGTTTATTTTGTTTAGTACATTTTCTATGATTTTAAGAAATAGATCTTTGTTTCCCCCAGGCGATCTATATACCCCGATTAGTACTATCCTGGCCTCTTTTAAAAATACTTCTATTGCTGCTAGTTCACATACTATTTCCTCACTAAAATTACTACAATCTACCTCTTTGAACTTTATATTATTTTCTACATAAATAGCCACACCTCCACTTTTGTGTTGCTGCCTACAAAAGTGTGACCCTAGTGTATAACCATGGTAATTATTTGCCACAATTTCCTCCGATTTTAGGCCATGTTCTGTTTGTATCATAATATTAGGCTTCAGATCTGTTATATTTAACTCTATCAGTGTTCGCTTGTTACTTACATACTGACAATTTTGATGAAATATTACCAAGTCATTGTTGTTTCTCTTTTGTACAATTTTGTCTACCTTTACATTTTCATAAGCTTTTACTTTATTGGTAAAATTTTTTGTGTTTGGTTTCTCTATTTTACCTATTTTAACTTTTTCCTCAGTTTGTTTTAAATATATTTTGTCATCACCTAGGTCTGTTTTTAGTTTCCCTTACTTATGCATATATTTATAGTATTTTCTATTAATTTACCTAATAAAAAGGATCCCTTTCTATTCAAATGAAGGCCATCCCTTCCCAGACAACTATCATCTAAAAATTTGTTTACATCTACAAAAAACAGCCTTAAGTGTGTCACATGCCCAGCGTATCCCCTCATTTATATCATCAATATATGCTGTACTTTCATCTCTTCTTCTCACTATACCATTTATAACTACAGTTGCCAGTGGGAAATACTTTTTAGCATACCTTATTACATTATACACCTCTGCCATAACGTCATCTGGTCCTAGTGATTTGTGAATGTCATTTGTTCCTATGTGTAGCACTAAAACTAATTAACATTTAAAAACTCTTTTACAGAATAAAAGGAATGTTGCAGTAAAAAGAGTTTTACTCCCTTTTTAAAATGTATAAGGCTCTTCATTTGTTTAATATTTTCTGGTAGCCTGTTGTATAATCTTATACCTTTATTGATAGCACTAGACCTGAAGATTTCTGTTCTACAACTTTGAATGTGAAAGTCATCTTTCTGACGTGTATTGTATTTGTGAATATCGGCATTTTTGTAATTTTGTATTTGTAGTTTATTTTGTTTTACATGGATCACTAATTCCAAAATATACATACATGCTAGAGGTAATATTTGATGTTCTGTTATCCACCCCACTTAGTATCCTTATCGCTCTTTTTTGAAGTTTAAAGACTCTATCTGCCTTTTCCGCCCAGAACACTATCCCATATTGTAACTGACTGTGAAAGTAACCATAATATATATTTCTCAATGCTGCTAAATTTATTAAGCTTTTCAAATGTTTAAGCAAATAACAAATGGAACTCAGTTTTTTTATTAAATGTTGAATGTGTGTGGTCCATTTCATGTTCTCATTTATATGTAATCCCAAAAATTTTGTTTCATTATTGTAGCTAATGGCTGTTTTATCAAACACTATTGGAGGTTTGACCACATTTCTATTTTGGTAAGTATGGAATGAAATGGCAATAGTCTTATTCTTATTAATTTTTAGATGAGTCGTATTTATTACACATCTGCTTCACTTTCGTACCTATTTTGAGGACATGTTTCACAAATCATCGTTTGCATCTATGGCTCTTATGCGACTAAAGCTTGATCCAGTGGTGTGGGTAATTCTGGGGTTTGTTCTGCCATCTGTTGATTTAGTGAATTTCACAGTTAAATCTCGAGTCTTATCCTTATTTATAATTAGTTCATTCGTCTGAAACCATGTGTGCAGTTTACATAGAGTATCATTGAGTTTGGTCTTACGCTTTCTTGATTGTTTCCTTTTATTAGGATGTTAGTGTCATCTGCAAATAAAATAACATCTGTGGAATTAATGGCAGTTGGCAAATCATTTATGTACAACAAAAATAACAATGGGCCCAGGACTGATCCTTGTGGAACTCCTCGCGTAACTCACTTTGGACTGAACTGTATTTAATTTTCCTTTATTTTCAAACTGAAGTTCTACAAACTGTTTTCTAATGCTTAAATAGGATTTAACCCAGTTATTCATAATACCCCTAAAACCATATTTATTTAATTTCCTGAGTAGTATTTCATGATCTAAAACATTGTATGGTTTCGTTAAGTCTAAAAATAAACCCACAACTACTATTTTTTTATCAATAGCTTCTTGAATTTTATTTATTAAACTGTCCATGGCTGTTATGGTAGATCTGTTTTTCCTAAATCCATTTTGGGCCTCTGAAAGAATATTGTATTTTGAGATGAATGATATTCTATTATGAACCAGTTTTTCAAATATTTTAGAAAATGATGATACGATTGATATTGGTCTGTAATTTTCTCTTTTATTCTTCTCCCCTTTTTTATAAAGTGGCTTAATTTTTGATACTTTTAACTTATCTGGAAATACACCCGATTACAATGATGCATTATAGAGACTGACTAGTGGCTTAGCTATTTGATGTATTGCCTCCCACAAAAGCATTTCTTCAAGTTAGGGAATAGAAAAAAGTCACATGTGGCTAAATCCGGACTGTAGGGAGGGTGAGGGATGTAGTTCACGTTGATTTTTGCAAGATATTCACCAACAACATTGGCAATATGCGGCCATGCATTATCGTAGTCCAGCATCCAGCCTGCTTCATGGAAATGTGGTCTTTTGCGCCTGATATGGACTTGCGATGTTTTCAGGACATCCCTGTAGTATTGTCCAGTTACTGATGTGTGTGCAGGTACAACATGCTGATAAACTATTCCATGAATATCAAAGAATGAGATGACCATAACTTTCCCACCAGAAGCAACCACTTTTGCTTTTTTGGGGGTTGGTGATGAAGGGGATTTCCACACTGAGCTTTGCTGTTTGCTCTCAGGATCAAAATGATGTAGCAAAGTTTCATCAGCAGTGATGAAAGAAACTCCGGATCTTCCTCTAACATCAACTTTAACTGCATGTTACCTCCATTTCAGAGGTAGGCGATACTGAACATGTCTGAACTTGCCTGGTTCTCATAGGCAGGAACCAGGAGTACCAACAGTGAAACTACAACGGCGTGTTTGCTTCACATTAACTTAACAGAATATAATAAGATTGAATTTTAGTGCTAAAAATTATGACGTAAAAAAGTTATGATCATTCTGTATTGAACAGACCTCGTACTACAGGCTATGTAATAATGTGTGCTGGCACTCAAGAAAACAGAACACGGTAGCAAAATCAACAACTGAGGCAGAGTACATTGCTGCAGCAGAATGCTGTACAGAGTTCTCATATTTAAGGACATTGATTGAACAGCTGACAGGAACAACTGTGAAAGTAATTTTGTATGTGGACAATCAAAGTTCAATAAAATTAATCAAATCAGGCCAGTTAAGTTTGACAGGAAAAAGGCACATTGAGGTGAAATTCCATTATTTGAGTGAGAAATTCCAGAATGGAGAATTTGAAATAAGATATTGTCCCTCAAACAGTCAATTGGCTGATATATTTACTAAACCACTGTTATGCTTAAACTACAACAAACTTAAAGATATGCTAATAATATGAGAGTACTGTAAGAAATTTTTGAAATGTATTATACTGAACATTTAATTATTACACATTAATGTAAAAAAAAAAAAAAAAGAAACATTTTACCATTAAAGGAGTGTGTTGTAATGTAGCTAATGATAAAATGTTTTAGTTGTTTGTTATTCTATGGCAATAAGCTAAGCCATTGTCAGTACAAGGTTAAAGTTATCCATGATGGCAATAAAATGTGTGTTATACAGTTTAAAAAGATGTTCTCCTTCAGAAGTAAGAAACAACAACAGTAATATGACATGCTTAGTTTTCCTTTGTGTATGTGTGTCTAGTGCATAAGTAGTAGTTTATTCATCCTTTTGATCATAGTACATGATATAGGACACGTCAAGTACTTATAACTAAAAATTATACAGTAAACATTTACACAACACAAGTTTAGAAATGAAAATTCAGAAACTGTATGTACAATTTATCTGTAGTTGACATTAAAAAAAGAATTCACCGATACTATAAAAACAATGTTCTAACAGGAACTTTTTCACACAGCATTTAAATTTAGGAAGTGCAGATATTGTCAACCTAGTATATTAAATTACACACCCAGAAGGGGTTCATGAAAAAGTATTTAAAAACTCATCAACTGAGTAAATACAATGTTGCAATAGCAGATGTTTCACCTTGCACTTAAATGCAGTTTCTGAGGTGGTGAGTTTAATATTATCAGGTAACTTGTTATATAAGGTAATTCCAGAGTATGTTACGCTTTTGCTGAATTCAGTTTGACTATTTCTAGTGAGATAATCATGTTTTTCAGAGACCAAGTGTTTTCTAACAAACATCACGACTTCTAGTATATATGGACAAGGAAGTGGTAATATATGGAGTGATTTGAATAAATTGATACAAGAATCCCTTTGTTTCTTTCCCATTATTGTTCTGATTACTCGTTTTTGAATTTTAAAGATTATATTTTCTTCATCACAGTTACCCCAAAAAAATCACTCCAAATTTTAGTAAGCTATTGAAATGAGCAAAGTATAGATTCCTCAAAGTGTTCAAATTTGAATTATTTTTTATGGCTCTGAACATAAAAAAGCTGGCTTAGCTTAGATGCCAGTTTTTCAACATGAGTGTTCCATTTCAGGTGCTCGTCAATCCATACACCCAAGAATTTAGTAGTGAGTTTATAGTGCACCAATTCATAATCTAATTTTATTTGCGGCTTATATACATTAGTATTCTGAATATGGCTGAAGGAAATGGCTACAGATTTATTCTTATTTATTATTAACCTGTTGTGTATAAACCATTCCTGCATTCTTTGGTCTAAGCTCAATATGTCAGACTTAACATCATTGTCATTTCCCATTACATCTATGGATGTGTCATCCGCAAACAGTACAACCTTATTTGGCTGTAGATGATTTGCTAAGTCATTTATGTATAGCAAAAATAAGAAAGGTCCCAGGACTGAACCTTGAGTGACCCCACAAGTTACCTGTTTTTTCCCCGATCTATGTACTTCGGACGTAAGACTATGGCGGTTTATTTGCACTATTTCAACTAGTTGTTCATGTTGATTTAGATATGAACTAAACCAACTATTTGCTACGCCTCTTATACCAAAGCATTCTAGTTTTTCCAACATTATTTCGTGATTCACTAGATCTAATTACAATGTACAAGGAAATTGGAGCAAACCTATTTTAAATAAAGTTTTATTTAAAGCTTTCCGCATTAAATTCAAATTATACATTTCCACATTACAATTTGTGATCATGTAAGTATGCATCAAAAAGAGAATGTAGTTCACTTTTATTTAATTACTTTCTATATTTCTTTCCTTAAATAAGGGAGGAAGTGTTGCATTTTACCTAGAATTGCAAAACCAAGTCTGCACCAGAAATAATGTCAAGGCTCTCAGAATCCCTCCCCCCCCCCCCCCCAAAGAAAAAGGGTTTATGTGTGTTTGTAAAAATAGCATAATTCAAAAATAAAAAGTATATTAATTTGCCATTAAAGTTCAGTATCCTTCAAAAAGTACTATGGATATAGCACATACACAAAGTGTAAAAAGTGTTTGTACACTTACATTGTTTTGCATTAGAATGTGCATCAAACAAGAAGCACAGGTTTATACAAGACATCAATACAAAACACTTATTTGCACAAGTACACAAACAGAACCGCAATGTGATGTGTATAATCGTAAACATTAAATAAAATGCACAAAAAGACATTTAAAATAGGCACAAAAAGTGATGGTAAACTTGCGGTAGTGCTTTGACAACATAAGCTCAAAGGCTTAACAAGCCAACATTCACCTGGCAGCTTACCTGTAGATAGCAGTGATAAGAAACAGAGCAGGGTCAGACAAACAAACACACAGGAACATCAAAATGGGGAGCAAGTGCAGGGAAAATAGCAAAGAAACAAGAAAATTGATTATTAAACTCCATAATCAATGCAAATCGCTACTTGAAATATCTCAACTTGTTGACAGACCTCACTCCATTGTGCAGACAATAATAGTAGGTTTTGTGTTTTAAAAACGGTGCAAAACAGGCCAAGAACTGGAAGACCAAAGTTGTTAACAGAGCAAGCTAAAAGAGTTATCTTGCATGAAATAACGAAGAATGCAAGAATCAGAGCTGTGAAGTTGGCTGTGTACTGGGACGAAGTGGTATAAATGTTTTGGCCAGCACTGTTCGCAATGTTCATCGAGAACACATATCATGGTCAAGTGCCCCAGAAAAAGTTCTGGGTGAGTAAAAGAAATCAAATAAAGCAATTAAATTTCGCAAAGAGCACCAAAATAAAGGAACAGACTTCTGGAATAGGGTGGTATTTTCCAATGAGAGTAAGTTCAATATTTTTGGATGTGAGGAAGGTGTATGGTATGGCACAAGAAAATTACAGAGCTGCATCCCAAACATCTAGTGCCTACAGTAAAACACAGAGGTGGCTCCGTGATGGTCTGGGGGTGTATGAGTGCTTCGGGTGTGGGTCGACTGTGCTTTATTGACGGAATTATGGACCATAAAATCTATATGGATATTTTAAAGGAAAATCTCCAAGATAGTGCCCAGAAACTAGGTCTTGAGAAAAATTTTATGTTTCAGCAGGACAACGAACCCAAACATACAGCTGGAAATACTCGCTTGTGGCTGCTTTATAACACACCAAAACAACTTCATACACCTCCCCAGTCACCAGATATCAACTCTATAGAACACTGTGGTCTAGTTTGGAGAGGAAAATCAGAAATCACTCATTTTCCAATAAAGAAGGATTAAAACTGGCATTTCAAACAAAATGGGTCCTAACTGAACCAAAGAAAACAAGAGAGCTAGTGGAATCAATGCCGCGGAGACTGGAGGCAGTTATAAAAGCAAAAGGAA
This sequence comes from Mantis religiosa, assembly GCA_030765055.1. Lineage (NCBI taxonomy): Eukaryota > Metazoa > Arthropoda > Insecta > Mantodea > Mantidae > Mantis > Mantis religiosa. Next base: position 725,201 of record JAUKNK010000331.1, on the reverse strand, counting down.
AGCCCACCAACTATTGAATGATGGTATACATTATAGAAATGTTATTGAAATCGTAGGTGTGCGATCACTTTTTGTGCAAAATAGTAGCATATCTCTTATTTTAAGAAGAAATAATTAATGTATTTATATGTTTTATTACCTAAAATATTACTAAATACAACATAAATACTTTACTGGACATGATTAATTTATTTTTAAATTTGCTAAACATCCCATTCCAGTTTCTCCAAGAATTTTAATGTAATTTCTTATTTAGGTAGTTTTTATTCATCCTTTTGATCATATTACATGATATAGGACACGTCAAGTACTTATAACTAAAAATTATACAATATACATATATACAACACAAGTTTGGAATGAAAATTCAACTGTATGTACAGTATAATAATAATGATGATGATGATAATGATGATAGTAATAATAATAATAATAATAATAATAATAATAATAATAATAATAATAATAATAATAATAATAATAATAACAGTGTACGAACACTTTTTACACTCACTGTAATCAAATTTTTGAACATTCAACTTTCCAGCATTTTATAATAGTGTTGCTTAGTGAACCAGAAATGATTTTCATATACATTAATTGATATCACATTGTTTATGTCTTTGAAATATTTGCTGTAACTTTGTTGAGATTGTATGAAATGCCAGCTACTATGGATATACTTTCCCTTCTAAAAATTACATTACTTTTAACTGAATTTCTCTGCAATAGTGTAATTAATTGTAAGCTTTAATACTACCATAGACATTTTGCAGATGGTGCAAAAGAAAAATACTTTACTTGGATTGATAACTCAATTTTCTTTCACTCATTTTGAATCTAAATATATTAAAATTCTCAACATAACCTTAGCATTCACTACATACTTAGGTATAACAATTAAATAAATTATTTGATTGTGATTAAATTGAAGTTGATTAATGCATTTCTTCAATTCCACTTTTATGCTAGGTACGTGTTGAGCTGTATCCCATAGTACCATATGAATGTAGAGGCCCAAAAATAGTCCCTCATAAGGATCCCAAATAAATTTTGGACTCCTTGACAAGCATGGTTGTGATCCCCTTTTACTCCCAAATTCCCAACTTATAATTTGCACAATAATGGAAAAGTAGAACTATTATCAACAATAGCATTCCTTTTTGTGTGTGTGCGTGCGTGTGCGTGTGCGCGTGCGTGTGCGTGCGCGTGCGTGGGTGCGTGCGTGGGTGCGTGCGTGTGTGTGTGTGTGTGTGCGCGCGCGCGCGCGCGCGCGTGCTCTAACGTTAAGTCATATCGGAAGATGAATGAAATGGGTGAAGTGATGTACAGAGTCCGGGGTCCATGGAGCTTAGAGTAGCATGTTGGCAGGCTGTCGAACAGCCCGAAGGGGGTCAAATCGTGTACCTGCTCTGGAAAAAGCTTAAGCACTTAATGGCGGGATGTGGATGTTGCAGGATGTCGGGTGAAAATTATGTAGGTGGAAAAAAAGGAGGTAGCATGTTGCTCCTCGGTGACTGAAGATAAAGGTGCTACAGCCATCGTGCACCGCTGGTGGTTATGTTAACCAGTTACCTGACATTCGTCTATCAGGATAAGGGAAAACCTTATCCAGGTAAGTCACCCTAACCGAGATTCGAACTCGGGACCTCTTGAACGTGAGGCAGACATGCTACCGAAGCGGGCATAGCATGACAAGTATGGTAGAGTGGCATATTCTTTAATTATATGCTTCCTTGCCGTATTTCCGACGACTCTTTCACTTCTCTCTCCTTCAAATGAAATGTGTATGTTTGTGGACCTAATTCATAGTCATAGAGCTTCAAAATAAAATTGACCGTTGTCACTGAAAAGTAGTGGTTAAAGGTTGCAAAAACCACATTCGCCTGCTCGGAGGATCTCAGGATGCTAACCGCGTCTCACCCCTTAGTACTCCATTCCATTCATGACGCCCGTTGTGGGCAAAAGAGGTGTAGGATATTATATATATTATGACATTAATCTACACAAGTTTGTAATACAGCGGTCAGGTGATAGGAAGACTGGTCGGTCTGTTACGTCGCACAATTTAATAAATAAATAAAAATGTGTACGTGTACAATTTTTAAAATGGGCCGATTAAAACATAATTGCATAATATAATTCACAATGAAACGATCTCCGAATGTTGAAGGTTGTGAAAAATCACAGGGACAGCATTTAAGGAAAAATAATAAGGAAAACTAGCCAATGCGTTTGAATTAAGGAAGTGTACCTTGATAAACGGATTTCCAGTTCCGGTGTTTATATGAGTAAGGAAGAGTACGGACAGTAAAATTGGACATCAATATTGAAGCGCTGTATTGGCATTTTTCTTTAAATTATGTATGCATTTATTGTTACTTATTTTGTACTATTACTCGAATATTAATTTAATCATTTAGAGAGATTGTGTCACAATATTCAGTAATCACAGTGATTGTTAAGCATGCAACCAATTTGATAGTTTACTTGCGTAGTACACGTAGTGCAAAGTTGTACGACTTGAAGTGTTTGACAGAAGTGTGTTGTGCCAGTATTTTAAAGCAGATGTAGTTTTGGAATTAACAAGCGGACCATATTTAGCACAGATTTTTGGTTAGTACTTGCTAATGCTTACTGCGGTTTATGCAATAATTGATAGGAATTTAAGGCTATCGCTTATACGTGACCCCTCCCAAAGCGGTAGGCGTATTCCTATTTTGGGTGATGATATGAGGTTGTAAACTATTCACCCATAATCAAGACATATTGAGTTGTCAGAACAGAGATCTATTAAAATTGTGTTGAATGCATGCTGATGAGAAGGGTTACATTAAGAGTTTAACTGATGACCTATATTTTCAGCCACTTACACAGAACGTGACATTTGAGTATCTTATCTGTCAGAATGGCAGATCCAGGATTTCCAAATCAGCACACAACGACGACGACAGTGACTTCATCCAACACCACCGTTCAGACAAATATTCGTTATGATCCAATGTATCTGCGCACCCTTCCAGGTGCACTGAAAATTGCCCAAATTGTAAGTATATAAAGATATGTAATCCAATCTCATGGAAATTAAATAGCTAGTTATGCATTTTACCTACGTGAGGGGCCATGATATAGTTATGTGACAACTTGACATAATGCAGCTTGGCATGTTTTTCTTGAGATTCAAGTAAATCCAGTTTTTGGAAATATGGAACTGATTGAATATATTCAAATCGCCAAAAACCTTGAGAAGCCCCTAAATGTACAACTTATACTCTTACGGTGTTAGATACCTTTAGGGCTGTTTTATTGATTCAGAATTACTTAATGAAAGATGGGTTTATTGGTATTAGAAGAATATTTATTAAATTAAGAGATCAGGTTATCCTGTATTAAGACAGCCACAGTTCCCATCTTGTCTACTAGGTTATGCATGGTGTAGCTTAGGAGGCTGTTGCACTCTGCAGCTCTGAAATACACAAACTATTGTTAGTTTACTTACATTGCCTGTATTCTAGGTATTGTATTTTAAGTAAATATTCCATTATTAAACTTAAGTTCATATTCATTCATATTCATATTTATTGCAACTTAATACAGTGATTGAACACAATTAAGCCATGTCATTTGTAATACATACCCTCTCTTAAAAGTAAATGATTAGAAATAATGGAGAGAACAAATTAAATATGCAAGCTTAGTCATAAATTGCTTAATGGTATAGAATTTAAAAATAAGTATAATATGCTAAAATTAAATATAATATGCTAAAATCAGTAATAAAGCCTAGTTATTTTTAGTGATACATAAATTCTTCGATGGTATAAAATACATTATCTATTAGAAAGGCTTTTAAATGTATTTAAATTATTACAGGTTCTAATTGAAGCGGGAAGTACATTATAGAATTTTATTCCTGTATAACTAGGCATCTTTTCATATAAGTGCATTCTGTGTCCTGGAATAGCGAGATTATTTTTGTTCCTTGTATCATAGTTATGGATATCTGAGTTTGTTGTCATTGGAAACTTATGATTAACCAAGTGAAGAATAGATCTATAAATAAATAAGCTCGGGAGTGTGAGTATCTTTGTTTGCCGAAAGGTATTTTTGCAAGAATCTGTGTTTTAAATTCCCTATATATCTAATAGCACGTTTTTGGAGTATGAATATCCTACTGAGGTTTGTTTTACTGGTTTTATCCCAGATTTCTATCCAATAGGATAAGGCTGAGTGGATAAGGGCAAAATATATAATTTTAGTTGTACGTGGAATGTAATTTTTAAGAGTTCTCAAAACAAATAAGTATTTGCTAATTTGTAGTGCCATTTTGTTGATGTGGCTATTATAAGTTAATGTCCTGTCTATATTTAATCCTAGTAAGTTTACATAATCTACATTTTTTATAATATTATTCAATATGGTTAAAATGGGGGTTGCTTATGTTCCTGTAACCAAAGATTATAATTTCACATTTCTTGGGGTGTACAGTTAAGTTTGAGTCACTGAAATATTTATTTATGGGATTTACTGTAGCATTCATGTATTTTTCGAGTGCAAGTTTTTTCTAGTTATTAGCATAAACGTCACAGAAATCCATGTTGAATTATTCTGTTAGGAAGGCAACAAAAGAAGAGAGAAAAAATAGCTACACTGAAACAAAATACAGTGGAACCTTTTTTACCTGGATGAACTGGAATCAGGGCCTATCCAAGTTAACGAAAATCTGGATTATCCAGAGAATGGCAAAAGAGCAATAAAAACATGTACAAGATCACCAAAATATTTTTTAGGCATTCAGAAATTACTATCAGCAGACTTTCACATAAAAACACATACACTGTATGTACTGTAATAGTCTATGCATTTGTACTGTACTGCAAACTAGTTGGAAGTAAAAAAGGCAGCAAACTTCTGCTGTCCAGTTTAGTGTATCACTTTAAGATTTATTCTGCCATTTGCAACATTTTTTACAAAGCATCTCAAAAAATAACACTAAAATTACATTTTTACAGTTCAGAAATAAAAACAAATAAATCTATTTACAGATTATTAGCAGTTCTAGATATACAATATGGATTCATAACAAATTTTAGCACAATACTAACATATTTTAGTGAAATAAGTAACTCTTCCATTTTTGTATTCGTCAATTGAGTAGAAAGCATTTTTCACTAGGTAAGTATTTATTGTGGAAATTTTCCTCACTTCATTTATTACCTTGATAGAGTGAGGTAAATGATTGTATAAATTTTTTGTGGTACTTTCAATACATTTGGCAGCTAATATTCTCCTGAACCTATTTCTAAAGTAGTTCTGTTTTTTTCTTGTATTATATTCATGAATGTTAATATTTTTTCCTTCTAAGTGGTTTCTTATTACATGTTTGAAACATTCAAATATATATCAACAGGGTAATGTGAGTATTTTGAGTTTTTTAAAACTACTTTTACATGATTGTCTCCTAGGGATTTCTTCCATTATTCTTATTGCTCCTTTTGGTTGCCTAAATGTTTTTAACATATTTTTCTTACCTGCTGCTGCCCATAAAATGATCCCATAATTTAGGTGTGCATGTATAAATGCATAATAAACTTTCAGTGCACTGACTTCATCCATAATTTGTGTTGTCTGTTGTAATACATATATGCCCTTGTTTATTTTCTTGTTGATCTTTTCTATATGTTTGTGCCATTTTAAACTACAATCTACTTTTGAGCAGCACAGTCTTGCATCCGCTTAGTTCATTTGTAAATGTTTCTGTCTGACTCTTGAAATAAAGCATCGGTGTCTGTTTCCTACTGCTTGTTTGTGGGTCATAACGACAGCTGGTTCATCAATACTGTCTGAATACTATTCATTTTCAGTAACATTGCATGATGCAATAATGCCTTCCTCTGTAATCAATGTCAATGTCTTCTTCATCAACATCGGAACAGCCACTAATATTTTCAAAAAGTCTATAAAATCTTCTTCAACTTATTTTTTCTTCTTCAATTATTTCTTTTTAAATTCAACCTGGTTTATAGTCGCTCACTACATGTCATATTGTGACTGTACTCAAAGTAATTACATAATTACTAAAATTAGGCAAGTGAGTCAACCTTGTATATACTTTTCTCCACTGAAATACTTCTTTTTATTCTATAATTACATAATATCTATGTTAACACAATAATACATCCCGATACAATGTTAAAAAAGTTATACGAATATAACATTGGTATAATTTATAACAATTGTTTGGTAGGTTTACAATAAAGTAGAATATTAATGACAGTACAGTATTGAGAACAATTGTGATGCATTAAAATTACAACTGAAATAATGAAGCATCTTTTGTAAATTGTAGAATGTTACTGATCATTTTAAGATTATTAAGTACATATATATAGCGTGACAGTATCTACCAGGGCAGTCCACACAGAGTGAAGACCGACACCCCCCCGCATCTGACGACCAGGGAGTTACCGAGCTGTCCCCAAAGGGTGCCTGGCGCCTCCGTGGGGCTTTCCATAGGGCAAGACCTAGGGACTAACAAGCTCCCCATCTGGTCCTGTGGACTCAGGAGGGGATGGAAGTGGATACGCCACTTACGCACGCCAACCCCAAAGGGGAAGGCTACCAATTAACCTCGGTAGGGCCGCCTGGTGATCTAGCACACCTACTAGCTATGCTGGCTAGCACGCGGGAATATATGGCTTCCCTCAACCCCGTCCGGAGATGTACCTGATCTCCCACAGATATTGGGAACCATTGCCCCCTCAAGTCCAGCCCAATCCGAACAACTCCCATTCAGGGAGGGGCTCAAATGTTCGGCCCAAGGTTCCTCTGGTAACGTCAGAGGTACCACGAGTGCTAGGGATCCGCAGCACTCGCACCACAGTAGCTGAAGGGAACGGATCCCCATCCCTACGGGAGATCATTAAGTACCGTAGAATCATCAGATGGAAGCTTGTTCTTCGTCCACCACTTAGTGTATCTGGCACATTTAGTGATGATATGTACAGTTGTTAAAGCTGTCTGACACATCTCGCATTTGGGGGCTGGATCCTTGAATATGATGTGTGAATGCGTGATTCTGCAATGACCAATTCTTAGTCTAGTTAAAGCCACTTACGTTTTAGTTGTTTAAGAGCAGGTCTTAATATTCCGTTAGTCATTATATCATACAGTTTGCTGTTTGAGTTGTTATACCACTGATTGTCCCAGTTTCTTCTGATGTAATTTTTAATATAGACCAATAATCTTAGTAAGTTATGCTTGTAATGTTTCATCTGGAAGTAAACTTGTTGCTTTGCAGGCAGCTGCATCTGCTCGTTCATTGCCATTAATTTGTCTATTTGATGGTATTCACAGTATGTTAATCTGTTTGAGTTGATAGCTTCATTGGATAAGAGTTGTATTTCTTGAATAAATGCATTTTTGGTTTTTGTATCCTTAATGGCTAGAATTGTGTTCAGGGTAAACAATTGCACATCCACATTTTCCATCAATAATAGAACTATTGGTGTATATATGTAAATCATTCCAATGAAGCTTTTGAAATTTCTTCAGTCTTGTTTTCTGGCAAGTCACACATATACCAGGCAACAACTGTAAAGTCATGGTCTTTTCCAACTTGTTCCGAAGCAGGTGAGGTGAGTATAATGAATTCACTCATTCACAAGAGAATTTGTGAATTAAACAGCAATTTTGGCCAACAGTAAAAGTTTTGGTAAAATATTGTAGCCACTGGTTGTGTGAAACTAAACTCCAATGATCATTATTGCAGGGAGGAAAAAATTCCTTCAAATCCATCAGTATTTGTTATGTGAAGAAAGTAAAGAACAGGTTAAAATCTTGCCAATGTAGCAGACATTCCTCTCTCTGTTATGTTGGGGCTCACCTCCATGCATGAATAATAGAAATGGGGGTTTGCTGACAAAACCTTCACTTTCTTATAAAAGAAATCGTCCTAAAATGGGTGGGTGGTGTATTATAGGTTCTGTTATTGTAAATGCAACTGTAAGGTGTTCTCATTCACTTTTATGACAGCCACTACTACCATAACCTGTCCAATTTGTGTGTGTGCGTGCGTGCGTGCGTGCGTGTGTGTGTGTGTGTGTGAGTGACTGCAATTGGAGAATTTGATGTCATGATGGCAAGTTGGCCATGGTAGCTTAATGGGTAAGAGACCGGATGGAAACCAGGAGATCCATGGTTCAAATCCTGGCCGTGGCATTGAATTTTTCATGTTGACTCTATCTAGTTTGCTGTAAATGATGTTAAGGGTTTGTTGCAACTTAACAGTTCATACATTTTAAGTTTTTTTTTTTTTTTTTTTTTTTTTTTTTTTTTTTTTTTTTTTTTTTTTTTTTTTTTGCTAATGCTAGGATTTAGTTTGTATTGGAGTGTCAGTTGGTTAAGTGCTAGCTGCATGTCAACATAGCCCAGTACGCAGATGACATGCTCCTATTCTGCACAGATAAACATTTCAAAGCCTTCCAACAGATTTGGGAAGTTCTTTATGGAGAAATGGTTGTATGTTTCAGCAGTACTACAGATTTTTAGCCCAAATATTCTAAATGATAAATCTTTGGATATATGTACTTGTTTGCAGCTTTACCAGTTGGGAATATTATCCTTAATCTGTATAATTTTTTCAAAATATTTCACATTATTACTTCATTTAAACATGTAAGTCCCTTGCTTTTATTGCAAATAGCTGAATATGAGATACCAGTAACATCTGGTCTCCAGAGGTTCACTAAGATCATTAAAGTAGCCACTGCTGTAAAGTAATCTGTTTTTTTTTTTAAGACTGGTTTAGAGCTTTCCCATTATAGTCGAACCTAATTTAGTTTCAGTGGCAACTAATGTAGAATATTAACATCTTGAGCTTCTTTAGCAGGAAAATAAGATGATGTATATGGAGAAGTGTAATAGGGATTAAGACAAGGTATTAAACACTGCTTTTCTAAGAATATTTTGTAGAAACTACATATAAGTAAACATTGTGGCTAGGAAAAACCATATAAATGTAATGTATTACATTGCTTTCATTCTCACAACTTAAAATGATTGATTTTTGTGAATTAATCAGCGATCATGTATGCATAGTATAATGAAGTTGTTGTTTCAGGTGTTGAATCTGTTAGGATTTATCTGCATCACTGTCTCAATATTGGCAACAACTTCTCGTGGTAGTTGGTTCAACACGGTTGCGATGGGAGGCTTCTGGTTCACAGGCATCATGCTGGCATTGTACCTCTTCCATGTTGTGGAGAAGTTCTACAGGATCCCATGGCTTAAAATAGTACGTATTGTAACCTCCGGACATGCCATTCTCCAGCAATTCTCGCATCATCTCACCTTTCTTGCTAAGTTTTATTTTCTAGGGTAGCATAGAATATCCACATAGATCAGCAGTACTTCAACTTTATGGACATGGCAATACACTATATTATTTTTCTTGCAATGCTGTACTATTTAGGATGACATGGAATATGCAAGTTTTATATATATATATATATCAGAGTATGGGTATAGAGGCTTCTGGAAAGAAGTTAAGATTAGAAGATTTTGACAGACAAGACATTTTTGCCAGTACACGTGACAAAAGCTCACTGAGATTATATAGAGAAATAAAAACAGCCTGGGGGAAGGAAGGATATATAGATATATGTAGTAAGTTAGGGCGAGAAGGTTATGCTTGGGCGAGGACAGGAGTGAGAAACTTGAAAGGTATAGGTCAAGAGAGGGAGCTAGATAAATGTCCGTTGTGTGGAGAAGAGAATGCAGACTTGCATTGTATATTATATTGTAGTCAAACAAAGATATGGAGAGAGCAGGCCTGGCTACGTAAATGAGACAGAAAGGTATAGGTCAAGAGAGGGAGCTAGATAAATGTCCATTGTGTGGAGAAGAGAATGCAGACTTCCATTGTATATTATATTGTAGTCAAACAAAGATATGGAGAGAGCAGGCCTGGCTATGTAAATGGGACAGAAAGGTATAGGTCAAGAGAGAGAGCTAGATAAATGTCCATTGTGTGGAGAAGAGAATGCAGACTTCCATTGTATATTATACTGTAGTCAAACAAAGATATGGAGAGAGCAGGCCTGGCTACGTAAATGGGACAGAAAGGTATAGGTCAAGAGAGAGAGCTAGATAAATGTCCATTGTGTGGAGAAGAGAACACAGACTTGAATTGTATATTATATTGTAGTCAAAGATATGGAGAGAGCAGGCCTGGCTACGTAAATGGGACAGAAAGGTATAGATCAAGAGAGGGAGCTAGATAAATGTCTATTGTGTGGAGAAGAGAATGTAGACTTCCATTGTATATTATATTGTAGTCAAACAAAGATATGGAGAGAGCAGGCCTGGCTACGTAAATGGGACAGAAAGGTATAGGTCAAGAGAGGGAGCTAGATAAATGTCCATTGTGTGGAGAAGAGAATGCAGACTTCCATTGTATATTATATTGTAGTCAAAGATATGGAGAGAGCAGGCTTAACAACATAAATGGGACAATTTGGGGGCGAAGTAGTAATTAGAAACATTTTGTCAGTAAAAGGGGAAAAGAACAGGAGAAATATTGGGAATTATTTAGGGAAGTTAAAGAGAGATGGCTAAGAATAATTAAGAGAAAAATGTAGAGTAGGATAGGTGAAATGGTAAAATGTGTAAAAAGGAGGTCATCCAATACACAAAAACCTAGGGTTAGGTGTATGGAGACCGAATTATTATTCAATGGTGGGCAACATGATAGGATTTTTAGAATTTAGGAATATTCAGCATTTTCCAGTATGGATTTTATAATTGTAATCTTGATTTTGTATTTCCATTTGATGTTGTAAAAGGAAAGATGAGAAATATATACACAAGGGTTGGAACTTTAACAGTGGCAGCACTGCTGTAAAGACAGTATGCAATGGAATCTAATATTGTCAATGATAGTGCACGTTAGTTACTTAACCTATCTTACCTCAGAGTAAATGGACTCTCCCTTTTCACATCACCTACACATGCGCAGTTGAGAGAAAGTCTGTTGTGAGCTAGTAGTCTAATGTATTGTTGTCACAATGTTTTTGAAACAGGAACTGAAATAAGATGTGAAACTTTCCTGGCAATGAATATATTGAGGATGTTCTCAGGTTTCAAGACAGATTTAAAGATCTGGCTTGAAGCCCAAGAATATCTTGAGTGTAGGAACAATTGGGTTGGATCAAGATTGAATGTGGCAGAGCTCATATCACGATGGTGTCATCAAGGTTTTAAAGAGACTTGCAGAACAGAACAGTAAAGGTGTTCAACAAAAGACACTAAACTGTGGCGGATATACATTGACAAGGTTGTCCTAGCATCAGTGAAGTGCATGCTCTTGGCGCATTGCGGACACTGATCAATAACTAATGATTCATGAGCTTGCCCAAACTGGGGTAGCATATACGCTGTGCTTCACATTCTAAAAGAATGCTTGGGTACGATAAAAATTGTATCATAATGGGTTCTACATGATTTGACAGAAATGGTTATGATATTACACTTCTAGGATGCACTTTGAGCACTATGAGTGGAAAGAGGCTTTTTTTATGCCGTATCCATATGAGTCATGGGCCTAATGATATGAACCAAAACCGAAACACTAATCAAACGAATGACTTCATTATGGGTCACCACAAAAATGAATGCTGCTGTTGCTGATTTGCTCAGCTGGGAAGTGCTGTATTCAACATACTGTCCACACTTAGGTCCTTGTGACTTTGATTTGATTTAAAAGATGAAGGAAGCACTTTGTGGCATTTGCTTCAAAACTGTTCCAAAGATTCGTCAGGTAATGCACCACTCCATTCAAACTGTCAACAGAACAGACTGTGCTAATAGTTGTATGCAAGCTGATGACTACATTGAAGGACAGTAAAGCTTAGGAACATGTATTGGTTGTAAATAAATAGTTGCAACTATTAAAGTTCCAACCCACGTGTGTTTGTGTGGAGGTGCATGGTGCTGGCATCTTTCCTGTTATGTAGGGTAACATGAAATATCCGAGTTTAATATCTGTGCCTTATATACAGACCAGTATTTCTTTAGCTGTTGGGGCATGGCACCTGCAGAATCACTGATATAGTGTAATGGCTTTTGTAGCAATGTTGCAAATATTGCTTAAACAAAACATGCAATGTGATTAATGTATAAACCTCTCCATAAAATAATTCATTTTTAACATATTTTAAGGCTTATCAATGTCATCAAAACTCTGTCACATTTAATAATAATGTGTCACAAGTACAAATGAGTAGAGCCAGACTGAAAAATTCAATGTCATAATCGGGATTTGAACCATGGATTTCCCACTCTCCATGTGGTTGCTCTAACCATCTGAACTACTATAGCCAACATGCTGACATGACATTAAATTCTCCAACTGACTCATGTTTCGTGTCATGTTGGCACGTTGGCCACGGTAGCTCAGATGGTTAGAGTAACCGCACGGAGAGTGGGAGATCCGTGGTTCAAATCCCGGCTATGGCATTAAATTTTTCAGTTAGGCTCTACTTAATTCAAACCTTAGCCTACACACGGCTACTGTGGAAGAAATGATTATTTTTGTCAATTTACCTGGATAAAATAGTGGTTTAACTATAAAGCCTGGGACTTAAGTACTTACAGCATAGTAACTGGTCACAAAAGGTGTGTGTCTCATAGCATATGAGAACTCCTAGTAGTCTATCGGGAAACAGATGAGTCAGTTGGAGAATTTAATGTCATGTCGGCATGTTGGCCATAGTAGCTTAGTTGGTTAGAGCAACCGCACATAGAGCGGGAGATCCGTGGTTCAAATCCCGGCTATGGCATTGAATATTTGTCTGGCTCTACTCATTCAAACCTTAGCCTACACACGGCTGGCCGCGCCGTGGCTCAGTGGTTAGACCGCTTGGCTCTCACCAAGGCGGCCCGGGTTCGATCCCAGGCGACCGCAAAGTGAGATTTGTGGTGGACAACACGGCGCTGGGGCGGGTTTTCTCCGGGACCTCCGGTTTCCCCCGCCATTTCATTCCACCTGTGCTCCATCTTCATCTCATGTATCATCAGTGTCATCGCCTGCGGTGCCGTATGTAGTAAAAGCGGGCGTTAAACACTACACATTTCATTTTACACACGGCTAGTGTGGAAGAAATGATCATTGCTGCAAGTACCTCTGATAACCAAGTTGAATGAAGCGGTATTGAAATTTGAGAGCGTGAAAACCCCACCAGTTTTCAGATCTTTGGAAACTTGATATATAGATTAGAATTTCTAAAATGCAAATCAGGAAATTGGAATCAAAGACTGAGCACAGCATTGTATTTATTTATACTAAACTTGTTTTTATTTTCAGGAGTTTGTATTCTGTGCTCTTTGGGCTGCTTTCTACCTGATTGCGGCTTCATTAGCAGCAGATTATGGGAAATTAAATGAAGCTTTTGGAGTAGCAGCTGTAAGTAAAGTTAATCCAATAATAAATGTTTCCCATAATGTGTTTGATATCCTAATTTATTGATCTCCACAAATGATTGACTTAGTGAATGATTAGATATTACATGTTTTATTATTATTATTATTATTATTATTATTATTATTATTATTATTATTATTATTATTATTATTATTATTATTATTATTATTATTATTATTATTATTATTTATTTATTTATTTATTTAATTATTATTATTATTATTATTATTATTATTATTATTATTATTATTATTATTATTATTATTATTATTATTATTATTATTTGGTTCTATCTTTCCTGGCATTGCACAGACAAATTAAGTAAAGGACTGAGTGACTTTTTTGAAAATAAAGAATTTGCGTCCATTTCCACCCGTATTTAAACTTGTAGGCACTGTCTAACTAAGCAGTGTTTAAGTGCATATTTACGTTGCTTTAGTAGTATTTAATAGATGTTCCAAATGCATCAGTAAGTATTCATCCATACAAGGATGTTGTAACTGGCTATTCTTCTGTTACTGCTGCAACTGAACAGCTTTTAGCTTTGGAGCTCATGTTTGAAACACCATTCTTTATGCACTGATAACCCAGCCAGTATTATCACATACCAAAATTGTCTTGAGTTCATAATCCCAAGCTGTGTACATTGGCCACGGATTACAACATAGTTCTATGTTGTACTCAGAAATTAATTTTATTTTATATTATAATGTAAGAGTTTGTTTTGTGAAGTAGCATTGTTGGAATGTTAAAATTTTAGCTCACACAGCATTTTAAGCAACATATATTTATAACTAATAAAGTTAATAAATGGAGATTTACATATGATAGAAGCATCAGACTGTTGCAACCTGAAAAGCCTGGGCTGGAGGAACATTGCTTCCAGCAAGACCATAGGGCTAGCTTCGGTCTCACCACTATTGTGGCAAAATGCAGTGGCTACTGGGAGTGAAGAGTTAAGGAGGCGTTGGCTATCTCGGCAGAGAGTCACTCTTAACTGAGTTGCCAGACTACAATTTAGTGCTGCTGGAATCCTACATTAAAACTTGAAAAAGAAAGACTTAGGAAACACAGATTTGGCTTACTGAACAGCGACTAGAGCAGAAGTGTTTTCTGAGAGGTCCGCCACCTTACACCATCACAAGCCTGCTCGCTGATTGGTCTGGGTCACTGCTCATTCACAGCGAACGACTCCTATCTTTCTACGTGATCCCACCAAAGCACGTGATATAACGAATTTGTTAAATACAACACATCCTGACATCACATATAACGTCAGGAATATGAGTGGTACCGTTGCATTTCTGCCGGCAACGCCTGACAATCACAGGAAAATACGCAAGATTCTCTCTGACAGTACTATACAGTACCTAACCACTTTGCTGCCGGAAGAGAAACTTCTGTACGTCACCCTGAAGGACCTGCCAATGTACATCACGGAGGCAGATGTCACCAGCAGACTTCAGGAATTAGGCTATCCAGTAGAACGAGTGGGCCAGCTTCGTTCCAACCGTAGCCAACCACCACAGCTGCTCCCTCACTTTAGAGTTGCGCTCCGCAAGGAGGGAAACGCAACTACCATCTACAAGGAGCGACGTATGTTCAATGCAATAATTCGCGTTGAATCATACCACCCCCCAGCCAGACCACTTCAGTGCACCAACTGCCAGCAGTTCACCCACAGTGCTGCTGGCTGTAGACTAGAACCAGTCTGCTCCTATTTCGGAGAGTCTGGTCACAAGCAACAAGATTGCCAGCTTCCTGGAGTAGCAGGATCCAAGGCCACTTGTTCCAACTGTGGCGGTCCACACTCATGCCGCTATGCAAAGTGCCCAGTTTGGCAGGAGGCACGTGTGGAAATGCTGCTCAACAAAAATGGGCAGCGAAGTAGATTTGACGCTGCACCAAAGGTGCCAAACCCAATGGGCGTTCCTAAGGAAGCCTTCAAGGGCACCAGGTACCCAGGCCTGCCGCCTGTCAAGAATCCAGCATTCAATCCACAAATAACCGAAAACACCGCTCCAAACCACACAACTGGAGTTGTAGCTGACGAGATGAGGCCCCCCAAACAGCACACCAAGTCGGGGAGCAACTTAGATCGCTCTGGAAGTGCCAGACCAGCCGCCCAGAAGGAGAACATGCAGCGTCCACGTCCCTCCAACAGTGGATTGAGGCAACCAGCCCAGCAGCGCCTGCCGATCCATATCCCACCCACCACTAATATCCCAAGCAAACCCCTACCAAAACCCACCATCCCTGATGCTCAGTTCCTCAATCTTATGAGCAGAATCCCTGTCCATCATCAACCTGACTTTGCTACCATCCTAGCTGAAGCTCTGGCACAACGTCCTGAAAATATACCACCTGAAACCATTTTAGTCCACACCGTATTCATTTTTATGGGACGATATGGCAGACAGGAATAATAGGATATCAGACCTCCTTGGATTCAAAATTTGATCCTGGAGTGCCAATGGTATCCGGAACAAGTTAACTGAAGTCTCAAACTTCATAGCGGTCAACAAAGTGCAGATTCTTCTGGTGCAAGAAACTCATCTTTCTAGTGCCCAGAAGGCCTCCATCCCTGGCATGCTCAGCCATCGCACTGATCGGGCAGATGGTTATGGTGGTACAGCCATCTACATAAGCCGCAACATTCAGCACCATTGACTACAACTGGCAACCACAACGGCGCTTGAAGCAACTGGTATGCAGTTGACCACCAATAGAGTGCCTCTAAACATCTTCTCCCTCTACATTCCGCCTGGCAGACGAATAATCGCAGGGCGATTTGGACGCAGTCTTTTCCACAGGAGCACAAACAATTGTCATGGGTGACTTAAACGCCAAAAGTCCACAGTGGAACTCCACAATCAGGACTCACAGAGGCATGGTGCTGGAACGCTATCTGGAACGGCAGAACCTCGTAGTACTTGCACCATCATCTCCAACCATAACATATGGAGATCGCCGACCACCTGACTGGTTGGATATTGCTATCCTCCAGCATATTCGCGGTCACCCGAAAATCCTTACCATCCCGGAACTTTCTTCAGATCATTACCCCATCCTTTTTCTATACCAAGCCCGGGCAACAGCCAAGGCTCCACCAAACAGTCCGAATCCTCGTCAAACAAATTGGAGCATGTACACAGAGATAATGGCAACAAAATCAGCTGAAGTTACACCATGCAACAGCGTAGCTGAAGCCGATAACCTAGCTAATGCTATCACCTCTACAATGGTACAAGCAATGGCTGAAGCCACTCCACCACGGCGCAAATTCTGCAGTGCCCAGAAGCCACTTCCCTCACAACTACGGAAGTTAACAGCTGACAAAAACAAAGCTAGGCGTCGGTTTCAGAACACGCGAAATCCCTTACACAAAAGGGAGTGGAACAGACTACAACACCTAGTCAAACTAGAGCTCGTTGACTTCGGGAATGATGAGTGGGAACGCCGTCTATGCACTCTTGATCCGCAGGACCAATCACTCTGGCGCATGTCCAAGGCGCTGCTGCAAATACCTTCTTCTGATCCACCTCTTACTGATGGCAGAAGAACAGCACAGTCAACGAGAGAAAAAGTGGATTTAATGGCTGAACATCTAGCCTCCAGAATCTCAAGACCAGGAGCTCTCTGATGAAATAGTGGAACGTGTTGAAGCTTTTCTTTCCACTCCGTTTAATGTGGACAATGTGCACTGGACAACAGTCGCAGAAGTGAGGAGTATTTTGGCTAAAGTGCGCCCCTATAAAGCAACAGGGTATGACAACTTGCCGTATGCTGCTTTTAAAGCACTACCGGCAGCATGGACAATACTGTTGGTTCACCTGTTCAACAGTCTACTACTACTAGCTCATTTCCCTGCTGCGTGGAAACACGCTGGGATTATCACCATTCCTAAGCCAGGAAAGGACCCCAAAAACATTAGTAGCCACCGGCCCATCAGTCTGCTGCCGGCCATCAGTAAAATCTTCGAGAAGATGTTGCAGGCCTGGCTTCAACATCTGCTGGACCAACATAACGTGCTACGACCCAAGCAGTTTGGTTTCCGACGTCAACACTCCACCTCTCACCAGTTACTTCGCCTCGTGGACGATGTAATACGCGGGTTTAATAACCGTCATTACGTTACAGCACTATTCCTAGACATCTCTCGAGCATTCGACTAGGTGTGGCATGATGGCCTCATCCATCGGCTCATCCACTACAATATCCCAGCATACCTTATACAACTCAACACCTACCTTAAAAACCGTTCCTTTGTCGTCGCCAGGGACGACATCCATTCTCAACCCTATGGTATTCAAGCAGGGGTACCACAAGGCAGTGTCCTTGGTCCCCTCCTATTCCTCACCTATATAAACACCCTCCCTACCCTAATAGGCTGTAACCTCTATCTATTCGCTGATGACACCGCATTAACGGTCTCATCTAAACAACACGTTAATGCAGTAACCAAGGCGCAGCGTTTGGCTGATATGCTATCTGCCTGGTTCATCACTTGGCACTTGAAGATAAATGCAACTAAATCTCAAGCAGTCACATTCACCCACCGTACTCCACAAGATGTATCCAATCTCCGCCTGGTTGGATAGGAAGTACAATGGTCCACGGAGGCTACATACCTTGGAGTAACTCTGGATTGGCGTCTGACGTGGAAACAACACATCACCACTGTGGCTAACAGTGTCCAGAAGGATGGCCATGTTATATCCTATGTCTAATAGGAAATCAACAATGAGCCTGCACAACAAATTGCTCATATACAAGCAAATACTCCGCCCTGCACTAACCTATGCTTGCACAGTCTGGGGAGTTGCAGCAAAATCCCATCTCCACAAACTACAAGTCCTTCAGAACCGCTACCTTTGGATAGCAACAGCTTCTGATTGGTATATTCCTGACGATAATATCCATGCAGACCTCTCCTTCCCAAAAATCACAGACTACATCCTTATCTTATCTCATAATTTTTATAACAAGCTCCCTTCTAGCTTCAACAGTCTAATCTGCGGTCTGGGAGAATATGACCTAGATCCCGGTGAAACCTACAAGTGACCCATACTAGTGCTAGCACCACCATAGGCCCATACAATCCCCCAGATATCCATTACATTTCAACCCCTACCAACAAACCAAACAACCATTAAGACATACCCACGACCATCCACCCACCGTCATATCATTAAAAACCACCATCATGCCAGTAAGGGACAATGTCCCGAAATGGCAAAATGTTGAAGGCCCCTCCTCTGAGGAGGAGGTTCACCTTCAACGACACCACTGTGCTGTGTGGTCCGCGTCATTTACCTCGGCGACCGGTGTATATATATGGGTCACCCCCATCTCTAAAGTCATTCAGCATCTTAGAAGATGGGAGAGATGCACCCTTCCAAAAGGTCGATGTCACATCTTCTTACCTGGCTCGAAGCCCGAGAATGTCTAGAACATATACGCCGCCAGGAAAGATTCAGCTCATATATAACTTCCACATTCCTTTAGCAGCTGATGCCAAAGCAAAGATCCAAAATTAAAGCATTTACTTTCAAACTAAATGCTAGAAGATAGAACATGTATATTACGACATCACCAGAACTCATATTTCAATTCAGTATCGATTACAGATTTTGATAACAAGTTATACTGTCCTGTAAAATATAACTTTTGTTTGCCAGTTTGTAAACTGAAAGGCGATGTTAACTGATTTTGGTGTGCTAAATTAAATCATGCTGTCCATTTTTCTCTTATCATGTAAGGTTTTCTCAGAAATTCTCGGTAATTTGAATGTGATGTTTTTATGTAAAGATGGTGCGTTGGAAAATTAATACAAAATGAAAAAATTGAGCAATATATAGAAATACCTGTATATCTGTAGAATAAGGTATGAAGTTGCAATACATTCTCTTATTACAATCCCTCGGTGAGGCGACTTACCTTCCTCGGGATAGAGAAATGAAGATCCCTTCAGCTTCAGCTTCCCCGTTACTGCGATGAAGTAGTCTGGATAAATTACCGGTAGGTTCGTCGATGAGCGATGAGATCTTTAATCCAGGGCTGTGGTACCGCGCCAGCAACGGAATGGTAAATGGTAGCAACCAAAATTGATCATAAAACACTGCTTCACTTATTTTTTTATATATATAAGATTTTATTTTCTCCCTGTATCTTTACACAGTCGATGCTTTGTAACAACATTTGCTAACATATTTCATGATAGTAATGGCGTAGCATACGCAGCAACGTGTACAGAACTATAGCCATTACACGTCTCGCTGGATCAAAAGAACTTTCAGGAATGAGCTTTATCAAGTTAAAAAAATGAAATTCAAATTTTTACTGAAATCTGAGTGGTTAATTTTGCCATGTCTTGTTACTGAGGGACCAATACTTAAATTTGATTGGCTTGACGTCAGATTTTGAATTTTTATGCAGTCTAATACGTCACAAACAAAGCCATCTTGATTTAACCTCTTTCATCAACTTCAGGGCCAGATTTGTATTACATTTCCATATATGGGAATTTTAATAAATTTCTCGAATTATATGGAAAATCAGCTTCAAAGTTATATTTCCTTTGGCCGGAGAGTCTGTTGCACTGATTTACATGTAAGTCATAATTAAGGAACTTGTGATCTCAAGTACCAAGAGTTAAGTAAACTATTAAATATTGTGTTATATCCAGTTATACATTTTGTGGTTATAACATTTCTTTAAATATCCTGATGGGCGAGTTGTACTCTCCCAAAACGTCGATTTCTAACCATCTTTTCACCTGGCTTGTTTCCCAAGAAGAACTTGAACATATTCATACCAAAATTAGGCAAATGAGTCAATCTTGTATATACTTTTCTCCACTTACAAGTTTTTTTTATGAAGACTAGTTTCTGGGAACCTCTTCCCTATCCTCAGTTCTGTGGTTGACTCACAAGTCAGCCATAGCACATCACTTTTGGTCTGAAAATCACAACATAAAGCAAGAAATAGAACAGATCAAACAGGCCAAGAAACCTCTAGAACTACAGATTTGGGAAAACATATTTATTACAAAGAAACAGGACCTTTTGATGAATGTTGAAATTCCTGCCGTAGATGACATCATCAAACTTACGAGAACTTTGGATGGTAGCACAACACCAAGCCAGAGTGCAGACACAGGATGCATCATCAGTCAACCACAGAACTGACGATAGGGAAAAAGTTCCCAGAAACTAGTCTTCATTAAAAACACTTGTAAGTGGAGAAAAGTATATACAAGATTGACTCACTTGCCTAATTTTAGTAACAATGGCACTCCACTTTCTGAAATACTTCTTTTTATTCTATATATTGAATATATTCCTTGCCAGGAAAGCTTCAGGTCTTATTTTAGAATTTTATTTATTTTTTCTTTTGCACATTTTTCCTGTAGAAATAATAGTTTTGTTGTTACATTTCAGTTCTTTGGTTATTTGGCAATGGTAGCTTATGGATTTGATGCATTCCTCAAATTCAATGCTGTACGGTCTGGGGCACTGGCTCAAGGTGAACGTGTGGTGAACAAATCCTCCAGCACTGTGACAACTCCTGCCTACTGAGCAGCTACTCACCAATTCTAAACACTGATAACATATCACAAGAAAGGACAGGTACTTACATTCTGTGTTGATAAATGTACCTAAGCAGGGAAATTGTTTTCATTGTCAACATTGTTGTAACATTTTCTTATGAAAGCATATAGCTTTGTATATTGCCTTTGGAAATGTTAACAGGCAGATCATTATAATTTTAATTGGTTACAAACATATTACCTACTCTCTGTTTAATAGCACTTTCTGAGTTACCTGTATGTGATTGTTTGAAGTGAGGTGTAAGACTGGTCCTAGTGCTCAGAGCAAATATAGGTTCTACTTCATTGTTCACACTTTTGTTTGTTGAGAAGGTGAGAATGGGTGTCCCAAGGATTTATTCATGGACCTCTTCTTTTCATTATAGCTATCAATAATTTGCCCACTCCAACTCCAGTAAAGTAATATGTTCTGCTGTTCCCACTAGACAAATCTGGAGTATACCAAATCAATTGTGTCAAGTTCTACATAGAATAAACCAAACCAGAGCCAAAAAAACACTTCAGAAATTTTAAATTAAAACAAGAGAAGTCAACAGCAGTATTTCACTTTCAGAATGAAAATTATAATCTGGGCCCATCTGAAACTAGTAAAAATTGTGATAGACCATAACTGCGATAATGTAATTCCTTTAAGATAAATAAAAGAAACTATTTTATTTACTTGAAAAAATGATTATGGTGGAACAAATTTTGCTGAGTTGTGAATGTTTATCTTCATTTACTAAGTTTTTAAAAGTTGAATGTTTTTGAGGGCATCCAGCTCCTTCAGCAGCAGTTAGGTTATTTGGAATATTGTTGGAAAACAAGCTTTACAGGAAGCAGTGTACAACAATATTACATAAAAGGTTGTCACATGTTTTGTCTTTATTAAGATGACTTAAACTGTTTGTTACACCCAGTTTGTTGTGGAGCAGTTTTTGTATCACATTCTTCTCCCAAATAACACTAAATAAGAAGAATTATCTCTGAATTTATTGAAGTTTGACAATAGTAGAACGTTACATGAACTGGGACCAGTCATATTGTGGTATTGGCAAGTACATTTTCGCATATCGCAAAAAAGTGTGCAGCATACAAAAACTTCACTTTGATACGTCCATAAGGTTCAGAGGACCACACTTATTTCTCTTGATCTTATATAATCTTAATTTATTAAATTACTGTTTATTGTAGCTTGTATATTTGTAGCTAGAATAATCTTTTTTCAACAGATCTCTGCTTATATTGTTGAATGTAATATGCCAGATTAGAATTTTTGTTGTACTATGGTTATTGTTGTATTTAAAAGTATTATACTCATTGGATACTTGATATTTAAATAATGCTGAAGTCTGCAGGGCAGAGATAGTGGACAGTGCACAAGAAAAGTTTAGCCGTAAAAACTTGTTATAGATTTAAAGAATCTCGAGCACATGAAAGTGTGCAACCAAACTGTATACCTCCCAGCTTGAGCATCAATACCAGTTGTTGCACTCTGAGCTGTGAGATGGGCCCTTTGTGATACTCTCACGCACTATTTACACATCCTAGATCATTGTAGATGCATTTTGTTAAATATTCAGATATGTTTAAAGTGTAATAGGAACATATTTACAACTATCCTGTTAGTACATTTATTTTTCTTTTAGTTATGTGTCCATTAGGTTTTTAATATTCTTTTGCATTTCCTAACATTAATTATATGTGGAATTTAGTTTTGTTAACTAAAAGCACTGCAGTTTGCTTGCAAAACAGACAAATAGCTCATGATAGCATGACCTCATTGCTCCCTTTATGGGATCTCTTCCACTGTGATTGCTGACTTCAAGTGACCCTGATATATGTTAACGAATGAATTATGCGGTTGATACACCTACTGTGTTACGTGCTAGTACATTTGAGGTACTTAAAACAAAAGAACTAATCCGTTGAATCCAATCAAAGCATAACTCACATTTAAGTGAATTTAGTCGTATATCCTTCATTTAGCAAACTCTCACTACCAAGCATGAGCTAGTTCCTAATACAGCGCCTGAATAAAAACCAAATGTTCTGCAAAATGAAACTACTGAACTGACCAGGAAGTGATACACAGTAACTGTGGAAGATAGGCCAAGAGCAGAGTTGGGGCAGTATGCGTTAATTCCATACAACTTTGTGCTGCATGCCAACTTTTCCGGTTTTCTGTAGACAAAAGTCAGTATTACAGATTTTCTCAATGGACACCTATTAAATTCTGTTGCATTATATTAGAGCTTAACACTGTGCCAATTCAAATGGTCATGATTAAAAGCGTTTAAATGTGAAACTTATTTCATATTAAAAGACTTTTGTGTCATACTTGATTAAAACTTCTCACATCAACTGCTAAAAACAGAACGTGAGTGAAGTTTAAAATTTTAATAAAATTTGACTAATTTTTTTTTTAATTGTACTGATTTCTATACAGTGTTATGATAGATTAGAGGTTATGTGTGCGTCTATGATCATGGCACACCTTCACTTGGCTGCAACAAAATCTATAGTACCACTAAGTGACCTCTGGTAAATGGTATACTATACAGTATAGTAGATAACCTTCAGCTGAAGTAGTTGAGTGCCCCTAAACACAAATCATCATCACTTCAACTGAATAATATTATTTCCCAGTTGATCATATAAAGCAATTTCAGAATGACGACTTTGACAGAATGAATTCCATGTGCAGTCGTGTAAGTTTACAATATATGTATTAACCAAGTTATGCAAAGTAATTTTACATTAATAGTTTATTCATATTCAGTTAGAAGAAGGAAACTCACTTCTTTGTGCTGTAATGACAGACATTTTGTGCCATCTGTCGTCAAAATGGACTCAAAATGTTCATCAGCAGATCTTGAAATTTGCATGTAGGCCAAACAAAAGCAGCTTGCAAAAGCTGGTCTAAGGCATTATTATATACAGTGTTGCAGTTATTTCTTCATTAGCATTGGGAAACTAAACAGACATTAACTAGTTGGCATGCTTCACATATTGTACAGAAACAGGCTACAGTCTGCATGTAAAACATGGCCCTGATGATGGTTCTACACAGTGGAGTCAATTTATACCTCAGATTTCATCATTAAACAACAAGCAAGTTCTGTAACGACTACTCTAAATGGAACACTTGAGTATGTATCTGCCTTCATTTGTGATGGACACTTTAGTACAGGTATGGGCATTGTTCCAACCCTCTGCTTCTCATTTACACACAAGTTGGAGAAATAATTTTTAACATAGCTACTCACTCTTTAATAACACTAAGGACCACTAATAAGAACTTCTTTAAGATATAAAAACTAATGGGGATAGCCTTGCTTCAGTTAATCAGCCAACAATGTCGGTTGAAACAAGATATTTATGTGCCATAAAAGCTGTAGGTATTGAGTATTATTTGTTCATTTTTCCTGCAAGCTTATAAGCAATATTATATCTCTTCAATTTGATAGAAATGAGGAGTCTTTTGAGTTGGAAACCTTTATTGAATAAATAATAAAGTATTATTAATTTTTAGATGAGTCGTATTTATTACACTAAAAATTAATAATTATTTCGCTTCACTGTGGTGTTCCAATACAGTTAAATCTCAATAATAAAGTACTTTCTTTTATACAAATACAAATATTTGTTAATGAATCTCCACTTATCTTAAGAAGTTGATGTTAATACTTATTTCTTCTTTCTAAGATCGATTTCGAAGGCAAATCGCATTCGTCTTCAGTTTTTTATAAACAAACTCCGTTGTTAAGGAAATCTCGGTTACCATTTTTTTTCTTGTGTTATGTTTTCAGCATTACCAACATCTGAAGATGAAACAAACCAGCTGGTTTGACACAGCCGAAGCCTCGAAGAAATTGAAAAAGTTTATCTATAAGTATATCTATTTGATTTCTTCCTCTCGTTGATTTCATCGTTAAGTTAAATAAAGTTACTCTGTTACCATGCTTTTTCTTTTGTTATGTTGTTTTCAGCATTACCAACATCTGAAGACGAAACAGACCAGCTGGTTTGACACAGCCGAAGCCTCGAAGAAATTGAAAAAGTTTATCTATAAGTGTATCTATTTGATTTCGTCGTTAAGCTGTGTGCCGTGCATTAGGTCGAGATACTCCTTATGTGAGATGTGGCTCGCCCATATCTGCTTCAGTAGTTAAAAGTTTTACCAACAGAATCTCCAAGGATTGAAGTTGGTATATGCTACATTTGAAATGCATCAAATGTTTTACACTACAGACTTCCTTGTAATTGTGTGTGCTGCCCACAGTCCCTGCCTGTAGCAGAACTCAGAAGTAAGAGGCTTTGAAAATGCAACTGCAAACTTGCAGAAACAGACCACGTTTTTATATATGTATATAAATGTTATAACTTCATATAAAATGTATATGTTGCAAAACACTGATAAGCCTGGAAATAACATGAAGTATTTAAATTGTTTTTTATAGCCCAAGAGAAACTCATAAAATATATTTTCTATGAAACGCATGTATTTTTCAAAGTAGAAGTTCTTCCTTCAGACCTCAGTGGTGAACATTTTCAATAGTGCTATAAATTTAAAGTGCCTCTTAAGTTTTTCTTAATTTAAATACTGTATTCATGAGGTTCCAGGCAAAATCATGACATTTGTACTAGATCTCTGCTAGAAAATTGAAGGATTTAGCTTCTGTTCACTGTTCGGAAAGATGTGTTGTAAATTATGTGTAAATAGTGTGTGCAAAGAAACACCATTGTTGGGTTTAGAAGAATTTTAATGAATAGCTTGGTCAAGTTGTCATTTAAAAGCTTATATTTGAAATTACTTTGATAAACCAAGCTAACAATACATTGCTATTTTATTACTTGTCAATATTACCTCGTGTTGTATAAGAAGCAAATATAGTTATGTGTGATAGAAGAATTTAGTAACAGTGACATCAAAATTAATTGAAAAAACTATTTGTAGTTGGTTTTTTCAATTAAGGAAATGTAGACTTAATATTTTTGTTCAGGAAGCATTTTTATATGTGACTTGCACATAAGGGTGTCCAAGAACAGCTTCTCGAGCAGAATTAAAACAAAGCAGCACTACAAGGAACTGCATTCCAGTAGATGAGAAATGTGCTCATCAGAGACAACAATATACTTACTATTGCCAATGTAAGCTGTCATTTGTTTCTTCATTCCTAACAACCTAAATTCTTGCTACAATGTTTTTATGTGAAGTAATACTAATTAACAAATAAATGTTCAATACATTTTTATGCCATGTGTTCTTTAACTAGAAGGGTATAATGATAATTTTCATATGAAAGATACCTTCATTAACTATCTTCACATTCCTTTGTTTTCTTCACTGCACTCTGGCTTTTTTGTAATTTATGTCCAACGTCAACTCATATTGGATGATGAATGGAATGTGTGAAATGAAGCTCAAATGAGGCCAAGGTCCAAAGAGCTTAGAGTTACCCGACATTCGTCTTTAAGGATAAGGGAAAACCCTGGAAGAAACTTTATCCAGGGAGCTCACCGAGATTCGAACTTGGGACCTCTTGAAAGTGAGGCAGACATGCTACCATCTACGCTACCAAGGCAGGCATGCACTCTGGCTATTAACCATTTCTCTCTTTTCAATAAGCTCGTACTATCTTCGATCCATTATCTTCAACACAATCGCCATGTTCTAATCCAGCAATGATAAATATATTTGTTTAATTAAAATACTCTGAATTAAGGGTTAGTGCTGGATAAAATATGTTATGCCACACAAGATGAAAAAATATTTAAAATTTAATTAAAGTTATCCTTGGCAAGCCTTGGGCTGTAAATTTTCAACTGAGTATTAAAATATTAATTTAATCGCTCACAGTGTAAATGACAGTAGTAATGCATCAGTAGCATTGGAAAGTTTATACTGTGATGGGAAGTTCAGATCTATCTATCGACGTAAAAGCTGTTAAAAGATTTTTAAACAAAACGTAACCACATAAAATATTTACAAATGTTTAAGAAACTTTTGTTTACAGTTTAGGTCAGAGGTGCCAACGAGTGTCACTGAGGGTGACTCTCCTCATTTTCTCCTTCAGTTTTTTGTTTAGTAGCATGTGGGTGCAGGGGAACAGCTGACTGGCATTGGCTATTGTGTTATGTTTACACCCCTATGTGTTTTAAAACAAATGCAAGTAAGCGGTGGACAGTCAACATGTCCCGTTACAGAGCTTGACATCGACAAATTATTAGCTAAGAAGAATAAGAATTTCACTTAAATTATGAACTAATAATTATTAACATGTAGCTATAAAATTATAATTCACAATGCTATTCACTACACATTATGCATATAAAAATAAGAATAAATAATTTTAACAACCCGCCACTTAATTTTCCGTATGCTTTTCCTCACCCCAGTATCTATTACGTGACCTGCAAAGGTTAAAATAGCAGTGGGGAAAAGGTAACTACCCTGTTTCCCCTCAACGACACCACTGGGCTAGGTGCAGTAATTTATATTTTATACTCTTCTACTGAATGGAATACATTTTTGACAAAGTATGTTTTAATTTCATTTTTTTTTCCCCTTTGTTGCTTTTATTGCACACTGTAAGTGGTTGTATAGATTCTTTGCACTTGTTTCCAAGAAAGCTTCTTAATGTGCTTATAAGATGTTATTTTTATTGTAGCAATAACTTACATACATTAGTTTTAATGCATATTTACAGGATATTGTGTTTTGTAAATTTTTATTATATGATTATAACTTTTTTCTGCAAAGTAAATACAGTGCATTCATTATATTCACTTATGTGTGTGCTCTGTGGTCTATGGTTTGTTACACTGAGAGTTTTCTGCATTACTTACAAGTGATAATATATTATAATGTGCATTAACCTTGTTATAAATGTATACATCTGCTTGAGACAGGGTTGGCACCTTCAGATGAAATTTCCGTTCACATGCATAACTCTTGTGTAACTTTCATAATTTCTGTTCCTTAAGTTTGTCTGTGCTGTGGCAACTGTTTCTCTGAGCTTATGTTTATGATGTTTCTGTATGTGTCGTACAGACTATAATAAAAACTCATTGAGACACAAATGTTTTTGTAAGCATTTCAATGGACTTACCAACAGTAACAATAATAAGAATACCCTAAAGCATAAGTCATCATCACTTTGCTTTAGGGACAAACAAGGCATGATGCAATGGCAATACTTCTAGTTGGTGCCAACATATGAATTTATTTGTGCTTATTGAAGTGTTATTTATGTGATATAGACTGTAAAACTATTGGTAGACATAAGAAACAGGTGTTATATAGTATTTCCAAATAAATTAATTTATATGGCATTTACAGACTAACGTTTTGGGACACTTCCATTTGTTTAATAAAAGTACAATTTGTGTTGTCATTTGTTATCTATTGTTTTTATTACTTAAAGAAACACACATGTATAGTTTTGTACATCTTGATTGAAAAACAAACTACAATACATTATTGATATATATATAAATAAATAAATACTCCACGTTCTTTTGAGCTTATTGGATATGATCATTTGTGTATTAGCAATTCACAAAGCACATTTCAAGTTTTGATCAGTGACTCTACTTCTCAAAGTATAAAATTAAAAGAAGCGTAGAGATAGTGAAGCACAACTTAGCACAAAAGTGAATCGAGAAACACTGCTTCACTCAAACTGTTTTTTCACAGGACATGCTCTTGAAACATGTCCTACGAAAAAACAGTGAGTGAAGCATGTGTCAATAACTTCTCAGTTCACTTTTGTGCTGAATCTACTTCTGATTTACAAAACACCACTTATGAAAAAAGCAGGATAAGTAGATTGAAACATTCTTGTCAGCATTACAAAAGGAGTAATGACACTTCGGATAAACATTTTTATTTGATTCAATATTTTATTGCATATTAAGCATTCATTTGTATACTTTTGTCCTCCCTCGAAGGACTGAAAGTTATTGGTGTGGATGGCCTATGTTATGCTGATATATCAAACGATGATAAAGGGATTAAGCTTGAATGTAGTGAGTTTGAGAAAACAAACATAATAATAATGATGATAATAATAATAATAATGTATTTATTCACCATCTGGTGATTCCAATGATTACAATAGGCTTTGTCAGAGAAAGAAAAAAAGAACTTATAACTATATATTATTACATTAAATTAATTACACATATTTACATATCACATTTACTTGTTCCATGAAATTCTCGTACACTGTAAACAGGATGCTTTATGAGCCATTTGTATAGTCTCTCTTTATATATATATATGAATGTTTGAAGACGTTATTTTTGATGGAAGTGAATTGTATAGTGTAATACCTATAACTCTGTAGTACATGGAAGTCTTCTGTAGTCTGTGGCATGGCATATCAATTTTACTACTACGTGTATTGTGAGTATGTATACCACTCCTAACTTCATAGATACGCAAATTCTCTTTTACGCAAGTTAAGACATCATGTAAATTAACAACAGTTGGAATTTCTAATTATATAAATAGTGATTTGCAGTGTTAAAGTTTGAGTTAATCCAAATTCTTACTGTCTTTTTTGAATTCTCAATACCTCATTTATACGTGGTCTACTACCCCATAAGACAATTGCATATCTTAGGATGGACTGAAAAAATGAGAAATACGCCATTCTAACAAATTCTTTTGGTACTGCTTTTTTAAAATTTGCTAGGAGAAATCATCTTCACTCACTACCTAGTTTCAGTAGGAATGATGTCACAGGGTTCCCCTCAAGGTCTGAAGTCATTTTGCTACGCCTTAAAACAATTGACACACAACACAGATGTCTTAAATAAAGTTTTATCTTTGAGATGCATAATGAACTCTCAAACTGAATGCAGGAACTGACAGTATAACAGACTGATAAACATGCTTGAGTGGATCATTCTCATTGGCACACTACAATGAAAGTAAAATACAAACTTGTAGCCTCGCTGTAAAGTGAATACATGGTATTTTCTATATATATATTTAATCATAGGCGTAATGCATAAAATGAGCTCACGATTTAAGTGTGAATGTATAGTACAATAACCTCGTTTGATTTGTTTTTACTTTCTTTAAGATCTGTTCAAAATGTTCCATTTCAAATTTGTGTATAAATTGCTCCTAAAAAACTAGTTATTTGTTTTGAGATATTGGATGTGAGCTTTGTTTTAATTCTGCTGCAGGTCTTATTGTACTGCCAAAAGTTTTACCTAAAGGAATGTATCATTCATTCACTGATAAAAGCTGTTAGAATCTCATATTGTTTGTTTACTGCACCAAATATTCTAAAATGGAGGAAATTAATTTTGAGATATTGCAAACTTTAACTAATACTTTGTACCTATATATACAGTTCAGTGTATAATAAAATATATAAATGGTTTTGATACATGTTCTTGTTGACAGCAGAACATAAGATAGTTGTAAACAACACTACATTTACTTTATTTAGTATATATTATCACAGGTTAAGCCTGGTATGTGACCGATGAAGCTTTGAGCTATTTCACAGAGAAGTCAATATATTTTGCAGGACAGTTTTTGGAGCATGGAGCTCAGGTAAAGCTATTTTTGTGTATTGCTGAATTATGCCAGAGAATTCAAACCAGAATGAACAAGAGCATTCAAATTAACAGTCAGGTCCTAGGAGTGGGAAGGAATACTGATCTGTTTTAAATGTCTTATTCTTGACCCCAAGGATGGCATATTAGATTCATATTGTTCATACTAGTCTTTTTACTGTAGGAGTTTGAGATGGTTATAACATGAAATAGCTGCTGTTGCAAGTGTTCTCATTTGTATAGCTATTGGAAGTTTCCATACAATTCAGCAAGGTTTGAGTGAGACTCTTTTAGAACATGCTTAGGCTTTCATGGCCAGTGTTAATCCAATAGAATGTATTTCCCAGGCTTATGGGCCGTGGTCCAGAGGATGAAAATTCTCCTGACGTTTCACTCATTTCTCCGACAAGCATCTTCAGAGGATTCTAGCTAGGTACTTGCTAGAATGTTGTTTGGCACGAGGCCTCGTCAAATATAGCCTGGTTTGTCCATGCCTACTTGCCTGCCATCGGTTCTTTATCAGCCAATCTCCATGCCAATCGTCGGAGATATGAGCAAAACATCCGGAGAATTTTCATTCTCTGGACCACAGCCCACAAGCCTGGGGAAATACATTCTATTGGATCTTTTAGAACATTTGGTTACCTAATAAAAGTACTTATTGTGTTTACACTGAACAAGCGCACTGCTTCCTGTTTACTGCACTGAATCTCTCAGTAACTGTGGGCAATACTCACTGCATCATAATGTTTATAAGAGTTAAATTTTAATTTATAAGATTGCACAAAAGTTAAAACTGTTAACTTCTGACTATTTTTGCAATTTAATCTCTCAGTAAGCAATACTGAAAATTTACATTTCACCATAGACTGATCTAGGGAGGGGCTGAGATGAGCTTAGGCCCCTCTGCATAGTAATAAAAACATAGCATGTTTGTTACACTTAAGGTTATGGTGTTCCTTTGCCTTGACAAAATCAAGCCAACACTTCTATTTCTATCCTATTTACTTAAATCATATGAAAATCTGTTCAGAATCAGTAAGGTGCTATTATCTCAAAACATGTTCCATTAACTCGGCAGCGGGGAGGAACGAATATGCTTTGTTTTCTAGTAAATCTGTTACACATTAGGAGCAAAAGGTTACAGTAATCAAACTTCATAAATATTACACTTAAGACCTGTTTATAAATATCCTTAAGGTTTCTCAAAATTTAAATGATTCAAATTACAATTATGATATGATTGGTAAGATATATTCCCTTAAGGAATCCTGGGTCTGTGTATCACCCCTTAGACCATCACAAATCCAGCAGGAGTTGGAGCAATTGTGACAAATTCTTAGCTCTGCAAAGTAAATGTGTCATACAAAAATTATTGTACACAAATGTTTTTTCAACAAATAATTCTGATATATCCAAAACTTAGACCAATGAGAGCCACAAAGTATAATCAGCTAGAAAAATTTGCTGCAGTTTTATCACTTTGGGTATACCAATCACGATATCACAACCAGCATAACCCTCCTCAAAGCCACCATTAACTTGATTAGATACAAGGAAAGAAATAAAAAACAAAGATTCCAAAATAAATTTTGTTGTGTCTGCACCAAACCATCTTTGGAGGCTCATAATGCAGCCAACAGATATCACCACTTTGGATAATTCTAAGACACCTGGAAAAGTTGGGTACAAAGAAGTACTGCTAAAACGTAACCCCCAGGGTGCAACAGCGCAATAAGTCCAGGACCTGCCAACCTGACTGCTGGCCTCATGCCGACATACACGGCAGAGGTGGGCGATCATCCAATCGATATGCGAGGAGTTGTGGTCAGCATCTCGGCATCTCCAGTTGGAATGTTGGCTTTCGTGACCAGGGCCACTTACCTATTGTAAGCTCCTCAATCTCCTCACAATGCTGAGTGGGCATTGGTCCTATACCCAAGATACTGCTAAAACGTATGGTCCCTTATTTAAAAACAAGTTTTCATAATTGCAAAATTGAATTGTTTACCTGTTAATTGTTCAAAAATAGAGGTAAAATATTCAATTCTACTGCATTATATTGCAACTTAATCTGCAGATGCAGACTAAATGGTATACAGTGCAATGATAGACCAGAGCTTAAACGTGTGTTGATCCATCTATCGTGGTGCTCCTTCACTGGGCTATAGCAAAATGCATAGCATGCAGATTTAAAATTTGGTTGCACCACTATCAAGCAGCGTGCAAACATTCAGTAATAAAAGACATTAACAGAGTGAACTATCTCATAAATTATAGTCTATACTTAATGTAATAACTTGGCCTCAATACCAGTAACTTCGTTACAATATATGAATCAATCAGTTTGTCAAGGGGGCATTGCATTCTGGTTTGTATTTTCTGAAGTTACAAGTGTATTTACAACATGTGGCCAAATTTGGATGCTACATGAAGTAATATCTAAATTTATGTTGATTATTCTACTAGAAAGGCCACACGGAATACCCAGTATGCATTTTCTTTTTCTACTCAACCATAGCATGTATAGATGTTACGTATTAATATTTGTATCTTGGGACAATAATGTTTGATAAGTATTACTCAATAAAGATGTTTTCTGTTCTCTTTGATGTTGCACAGTTTACAATATTGATGTTGAGAAGATATAGGTTTAGTGGGACAGCAAAAAACTGCCACATTTGTGTTATAAAATACCAATGCATAGGGTCCGAAGATTTGCTATAAATAAGCATGTAATGTTTGAAAATGATGAACATCTTTGTAGATAATCATTATAATAATAATCTTTAAGCTGTTTTCAAGTTAAAAACTGCAAACCATTGAATATGCTCTCAATGTTGAATTTAGTGAATGTAAGTGCAGATGGCAGTGATGTGAATTTGGAATATTTTAAGCAACCCTTTGGGATATCTAACAAAGTTTATCTGAATAAGAATGTCCATATATTAAAGATATATTAAAAGTATTGTCTATCATTGTTAAATGTGCTAAGTGCATGTCTCAAACTATTTAAGATTAGATGAAAGTGTTGACAGGATGTAAATGTATTGTTTTCTAAGTTCAGTGATCTACTTCATACTATACACTTTATTTATTAAGAACATGTTGTGAATGAAATTTATTAACAATTAAAAACAAATGTAATGGTGGCTAAGTGTTGTATTCAGCTGCCATAAAACTTGAACAATGAAGGTAAAAGTTTAAGAGAAGTTGTAAACATTTGGAACCGATCTTCCCACTTTTTTAAGGATTTGATAGCAAAATCATTGCAGCATGGCAAGAAAAAAACTCTTATCTTGTTACTACTGTGCATGAACAGCAAAAACTGCCAACCCAAGTGGTACAAGTGCAATCCACAAAAAGCGGTTTTTTGAATCTCGTCAATAGGCACTCATTAAGTAGGTGTCATATCTTAACCTTGGACTAAATTTCAAAGTCTTGTCACTCTATTGGTATGTTTTTCACTAAATGTTGGCAGCTCCAGAAGTACATGTACAGAAAGAGGGATGAAGTTGTCCCTGCTGGTGGAAGCACTAAGCAGCGGGACCAGATAAGGATGTTTGTTGAAAATAATTAACCATTTTATTAATGTTATTAAAGTAGATCCGCAAGAGTACTTAGAGATTGTCTTTATTGTCCTAATATATAATAATAATAATAATTATTAATAATTCTGTAAATCATATACTGAATTTGTAACAAATAATAACAATGATGTGTGTTTGGAGGAATTTAGTAACAGTGACGTCAAAATTAATATAAAAATTATTTGTGGTTGGTTTATTGACACTCGTCACTTACTTTTTCATATATTTATGAGAGACTAGTTTCAAAGGCCCTGGCCTCCATTTTCAATCTCTTCCCAACTCTTGGGAAGAGATTGAAAATGGAGGCCAGGGCCTTTGAAACTAGTCTCTCATAAATATATGAAAAAGTAAGTGACGAGTGTCAATAAACCAACCACAAATAATTTTTATAAAATAATAACAAATCACTTAAATGGAAAAGAAGTGTGTATAAATTTTTAAACAGTTTAATCAATGGTCATTTGTACATTAAAAATCCTATATTTTCTCAGTGGAGTAAACACAATCATGAAGCAGATATTTGTTTTGAGATTTGAATAGTGATAAGTTTGTAGTTTCTTTTGTTCTGGCTAGTAATTTAGAAACATATATTTTGCTGCATTTTGAAGCTACCCCTCTAAATGTCTGATATAGTGACAATGTGTACTCATATTATTAAAATATAAATTGTTATTCATAATGCTTTTTGGATAAATATAAATACATGGAAGAGGCAGTATCTGAAAGCAATTTTATGCGTGGACCTGTAGATTTAAGCATCTTCAGTAATTTCTGGAAAATGAGTAGTTTAGTCTTTCAAAGCAAAATTGTAGAGTAAAAACTTCATAAGTTCACAAAGAAGGAAACGAATATGAACAATAGTCCAAATTTGTAAAGCAAAACTTCTCTAAAAAATGGGCATAAGTTTGACTTCCCTGTCCAAAATGTCAGAATTTGTGGTCTTTGTATGTGAAGAGAATTCATATCATAAAATGGTAGATGCAGTATTGTGTTTAAAAAAGATATATGAAATATAATTATCATAGATATAGTGATAAAATATATCAAATTAAAGAGGAAGTTGCTTTTGATAAAAGTCCATAAAACATTAAAAATGTAATCAGAACCAACTGGAAAAATTCAGTGCCACAGCCGGGATTTGAATCACGGATCTCCTGGTTTCCGTCCAGTTGCTCTAACTCCTTGAGCTACCATGGCCAACATGCTGATGCGACAAACTCTCCAATTGACTCATATTTTTCCAGTAAACCACCTTAGAGTTCTCATATTTGAAATATGCATTTGTGGCGACTTACTGTTGTAAGTACTCATCCATATACTGGAGTAATGTATTTAAAAGGATTAATTCCTCAATATAAATTTACATTAAAAATTTTCAGCGATAAAAGTCCTAGTATTTAAGTACTTGTAATAGTAAGTCGCCACAAATGTGTATCTCAAATATGAGAACTCTAAGGTAGTTTATGGGGAAAATATGAGTCAGTTGGAGAGTTTAATGTCACGTCGACATGTTGGCCATGGTAGCTCAATGGGTTAGTGACTGGACGGAAACCAGAAGATCCGTGGTTCAAATCCCAGCCGTGGCATTGAATTTTTCAGTTGGCTCTAATTAATTAAAAAACATCCATATACCGGAGTAATGTATTTAAAAGGATTAATTCCTCAATATAAATTTACATTAAAAATGCAACTTTTTGGCAGTACCTTTTCCCAGTTATTCTTTTGAAGTATAGGTACACAAAAATGTTCAATAATAATTTCATAATATATATTACAGCCTTACAAATGCAGTCTTGATATTAAGCTATAAAACGTGGAATTTTAATATCATTTACAGTAAATAGACTTAACAGCTTTTCAAATTCCTGTGCAGATACTTAAAAAAAAACTTCAGATTCAAAGCCGAAATGTTACATGTGCTCTTAGAGGAAATATATGTCAGATATATGTTGTAATAACATAACTGAGAATTAGTTTGGTTATTTAAAATCTAGACTATAACCATACATCATTGAGTTATTTCGTGTTGGATGATGAATGGAGAATTATGATTACTCTTATTGAAATTAACATAACTCAGGGTGCGACAGCCTGAAGATGTCAGCATCTCAGCATCCCCCAGCCAGAATGTTGGCTTTTATGACCAAGGCTCCTCACTTTCCTCATGATGATGCTCAATGGGCACCGGGTCTTAAATCTGCACCCCAGGTTCCTGTGGCAGAGAGCCAAGGCACGATGCCTTAACCCACTGTGCCATGGCGCAGGACCTTATTGAAATTGGAACTTTAATTTGGAGAAAATTTAACAGCCAGAAAAGAGAAGTATTATGAGCAAAGGAAAACAGTCACTGCTGTAATTGCATGCTTTGAAGACTATTGTTCAAGTTCTTGAAACAGTTTGTTTGAATTGTGCACACCAAAACTTATTGTTTTTAAATAAACCGTTCATATCCAAAAAGCAAGAATTATGAGTAATGAATTAAAATATTCTCAAACTATCCATTAAAATTTTGTATAAATATGTGATCACAATTGTACATGTACCTGCAGTTGATTTTTATATTTGCATCAGTTCCTGTACTGTAACTCTTAATAGCTATTTATGTAACAAGTATTTCATTAATATAATTTTGAGTTGAACTAATACTCAATGCTCTACTTATTGCTAGTTTTTACCTAGAACGCATTTTGTTAGGATCTTCCTAACATCATCAGCTGTTGTCGACTAATGGACGCTGGTTTGGTGAACTCCTTGGAGGTGATAGGTGCGTCTCTGTCTGTATCTTGATGAACTTGAAGTTTGTGTTTTCTTCAAAGGTAGTGTCGAAAGTAAATAATTTTCTTTCATATTTCTTTATGAAGATTTTTTCCCACGTGGTTAATGCAGCTGGACCTAGGACACTTTTTAATAAGTGGATTTCTCGTTCTATATCATGATTCTCCTTCCAGAAATGGTATGCTTTCGCCGATTTATCTATTTCTTTGTTCCTGATGTTCCTAAAATGCTCTTTAAGCCTAATGTTCAAGTTCCTTTTTGTTTTTCCAATGTAAAAGTGCTCACAGCCTTTGCAGCTTATCCGGTACACACCTGATTTTTTGTCTGTGGGTATCTCCTTTGTATTATGTGATTTCAAAAGCTGTTGTACATCTTTCCCCAATCAGCAATGAAACTTCATACAGAAAATTTACATTATCATCTCAGAGCTACACACCTTTTCCAAAAAGTCTTCAAAGAGCACAATATTACTTTGGCCTCACAGAACAAATTTAGTGTACAACACCTTTTGAAATCACATAATACAAAGGAGATACCCACAGGCAAAAAATCAGATGTGTACGGGATAAACTGCAAAGGCTGTGACAACTTTTATATTGGAAAAACAAAAAGGAATTTGGACATTAGGCTTAAAGAGCATTTTAGGAACATCAGGAACAAAGAAATAGATAAATCAGCAGTAGCGTACCATTTTTGGAAGGAGAATCATGATATAGAATGGGAGATCCACTTATTAAAAAGTGTCCAAGGTCCAGCTGCATTAACCACGTGGGAAAAAATCTTCATAAAGAAATATGAAAGAAAATTATTTACTTTCGACACTACCTTTGAAGAAAACACAAACTTCAAGTTCATCAAGATACAGACAGAGATGCACCTATCACCTCCAAGGAGTTCACCAAACCAGCGTCCATTAGTCGACAACAGCTGATGATGTTAGGAAGATCCTAACAAAATGCGTTCTAGGTAAAAACTAGCAATAAGTAGAGCATTGAGTATTAGTTCGACTCAAAATTGTATTAATTTTGTGCTTCATTGTATCATAGTCCTTACACATTGGAAGTATTTCATTGTTTCCCATGGTGCACTAGTTTGTTATTGAATAAATAATTTATTTATAGAAAAGTTGTAAAATAATGTTATTCATGCATTGTATTATGTAAGAAACTGTATTAAGGAATTCTGTATTTAATAACTAAAGCTGCTTCATTTTAAACACAATGTTGAAATTGTAATTGAATGTAAGTAAGCTATAGTGAAATCTTAACATCTGTGCAATAAGGAATATGGTACTTCTGAATTCCTTATCTGTGTAAATGAGATCAGGAGTTGGTTTAATTGTAATTTCTGTGTCAGCTTTAACAAAAGTGATTATAACAAATGTTAAGGCAGTAATGATAGTTCAGAAACAGCAAGATTAGCCAAAGATTTACAGTTCAATACCTGGTTATGGTATTGAATTTTTCAGTTTTATTCTACCTTTTCAACTTAAGTCTACACAGCATGAGCGGATGATAATTATGGTGAGGGATGGCACTTTGTCCCAGTTGGCTTTGAGGTTGACTTATTGGTGTAGACTGTACCTGTACAGATCAGCATAACAAACATGCAATGTTTCTACTGCCATGCATAACAGATAAGTTAGTGTTTGGATCCTAGGTACTCGATTGTTTTCCCCAGCCATTTATTCCACTAACTGCTGCATCATGTTTCTCACCTTCACATTAGACTTTGGGCTGATCCCCCATTCCTTGATCATTTCTCTGATTGATAGGCACCTGACCCCCTTCCTCCATCAAACAGAATATGTCAAGTCAGTCTCCAGTTTGCCCTTCCTCTTACAGTAGCTTCGTTGATGTTAAAGTGACAACCAACTTAAAAGACATCTATGATCGGACAGACCATCATCCTTGATTGACCTAATAGTGGTTAACTATGAAGCCCAGGACTTGCAATACTTAAAATCTCAAAAACTAATTTGAGATGCCTTCTAGTTTACCAGGAAAAATGTTTCAGTTGGGGAATTTAATGTTGCATCAGCATGGTAAGCCAAAGAACTGTGGTTCAGTTCCCAGCAGTGGCCTTTGTAAGTGTTTAGCTATAATGTGACATGTTTTCATATACTGACTGTATGTGTCCACACATTTGTAAACAATCCTAAACTCTGGGAGAAGTGTGTAACTGAGCAATAAATATTTAATAACAAATTAGTGCATAAATACACTAAAATGCTTACATTGTAATAATATAATATGCAAAGCCCATAATGGTTTTTGTAAAAGAGAAATTCTCTGTCATTTTTGTCTGTGAATACTTACAAATAATAGTTTGAATGAAGTGTTCCTTTGTGTTCTAAAAAAACACACGATGGTGGCTAGTGTGAAAGATATGTAGAAATCTCATTTTGAAAACTGTCTTATGCAAGCGACTGTGGTTTGGGATTTAAAACAAGAGTCGAAGCTATCCTGACAATGTAATAACTCTAAATTTTGTGAGGTAAATGCATGGTTTGAAACCAAGGTCTTTGTCTTCAGGATAAAGAGATGCAAAATCTGGATCTCTGTATTTTTGTGCCAGAGGAGTGATGTCTCGAAGCAATCTGTATTTAATGTGACTCAGTAGCAATTATGAACCCATGACTTTTTATATTAAAGCACGGATCTCGTAGTAATGCAATGAAATTATCTAAAAGCTAGGGAAAAGACACTCAGGAAATTTAGAGTTATGTTGGAAGATTTAGAAAATGGAAAGCAGATTGAGTTGTTTGTTTCCAACATGGTTATTCCATTTCTCATTAGAAATGTAACTTTTGTGAAATATATAAAAGCTTATCAAAGTAATTGATATTTCATAAGTAGTAAATAAAGTTGAAATTAACTATCTATTTTTAAATGCTTGTATATGTCATATTTAATACTTCAAAAAGAAAAATTTGACAAAAACAATAGTTTTCAGTGATTCTTGTCAGGAATAATTGACATAATTAACAAAACTTTCAAATAACATACTTGTTTTTTTTTCTGAAAGGGTTATCTTCTTTATTTGCGTGAACAGCATACAAGAACACACAGAAAATGAAGCGAGTCACAGTGAAGCAACAAATATTACACAAATAAAAATATCTGTAACTGAGTCTCCACTTAACTTAAGAAGTTGACAATTCCTTCTTCTTTAGAAAAGATTAATTTTGAAGGTGATGTGCTATATTTTTCCCTTCATTTTTTAAAGTTTTCCTTTGAAAACATTAAATTTCATATGTCTGAGCATTTTAACAATGAGTTAATTTTATCTTTATTGTTACTTAAGATACACCTGTACATACAAATGACATCAAAGATGAGATTAATTCAGGGAATATATTATGTTGGCATTAGAACAGTTGGTAGCATCTCCTTTAATGTTCATTACTGTAATTATAAATGTTGTTTATATGACCACTTAATTGTAATGCAAACTACTCTGCCACTTTTACTTATCCGCAGCAGAATGTAAGAACAAGAGGTCCAATTATTGGTGTCTTACACTTTAAATTGATAGCAAAGTAATATATGTGATGGATGTAAACATTCTAACAGTAAGGAGAAATATTTAACTTTGTTACGTGTTAGCTACTAAATAAAACAACCTGTTAATGTATATTTTATTTATTTATTCCTGTCACTTCTGAAATATGAGGATAGATGCATAAGTTTCCAGCCTATCTATTTTCTAGGTATAATAAAGACAAAAATGGCATTTCACTTTTTAATATGGTTACCCTTTATTGCGGTACACTTATTGCATCTCCCCAAAAGTATGTCTTATCTGCAACAGGGTATAAACAGCACCCGTTACTTTGTAAGGTCCCTTTTCAGTTTTGAGCAGTGGCGGCTCGTGCCGAAAAATAACAGCATGCTGCGGACTAGTTTCAAAAATTGAAGTCCATGCGCCGATGTTTCTTCCTGGTTAAACAGAATTTCTAGTTCCTTTCGCTTTTTGCTCAGTTTTTAAATCGGATATTGATTGCCCTAACATTTTTACACTAACCCTTTCTTCTCATTATTTATTAGTTAAAGTTTGGGTAATATTAAATTACTCATACACTGAATAAAACAAATTTATAACATGTTTCACACTCGCACACAAAATAAAGAAACTGATATCAGTCACTAAATAACGTTACACAAAGAAATACTTGGATACAATGTGAACATGCAAACCACATTCACTTGTTATGGTCGCAGGAATGGAGTATCGTGCCAACATGATAGGTGCATCACAAACAATCTGCCCTCAGATTTTATAACCATTAGGTATTGGATCTCTTTATGTAAGAAGAATGGAATTAGTTCCTAAAACTAAAATATAAAGCAATGATAGATTTTTATATGATATTCAATGCATATTCAAGTTCTACAGCTATAACTATGAGTGTTGGTGTCCTTGCTTCACTGTGCAGCGAATGACCACTGCGCAACACCAAGCTGCAGCACGCATTTGTGCGAAAATTTAGTGAACTCAGGACATGAGGGAGGCAAGAGGGGAAGGTTGTATGCATGTGCAATAACTGATTACTGAGCTTGCTGACTCTTAGCACGTTGACGTCACGGATGTGCTCCATTAATTATGCAGATGTTTTCCATGCATCAGGATTTCATTATTGGTCATACTCAGTTTGCTATACTTATAATACTGCATTGTTACTTATATGGTCTCTTAAAATTTATACAGTGTCATTTATAAAACAGAAAAGAGCGTGCTGCAGCACATAAGGCCAAACTACCCCTGGTTTTGAGTAGAGGAAATAGCTATTGGGAACTAGGTCTGGGCTAAGAGTGGATGGTCCTTGAAGTCATGTATCCTCATAGCTCACTTTGAAAAGAGATGTTTGCACAACCAGTATGTCATGAAGGTGCAGACCTGTACTAAGCTTTCCTCGCCTTTTCTCTTTGATGGAAGAATGTAGTCTGTGAAGTACGCCATGCATTGTTTACTATGATGTTCCTCTGCTTGAAGTCAAGTATTTCTTCTCAGTTCCAAACTATGGTCACTATGATCTCCGATAAAGGTGATGCTCCACTCCACAAGTGATCATCTCCAAAAATGCCTTAAAACAGATGACTTGCTGCTTTTGGACTGAAAAAAGAAGTCTAGGTATCCACTTGCACTAATGTTATTCATGCCTAAATGTTAATGAATAATTCAAAGGACTGTTGTTTTATAATGGCCTAACCTTGCTCTTATTCTTTAACTATGAGCTGCTGATCTTCGTAATTTTTACCTTCCATAAGAGATGTTTTCAGAAATGAGTGCCTCCAAGGGCCAACTTGCATACTTCAGTGGTTTCTCGACCCATTTGAAAAAAATTGGCCCTTTGTTTTACAGTAGAATTTAAGGGAGGTGCTTCATTTTGTGAAGAACTTGACTAACTCCCTTTATCTGTTTAAAATTCTTGAAATTCCCTGGGACCGGTTTCATGATGTTTTCATCACAGCATCAGCCAGAAAACTGCTTTGCCTTTCCGTTACTTCTGGTAAATGGATAATTCGCTACGTTAAATCTATCAGTCCATTCAATTGCTTTAACAATTTAACCTCTGGATTTATTTCATGGATAAATGGCCAGTCCAAAAATCATCTGCCACTGCTGACTTATCTAGCATGACCATATTTCATAAGCAGAAAAAGAGGACACTTTCAGTATCGCCCCATTCCAGTTGTAGCATGGAACTATTTGATGTCCGTAATAGGGATTTGTAATGTTTATATACAGTTCGATACACATGATTAAGGTTTAAGAAAGCAGCCAGCATTAAAGAGGTTAAGAAAGAAAATACAAGTAGGTACTTGTTTTATTTCATTTGTACGGTTATTGTAATCTA
The DNA here is from genome assembly GCA_030765055.1 of Mantis religiosa. Classification (NCBI taxonomy): domain Eukaryota; kingdom Metazoa; phylum Arthropoda; class Insecta; order Mantodea; family Mantidae; genus Mantis; species Mantis religiosa. The sequence goes on along the minus strand of JAUKNK010000331.1, from coordinate 682,323 downwards.
GCACACAAACCTGTCACATTCTACAATGTATCCTGCTTCCCTTTTTCCTTTAGATATCTTTTACTTTAAGTGATTTGAAGCTCAGTGTTTGTCTTTCAGTGGCTATAATGTGCATTCCAAAATGGAAAGTGTTCTGCTACTGAGTTTGCTTCCACTTCTAGATCAGCGATATTTTTCTGTACAACTGCCATAAGCGACCGGACGAAGTGTAATCTTGCCTCACTCAGTTCATCTTCAAAGAACCTTCTTATTATTACTGGAACTGAAATTTGGGATAAAGAATAAGACCTGAGCGCAGGGTACATTTCCAATCTTCTACTAACACATGGAAATAATGATAGCCACCGTGTCTTTGAATGGAAAAGCAACTGCTGATCTGTCAACAAACTCACAAAAAGATTTCAGCTCTTCAGTATGCACTGTATAAATAGAAAAGAAATTGAATATTTCCAGTGCGATGGATTCTATGTCAGCTGAAGAACCAAAATCAAGGCCATGGAGAACATGTGCTGGACAACCCATTCCCACCAATTTTTTATTTAGTTTACTCTGTAAACATATTAACACATTACATAGAAAATGAAGCTAGCTACAGTGAAGCAATGAATATTATACAAATATAACTATTTATAACAAAAGCTTCACTTAACTTAAGAAAAAGGTGTTAATTCTTCTTTCTAATTGATGTCGATTTCAAGAACTCTTGTCTGCATCTTCAGTCAAAGAGAACCACAGGAGAAAACAAATTCGTTGTTAAGGAAGTTACTATGTTCTTATGTTTTTTCACTATTACCAAAAGTTGAAAACAAAATAATCTTAAGAACAGAATCAACTGCTGGTATTTCAAAATTCATTACGCGATGTTTATTTTTTAAAATAAATATCTTTTCCCAAACCATTAACTCTATCAGACCATTTAACTGTTTTAATAATTTAACTTCTGGATTTATTTCATGGTTAAATGACCAAAAATGATCTGCTACGGCCGATTTATCAGTTTGTTTATACTTAATGTTACAAAAATGTTCTTTTGTTCTGATTTCCAAATTACATTTTGTCTTACCAATGTAAACTTTATCACAATCTAAACAATCAAATTGATAAATACCAGATTTTTTATTATTAGGAATTTCATCTATTTTTAGAGAAATGTAGTAAATTTTTAATACTATATTTGTTTTGAGGAACTAAAGTTATACCAAACTCTTTAAAAACTTTTTGAAATTGTTTATTAAACCAAGAATGGTAAATAAATTTTTTAAAATTATAATCGTCTTTTATTTTTTTAAGGGTAGAAAATCATTAAAAGTTTTTTGATATTTAAAGTTTTCAATCTTTAATTAATAGTTTTAAAAGATTTTATACAAAAGAAGATTGAAAAATTTAAGTATCAAAATACTGTTAATGATATTTCTACCCTTAAAAAAATAAGACAATTATAATTTAAAAAAAATTACTTACCATCCTTGCTTTAATAAATAATTTCCAAAATTTTTTAAAGAGTTTGGTATTACTTTGATTCCTCAAAACAAATATAGTATTAAAAATATACATTTCTCTAAAAAAAGATGAAATTCCTAATAATAAAAAATGTGGTATTTATCAATTTGATTGTTTAGATTGTGATAAAGTTAACATTGGTAAGACGAAACGTAATTTGGAAATCAGAACGAAAGATCATTTTTGGTTATTTAACCATAATATAAATCCTGAAGTTAAATTATTAAAACAATTGAATGTCCCGATAGATTTAATGGTTTGGGAAAATATATTTATTTTAAAAAATAAACATCGCGTAATGAATTTTGAAATACCAGGAGTTGATTCTGTTCTTAAGTTTGTTTTGTTTTCAACTTTTGGTAATACTGAAAAAACATAAGAACAGAGTAACTTCCTTAACAACGAATTTGTTCTCTCCTGTGGTTCTCTTTGACTGAAGATGCGGACAAGAGTTCGTGAAATCGATATCAATTAGAAAGAAGAATTAACACCTTTTTCTTAAGTTAAGTGAAGCTTTTATTACACATTGTTATATTTGTATAATGTTAACACATTATTTCCCTGACTCCCTTGATACAGCAAAATTTAATAAATAACTGCAAATATGAAGCACTACGCAGAGGCACACCACACAAATTAGCCTTTAACTCTACAAAAGAGCTTTTCTGAGAAATAAAATTAATAAAAACGTAGTTAGCATAGATAATCTCATATTAACAAAGTCGCATTATATGATTATATTTGTTTTTGTGACCAGTTCCTTTTCTTAACAATTATAAAAAATTACCCTAATGTGCCAGTAAAATTTGATGTCAAAGACACATTGGCATTGTGTGTTTCTTTCCTAAGAAGTAACATTTTACTTTTAGGGTTTTACCATGCAGGGGCATGGCATGGTTGATTCATAAGTGTTGCTGGTTTCTTAATACTTAATCTGGGGAGTGGCAGTCAAGAATTCCAACGGTTTCCAAGTTAATATTAAATAGGTTGTTGCATAACATAAAGCAAAGACATGTACATATATAAATAAAAATTATAGCAACATGTCTTATTAAAATGTATTTTCAATTTCTCCAATTTACAGTGTCTATTTGTATTTCAGTTTAAAGTGCCAAATCTTATCCAAGAAAACAACAATGGCAGAGTTTTCAAATGCTGCATGCTGTTGCTTTTTAAGTTTATTAAACAACTCCTTTTCCACTGATAGCAAGGACAGAGATTTTGAGTGTTTGTTAGATAAGTGTGTATTCTACAGAGCACTGAAGATTGTTCTGCTATGATGCGCTGGTGGCAGGAATGATCAAAATTAAATGTGTGATCGTATCATGTGCAGTTGTGTGATTTAGTTTTTAAAGATTTAAGATCTGGAGTTGGCCTTCCTGTTGGAATTATGTGACATTTTTCACCAAAAGAACACGAACTCAATGACCAACTCAACATTTTGATCACACAAACACTGTCACTTTTATCTGCAAATTGTGATGTCATTCTTTTTATTGTACTTTGAACATTAAATCATTCACCATATTACTGTCATATTGAAGAATTAACACTAAAATGCAAGATTTGCCATTTTACTGCAATGGCAACAATTTTGCTATAAACAAATAACTAAAGCCTCGAGTGCCCTGCAAGGTCATTGACATCCCACATGAATCTGTATGCTTTGAGTTTGCTGTTGCGTGCCACTAGCAATAAACAAGCTATTTAGAACTGGACAATGTTAGACGACCAGTCTCAGGGGATCTATCACCGATCAGTCTCAGTGGGTTAGCCATAAATTAATGCAATTGAAATCTGAAAGTGAAATCACACTGGGACAATGTCCAGCAAATACAGTGACTGAAGCAACTTAATAGTTTTGTTTTTTGCCAATTAAGGTGTAAGAAGGAGCATTATCATTATGCAATTTCCACAAATGGTTTTTGAAAACTTCTGGTCAACCTCTCTGATAATTTGACAAGTTTTCAGAACCACATTCTTTACTTCTCCACTGTTGTCAGTAACTGATGTGTGAGGGTGTACTACAGAGCAGTCATCTATGTCTTCTCGTTCCTCTTTAAAGTGTTACTACCACTCGTAAACTATTGTCATATATTTTTTCACCAAAAGCCACAGTCAACATTTGAAATGCAGTGTTGCACTTTATTCCATTTTTCAAGCAAAATTTAATGCAAATTAATTAAAAATTTGCAGAGCACTAAAACACATGTATAACCTTTTAGATTGTCAACAATAAACCAGTTATTGAAAACAGTTGAAAATGCAAATGTACATCAGGCACATGGTAGCAACAAGATAATAAAAAGTTTTGAAAATTGGATGTATAAAGCCTGTGAAATTAAAAAAATTCTGTTATTTTTTGTTCACACCAGTCAGTTAACATATGTCAAATGTGAAATGAAATGTGTTGTGTTTAATGCCCGCTTTTACTACGCATGGCTCCGCAGGTGGTAACAGTGATGATACATGAGATGAAGATGGAGCACCAGTGGAATGATACGTCGGGAGAAACTGGAGATCCCAGAAAAAACCTGACCCAGCGCTGTGTTGTCCACCACAAATCTCACTTTGCAGTCACCTGGGATCGAACCTGGGCTGCCTTGGTGAGAGCCAAGCAGTCTAACCCAGAGGAAGACAGTTTCGAGAGTTGTGACATATTTCAGTCCGGAGCGAGGTCTGCAGTGCTTGTGACGTCAGGCAAGAGCCGCATAGTACCAAGTTGCGTATATAAATGGCGCTGTGAGTACAGAATATGAGGATTCAGTCAGGTGTAACACACTCGATGACAACAATGTAGCTGCCACACACCTAATGGAACTGTTAAATTTACAATGTGACAATTTATTGAAGGACAAATATACACACAAGAAAGACTTAGCTGATTTTTACAAGAATGTCCCCCAAACCAGATTTCCGAGGTTGTATTCACTTGCCGCATGGACATTGTGTATGTTTGGCTCAACATAGTGTGCAAACAATTTTTTTTTTCTGTTATGAAATTAGCTAAGTCCAAACCCTGAAGTACCTGGTCGCATCACAATCTTACATACAGCCTTCAATTACAAATTTTCCAGACATTACATCCTGACATTGATAAACTAGTTAGAGAAAAACAAAACAGAAAGTGTCAGAAAATGTCCACGTAATTTTGTTCTGAGTGGGTCTCCTCTAATTTGCAGAGAAAATTACTTTATATTTTATTTACTTTATAAAATTCCTGACCTTCACGTAAACTATGAGTTGAAGTTTTATATATTTTCTCTTAGCACAGAGCCAAAATGTAATTGTTTATAAACTGTGACCAATTGTATAATTAAAGCAGTCAGCATTAATATTACAACACCCAAGATGTAAGTTGTACCTATTATTAACACTCGATACGTTTCCTGTCTTTACTACACTCTCGGAACCCCAACACATCAAACTTATTTCCTTTCTCTTGGGCAGCAGAAATCAGCACTGTGATGTCACACGCTAACCTGCCTTTTGTTCAGGAGCATATTTAGCAGATAGAGCTGGCGGAGCTGATGTCACACCGATAATACCTGTCTACCCCTGGTCTAACCATTTAGCCATCGCACGGCCAAATTAAATTCACCAAATTTTAATTTGAGAAGGTAAAATTGGAATTAGCACTATAAAGTAATGTAATTAAAATTATTAGTCAACTGAGACACTCTGTACCTCACATACCGCAAATTTTCTTTCAACACATTTCATGTCTACTTGAAGGCATTATCAAGAAATTGTCGACTTTACCACATTTTGTTTTGATTAATGATCTCCACCAAATGGAACATTTTGTATGAAAAGCAAAATAGAGTGGTGTGTGTTTGGAGGAATTTAGTAACTGACGTCAAAATTAATATAAAAATTATTTGTGGTTGGTTTATTGACACTCGTCACTTACTTTTTCATATATTTATGAGAGACTAGTTTCAAAGGCCCTGGCCTCCATTTTCAATCTCTTTCCAACTGGCATCTGTTGTCTGCTCTCTCTGGTGGTGGAACTATGAACTTTTTTGTCAAATTATCTACTGGCGGGATTACAAAGTTCATTACGCGATCCTTATTTTTCCAGATGAATATGTTCTCCCATGTTGTCAATCTATTTTGGTTTATCACTCCTTTTAATAATTTTGGATTTGGATCAATGTCATGGTTTTCATTCCAAAAATGAAATGCTACTGCTGACTTGTCTTCTTGTTTCAATCTGATGTTTCTAAAGTGTTCTTTGACTCTGGTTTTTAAATTTCTTTTTGTTTGACCTATGTAGCATTTTTCACAATTCTTACAATTTATTTGGTATATTCCAGATTTGTTACCTGAAGGAATTTCATCTTTTGTTTTTGAATTTAGTAATTTTAAAATTGAGTATCTATTAGTAGGTGCCAAGATGATATTTTGTTCCTTGAATATCTTTTTAAATTTATTAAATGTTTTTGGATGATATGTGAATGAACTGAATATGCTGTTGCTTTCTTTTTCTTTAATAAATGTGGTTGTTTCCTTAATGGTTTTCTTTAGTTTAGATTTTCTAATTTTCTTCAACACCAAACTTTTGTTGTATCCGTTTTCTTCTGCTATGTGTATTATTACATGAATGGAGGCAATAGCCTTTGAAACTAGTCCCTCAATAATATAAGAAAAGGAAGTGACGAGTGTCAATAAACTGACTACAAATAGTTTTACGATTAATTTTGACGTCACTGTTACTAAATTCCTCCAAACACACATATGTTTTTCACATTTTTTTTTCTGAATTTTGTATGTGCTTTGATTTCACATTTGTAATATGAATAGAAGAAATTGTATTTACTGAACCTGATGCATAGAACAAACTGTGTTCTATTTATTCTTGACATTGTTTTGTTTTTCTCTGCTAGATGCATATTGAGGACTCAATAATGCTTTCACTTGCAAAGAACACAGCTCCAACAATGACTTGCGTTTTGTTATCTCATTTTCATGCAGCTTTGTTTTGAGATGCTCTGAAACAGTACAAAACACAAATATTACATTGTAGTGAGGTTAGGTAGTGCAAGACTGAAAAATTGAATGCCACAGTGAGGATTTGAACCATGGATTTCCCGTCTACATCTGGCGGTGCTAAATCCCCTCCATACCTACCCTATCCTTCTTTGGCAGAGTAGACTGAGAACCCTAGTACATGCTAAGGGAACTGACAAACAGTAAAGGATATTGAAAGTGATAAACAATTGAAGTCAATGAGTTCATTCACCAGTAGCCATAAAGAGCTATGAACACTGAACATGTCAAGGAAAATGTACAGTTTAATTACATATTTACATGAATATTTGTGGATAGACATGATATGAATGTCAGGAGAACATACCTTGGTCTGGTGTAGAAGGCTGTAGCCATCGCTGAATGTATTTATTGAGCAGAACTTGCGAAGGACTTTCAACAGTGATGTATAAAACTGTTGCTACCAATACAGATGCCACTATGTCTGCCATTGTAGACCAAAACTGTAAAAACCAAACCAATACAATATACAGAGGTGACTTTTTGAAATAATGAACTGTAGGTCTTTATATGGTGAATCCTCATTTTTTACATGCCCATTTTTAAAAGACAATATATGATAAAGGTCAAACAAAGGATGGTGAAAGGTGAGACGGGATGGTTGCCACATTTGTTCTTCAGCTAGGTCCTACAAGACCTGTCAACCAATGATAGTTGCAGTCCCAGGTGTAACGGGAGTTGACTAAGGCTTATACTTACATTTGTCAAATCAGAAAAAAGTGACTGTGAAACTGCTCAATAGTTATGTTTCACAAACAAAATTGTTAAAATTGTAATATATCATACTTTTAAAACAGATTCCTAACCTTATAAAAACTGCGCTGAAAATTTGTAATTATAATTTTTAATAGGTAGATATGAAAGATTTAAAATAAAAAACGTGCTAAGGAGTCTAGGGAGTACCACACAATAGTTCATATCATTTGTAGTGCTAATGACTTGGATGAAACATTAGATTAGATTTAGATTAGATTTTTACTGTACATATACCAAAATTTTACAATTTACAACTTTAGGCTACATTTATTTGTCTTTTCCTTGTTGCTACCTTGTCTTACATGACACCCTGGTCTTCTGCTCTGTCAGGTAGCTTTTAACCTCCATATCTCCTTGTTACTACCTTGTCTTACATGACACCCTGGTCTTCTGCTCTGTCAGGTAGCTCTTAACCTCCATGCCTCCTTGTTACTACCTTGTCTTACATGACACCCTGGTCTTCTGCTCTGTCAGGTAGCTCTTAACCTCTATATCTCCTTGTTACTACCTTGTCTTACATGACACCCTGGTCTTCTGCTCTGCCAGGTAGCTCTTAACCTCTATATCTCCTTGTTACTACTTTGGCTTACATGACACCCTGGTCTTCTACTCTGTCAGGTAGCTCTTAACCTCCATATCTCCTTGTTGCTACCTTGGCTTACATGCCACCCTGGTCTACTGCTCTGTCAGGTAGCTCTTAACCCCCATACCTCCTTGTTACTACCTTGTCTTACATGACACCCTGGTCTTCTGCTCTGTCAGGTAGATCTTAACCTCCATACCTCCTTGTTACTACCTTGGCTTACATGGCACCCTGGTCTTCTGCTCTGTCAGGTAGCTCTTAATCTCCATGTCTCCTTGTTACTATCTTGGCTTATATGGCACCCTGGTCTTCTGCTCTACCAGGTAGCTCTTAACCTCCATGCCTCCTTATTACTATCTTGGCTTACATGACACCCTGGTCTTCTGTTCTGCCAGGTAGCTCTTAACCTCCATGCCTCCTTGTTACTATCTTGGCTGACGTGACAGCCTGGTCTTCTGCTCTGCCAGGTAGCTCTTAACCTCCATACCTCCTTATTGCTATCTTGGCTTACATGACACCCTGGTCTTCTGCTCTGCCAGGTAGCTTTTAACCTCCATGCCTTCTTGTTACTACTTTGGCTTACATGACACCCTGGTCTTCTGCTCTGCCAGGTAGCTTTTAACCTCCATGCCTTCTTGTTACTGCTTTGGCTTACATGACACCCTGGTCATCTGCTCTGCCAGGTAGCTCTAAACCTCCATACCTCCTTGTTGCTATCTTGGCTTACATGACACCCGGGTCTTCTGCTCTGCCAGGTAGCTCCTAACCTCCATGCCTCCTTGTTACTACCTTGGCTTACATGACACCCTGGTCTTCTGCTCTGTCAGGTAGCTCTTAACCTTCATGCCTCCTTGTTACTATCTTAGCTTACATGACACCCTGGTCTTCTGCTCTGTCAGGTAGCTCTTAACCTCCATGCCTCCTTGTTACTACCTTGGCTTACATGACACCCTGGTCTTCTGCTCTGCCAGGTAGCTCTTAACCTCCATGCCTTTTTGTTACTACTTTGGCTTACATGACACCCTAGTCTACTGCTCTGCCAGGTAGCATTTAACCTCCATGCCTCCTTGTTACTACCTTTGCTTACATGACACCCTGGTCTTCTGCTCTGCCAGGTAGCTTTTAACCTCCATGCCTCCTTGTTACTATCTTAGCTTACATGACACCCTGGTCTTCTGCTCTGTCAGGTAGCTTTTAACCTCCATGCCTCCTTGTTACTATCTTAGCTTACATGACACACTGGTATCCTGCTCTGTCAGGTAGCTCTTAACCTCCATGCCTCCTTGTTACTATCTTAGCTTACATGACACCCTGGTCTTCTGCTCTGTCAGGTAGCTCTTAACCTCCATGCCTCCTTGTTACTATCTTAGCTTACATGACACCCTGGTCTTCTGCTGTCAGGTAGCTCTTAACCTCCATGCGTCCTTGTTGCTACCTTGTTGTACATGACACCCTGGTCTTCTGCTCTGTCAGGTAGCTCTTAACCTCCATGCCTTCTTGTTATTACCTTGGCTTACATGACACCCTGGTCTTCTGCACTGCCAGGTAGCTTTTAACCTCCATGCCTCCTTGTTACTATCTTAGCTTACATGACACCCTGGTCTTCTGCTCTGCCAGGTAGCTTTTAACCTCCATACCTCCTTGTTACTATCTTGGCTTACATGACACCCTGGTCTTCTGCTCTGTCAGGTAGCTCTTAACCTCCATGCATCCTTGTTGCTACCTTGTCGTACATGACACCCTGGTCTTCTGCTCTGTCAGGTAGCTTTTAACCTCCATACCTCCTTATTGCTATCTTGGCTTACATGACACCCTGGTCTTCTGCTCTGTCAGGTAGCTTTTAACCTCCATACCTCCTTGCTACTACCTTGTCTTACATGACACCCTGGTCTTCTGCCATGTCAGGTAGCTCTAACCCTCCATGCCTCCTTGTTACTTAATTAATCCCTTTCCTCCCACCATCTTCCTTTCTTATATTCTTTACATTTCTTGCCCATTTTTATTTTACTTTCTGCAAGAACTCACCAATACCTCTTACCTTCTTTTCCTCCCTGCCTGTTAACATTTTTATAGCTACTCTCCTCTTCTCCACTTTCTCCCATTTTTTCTCCTCATTGCAGCCTCTTCGCATTCTGTTTCATAGTGTGCTATGCTTTCCTTTCTCCCACAAAATTGACAAAATCCCTTTTCCCTACCTCTTATCCCTCTTAGAAATATTGTTCCTGTTCTCATCCAAGCTAACCCTTCTCTCTCTTGCCTGTTGTAGTAATCTTCATATGCTTCTCTTCCCCAATTTCTTTTTATTTGTTTGTAGAATTGTAATGATTTCATATTTTCTAGATTTCCCAATATTTCCTATCTTTCTGTATCTTCAATTCTGCATTTTACCAATTTACCCACATCACTTGTATTCCTTTCCTCTAATCTCCATATATCTCTCATTCCTATTTTTTCCATAATTCCTCCAATCTCTGCCCACCAACTATTTGAGTTCGCTAATCTATTTTGCTATCTCGTGCATCATTTCATAATTTCTCCTTCTTCTTTGGCCAAACACCTATACCAAAATGTTATTATTCTTTCCATTATTATTCCATTTCTTCTTGTCTTTCCTAATTCTACTAAAGCTAGTTCCCTAGGTGCTGATCTTGGTAAGCCTAGTAGCTGTTTAGAAAATCTTCTGTAGTTTTGGTCCACCGTTTTGTTTACCTCTGTTCGCCACCCCCCTCCCCCCAGATCTTCACTGCATACAACATTTTGGATTCAACTACTGCTTCATACATTGTTCCCAACCCCTTGGTTGTCATTTCTAGCTTATATTTGCATATTCCTATCCCATTCATTGCCGCCCTTCCTTTGCTTCCATGAAACATTCATACATCAATTAGCTGCACATTTTTGTTTCAAATCTCACAAAGTATTTTCATAGGGATCTGTGAGGATCCATTCATTATGGAGCTGTGAGGTACCTTCTAATTTTATTTAATTATTTAGTAAAATACTAAAAATTAGTTTATAAAGTACAATTATAAAGGGTAAAGGGAGAGTTAGGGATAAAAATGTGCTAGATAATTGTATAATAATTTCATAAAGAATGTGAGAGATAAATTAATTGATTCATTGATTAACTGTATAATGGCGGATGAGCCAGCTAAATAAAGCCATTTTACTATCAGTTTTGTGTAGAAACTCTTTTTGCCACACTTCCATTCATTTACATATAAATATCACATTTTCTATCCAATATGCATTCCTTTCATTAGAAATCCCTTCCCTGCAACTATTCCTTATTTAATTCTTCCTCCCCCAGTGTTCTCTACAACCAGCTGTTTGGTGACTGAGGATGAGATCAAATGATCCTGAAAACATTTCACTTACACAACAACAAGTAAGTGAAGTTTGAATGGAAATTATTAATATTTAGATGAGTCGTATTTATTACACATCTGCTTCACTTTCGTACCTATTTTGAGGACATGTTTTGCATACAATTCACAGTGGAAACTGAAGAGGACTGTACTCTACCTTTTTTGGACCTTAAAATCACAAAAAGCAATGGAAAACTAGAATTTGGTATCCATAGAAAAGCAACACACACAGATAATTACATCAAAGCAAATAGTTTCAACCCAATTCCACACAAACATGCAACCATCAACAGTCTCACACACAGATTAGTAAATCTACCTCAGCCAGCAAGAATATCAAAACGAATACAATCAAATCTTAAAAACTGCAATTAAAAATGGATATGGAAAAAACCTTGTAGATAAAAAACTAAAATCATTCAAACTTCAAAAGAGATTAAAACAGATCACAGCTCTCACACCAATAAAACAAGAAATTAGATTTGCTAAATTTACTTACCACCCCTGGGCCACAAAAAAGTTCCAAAAAATATTCAAGAAATACAATATAACATTGGCACCAAAAAACAATTACAACATTAAAAACCTACTTCACAGTAATAATACTGATAAGATAAAACCAGAGGAAAAGTCAGGCATTTACAAGATTAAGTGTAAAGACTGTGAAAAAATTTACATAGGGAGGACAAAAAGAAACATAGGCACTAGAAAGAAAGAACACTTCAGGCACTTAAGATACAAAAATATGCTGCTCATTTCTGGTCTGAAAATCATGAAATTGAAGATAGCACAGAATTACTAAAATGCGTACAAAAACATAGTGAACTCGTCATATGGGAGAGAATATACATAGAAAAGCATAAAAACCAACTAATGAACTTTGAAATCCCGCCAGAAGAGAATCCCACATTTAAGTTCATCACTAAATCAACAGATGGCAGCAGCAACTCCAGAATTACCCACACCCACCACACCACTGGATCAAGCTTTAGTCGCATAAGAGCAGAAGATGCAAACGATGATTTGCGAAACATGTCCTCAAAATAGGTACGAAAGTGAAGCAGATGTGTAATAAAAACGACTCATCTAATTATTAATAATTATTTCACTTCACTGTGGTGTTCCAATACAGTTAAATCTTGATATATTTGAATGTAAACATAGTGACTCATAAATCAAACTCAAAAATGAAGTGTGTTTGGAGGAATTTAGTAACAGTGACATCAAAATTAATATAAAAATTATTTGTGGTTGGTTTATTGACACTCGTCACTTACTTTTTCATATATTTATGAGAGACTAGTTTCAAAGGCCCTGGCCTCCATTTTCAATCTCTTCCCAACTGGTAACTGTTGTTATCTGCTCTCTCTGGTGGTGGAACTATGAACTTTTTTGTCAAATTATCTGCTGGCGGGATTTCAAAGTTCATTACGCGATCCTTATTTTTCCAGATGAATATGTTCTCCCATGTTGTCAACCAAAATAGATTGACAACATGGGAGAACATATTCATCTGGAAAAATAAGGATCGCGTAATGAACTTTGAAATCCCGCCAGCAGATAATTTGACAAAAAAGTTCATAGTTCCACCACCAGAGAGAGCAGATAACAACAGTTGCCAGTTGGGAAGAGATTGAAAATGGAGGCCAGGGCCTTTGAAACTAGTCTCTCATAAATATATGAAAAAGTAAGTGACGAGTGTCAATAAACCAACCACAAATAATTTTTATATCAAAAATGAAGAATACTTCACTGTTAATAATGCTTCTGCTTTTAATATTTATTCCGCACACGTTTGTAAATCTTCTCTCCAGCTTTTTGTATAACAAAGTTTAATACGATGATCACTTATCCAGTTTTATTTTCCATTCACATAAAAGTTATGCCACATTGATATATTTTCCAAATAACTTGAATGTAATATGTGCTTAAATTCATTTTAGCAATGAAATAGATTTAGCTTTTGTAAGAATAGTTTTAGAGTACTGAGAACTGACAGTAGCACATACTTACTATATGAAACATAGATAGGAACTGTGGGTGTTGTAATGTTCCAATGTGATAAAGTTGAATAGCACCGTGACACAGGAACATGCTGTATGTAAGACGACCCAGAGGCTGGAAACCTCTCCAACAAAGTAGGTTATGTATTGGACCTGGAAACATGACACATGACTGTAGTAGAAGTTAAATGTAAATAAAATGTAATATACACAATGGAGTTATAAATATTATATATACATATTAAGCTATAGATATAGATAAAGTCTGTGTGTATGCATGAATGCACAAGTCAGAAACAAATTAACCAATGTGGATAATTCTTTCATCATTCAAAAGCCGAATTGTATCTTATGGATATATTTTGTACAATATGTAACTTAATTTTATAAATTACTAAAAGTTTAGAAAGGATTTGTATTGAATTCAAACACATTCAAGTTATAAAAGAACATTCTTACCAACAAGCCTGGACTTTTGATTGAGAATGTGGTGGATTAGAAAATAGTTGTTACTCCAAAAGTATAAACAAATATTTTGTTTATTAACAATGCTGTCAGTGACCAAACCAGTTTTGCTGATGAATTTCATGCTGTACAAGTTCTTTTTTTTTTTTTTTTTTAATTTACGTCCTCCAACATATCGGATGGTGAATGAAATGGGTGAAATGATGCTCAAATGAGTGTGAGGTCCATGGAACTTAGAGTTACCCGACATTTGTCTCTCAGGATAACGGAAAAACTCAGAAAATCCTTATCCAGGTAACTCACCCTGACCGAGATTCGAACTCGGGACCTACCGTCCACGCTACTGAGGCGGACTGTACGAGTTTGTTTACCTGCCATGGCATTGGACTAGAGTATGAGCACCCAATCATTAGGAGTGGGCTATTTCTCCAGTATTTAATGCACTACTGGTACAATTCACCTGTGACAAATTATAGAAAAAGGACAAGAACATACTTTAAAAACACTTATATCATTTATAGATTATGAGAAAGCTTTTGACTGTGTACAGTGGAATATTTTATGGGATATCATGAAAAATAGAGGAGTATCAGCACATTTAATAGAAATAATAAAGGAAGTAAATATAGAAATTATGATAAAAATTAATGTAATGAAGAAGGAGTCAAACAAGGGTATCCACTGTCCCCAATTTTATTTCAACTTTATATAGATGATGTCATTAGTAACTGGCTGGTAAGCATTTTAGTATTAATGGAGAAGCAATGGACACTATATTATACACTGACAACCAAGTAGTAGTTGTAGAATCAGAAGATGTTTTACAGATGAAAGTATACATATTAAATAAAATATTAGAATACTACAATTTTAAAATATCTGTAAATAAAATAAGAGAGTTAGCATATAAAGGAAAGTAAGACTGTAATAAATGAGAAAACTATACAACAGGTGGCAGCATGTAACTACTTGGGATCAGAAATAACCGCTGTATTAGAAGAGAAGGATGTTGATAAGGAACTAAATAACTTTACCTTATGGGTGGTACAATAAAGAGAAAGCCTTAGAAGGAAAACTGGAAGAGAAATCCAAATTAAGCTCTATTAGACAATTTGGATGCGTAGGCTTCCACAGCCTGTGTCTTGATAAATATCCTTAGCTTCCGTAGAAGGCCTGTCATTTTGGTCATACTTGCCAACGTTTCGCTCATTCTGTCGTGAGCTTCTTCTGGGCTCTTGTGTGATCTTTGCAATGTTGTTCAGGCTCATATCCCCATGGTTCTCCAGTGGCTCTATCCCTTAGTTCTTGGTTAGCTGCCTGTCCAACTATTCGAGTCGGTGCTGGTGTCTGTGTTTCCTATTGGCTTTCTAAGTGAGTTCTGTAGCCTTTTTCCTTGTTATTTGTTTCCTTGTGTTTGTTTAGGTTTTCTGGACTCGATTTTTTTCTATTAAATGGTAGAGACTGTTTCTCTGAGCTGTCAGACTCTAGATGGTCTCATGGCTCTGCCCCTTGTCTCTCACTGGCTGACCTTCGACCAATAATTGCACTCATGAGCAAGGACTTCCAAGTACTGTGTAGTTGCTTTCCATTATCTCTGTTGATGTTGGTTTTTTCCTTGAAAATTTCCATGCTTTCTCATGTCATCCTCTGGGAGAAATTGTTGTAAGTGGCTACAAGTTCTGTATTGTCGAAATCGATGTGGTGGCCGGTTGAGATGACGTGTTCTGCTATTGCTGATTTATCAGCTTGGTTTAGTTTTAGGCTGCGTATATGCTCTTTCCTGAATGTTATATCCTTCTCTGTCTTTCATGACAGCATATTATCCTCACCTCATCCTATTAGTGCTGGTGTTCCTCAAGGTAGTGTCCTGGGACCCACTCTCTTCCTTCTCTATATCAACATCTTATCTTCTTTGCCCCGCTGGTCACTGTACCTTTTTGCAGACGACACAGCTGCAACCTCCACGTCAACTAGACATTATATGTCTGCATGTAGAATCCAACACTATGCCGACCTCCTCACCACCTGGTTCAAACAATGGTGGTTGAGCATCCACCCCCAGAACAGCCAAACCATCACTTTCTCCAGAAGGCAGCTAGAGGATCTACCACCTGTTCATTTAGCTGAAGAGGAAGTACATTGGCAATCATATGTACGATATCTAGGTGTTTTGTTTGATGTAAAACTGACGTGGAAGGACCACATAACCTACACAGCCAACAAGGTCAGCAAATGTATGGGTATGTTATACCCATTGTACAATCGACGCTCAGTGATATCCATATCCAATAAATTGCTCCTCTACAAACAAGTACTCTGACCAGCCATCACTTATGCCTGTGCCATTTGGGTTATAGCAGCTAAAACTCACCTACACGTCGTGCAGTCTCGATTCCTCCGTATTGCCACGGATTCCCCATGGTACATCCCTAACCTTGTAATCCGTCATGACCTATACATTCCTACCCTAACAGACTACATCCACACCCTCTCACTCCGATTCTATCAAAACCTCTACCATAATTTCAACTCCCTTATACGTGGTCTAGCTGAGTACAACATTGATCACGGCAAAAAATACAAAAGACCGAGACTTGTTTTAGACACTTGAAATCACTGCAGTTTCAGTACACGACTTATAATCAATTAACTTAATGAAAAAAGAGAAAAAGAAACGAAAACCTCCAAAACTAAACCTGTACCATCATTTCCCCTAACTCACAAAATATTCTACTGCCAGTACAGGGCTCAGCCCTGATCTGACTAGAGACTGAAAGTTTGGCTTCCGGACTTTCAAGTGTCCAATCGCAAGGATGATTGATCTGCCAGTTTGACCAAAGTAGGCATTTCCACAGTAGCATCTGATTCTGTATACTCCTGGGTTTAGGAGTGACAATTGACAGTGACAATTAATGATTTAATTAAGATTTTATGCATAAAAAGATTGAAGAAAATTTAAATTATATTTCTACTCTTAAAAAAGTATAAAAGATGATTATAATTTTAAGAAATTTACTTACCATCCATGGTTTAATAAACATTTTCAAAATGTTTCTAAACAATTTGGTATAACTTTGGTTCCTCAAAATAAATACAGTATTAAAAATTTGCTATGTTTCTCTAAAAAAGATAGAATTCCAGATAAAAAATCTAGCATTTATGAATTTAATTGTTTAATTGCAACTTAGTTTATATTGAAAGGAATAAATGTAATTTAGAAACCAAAAAGAAAGAACATTTTAGAAATATTTCATATAAACAGACTGATAAATGGCAGTGCAGACCATGACATAAATCCAGAAGTTAAATTAGTAAAACAATTAAATGGTCTGATGGATTTAATGATTTGAGAAAAAATATTTAGTTTAAAAAATAGAAATTGCATAATGAATTTTGAAATATTGCCCATCGATTCTGTCTTTAAGTTTGTTTCATTTTCAGAATTTGGTATTGAATACAAAAATAAGACATCTAGTGACTGTAATGACAATGAAAGAAACGACTGATGATCTAAATGTTTACAAAAATAGTCTCTGCAATTCTTTGGAAATGTTCATCAGTTTTCTTAAAAGATAACTGAAGTTTGTGGTAAAATAATTATATTTGATGTAGTATTTCTTGCTTCACTGTTGCTAGCTCTATTATTTACATATCCTACTTGGTGACATATACGCTAATTTTTGTATTTTAAATCTCGTGCCACAACCATGAGGCCAGGAACGTTAATATTTGTGCCATAATCTTGCCCGATATATCATGCCATCTGGGTGCTGGAGCCAGAAGCCGCCAGTTGCCTCTCTTGCCTGACTTGCTGAGACTTGTTCTTCACTCAAACTCTGGATATTTTAATTCCTTTCTTGGAAGTGTTGAAAACAGTGTTGTTATGATAAATTAACTTTAAAGAGAGTCGATTAAAGACACTAGACAACACTTACTTTTAAATTTTTCCGGAACATGTTTCTGAGGCTTTTCTGAGGCTCTAGTGTCTTTAATTGATTCTCTTTAAAGTTAATCTGGATATTTTGTCTGTTGAAGCGCAGGACGTGACAGAACCACCCAATACAGGTAATATCCGTTTTTGATATTTAATAATGTTGATTAGTTTGTGAAGTAATATAATCTTTGCCTGATGACATTTACGTGAGATATGAGAATATAATCAAAATATCTACATTTCACATGTGTCACAAAGGAAACCCATGGGATGTAGTTTACAAATTATATTTTTTCTCTCTTTTTCAGTCTGAAAGAAAGTGGAAAAGTATTATGAGGACGTACAAGCGTAAGCTGGGTGCACGTCCCTACCGTAATTACACAGAGGATACCCTTAATGAGGCGGTACAGTTGGTGTTAACGAAGAAGCTGTCTCTCAGGGAAGCATCTCAAAGGTTCGTGATTTGCTAAACATTTGCGAGCTGATTTTGAGAGTAATAGGTATACATATTTTGACTTGAGTATTGGCAAAACTGCTTTATCTTACACGCATGTACTGTCCTTCATTTTCAGATACAATATCCATAAAAACACTTTATGGATGAAGACAAAAGAGACATGAGGGTTGACTAACAAACCTGGAAAAATTTCGGTCGTTATCCTGTATTTACACAGGAGGAAGAAAATAAGTTCATGGCTCATGCAATTGTTATGTCAACATTTGGTTTCCCAATAACTACGTTTGACCTACATTGTGTGGTGAAAGCTTATCTGTAGAGAACAAGAAGAAGAGTGCCGGTGTTTAATGATGGCTGTTTTCCTGGAAAAGATTCGGCACTATCTTTCATGAAACGCCATAAACAAGTTCTATCTCAACGAATGTCCAAGAATATCACTTATGCAAGGGCCTCAACCGACAAGGAAACAATAGATATGTTTTTTTTCTAACTTGGAAAAAGAATTGCAAGATATCCTGCCCGAAAAGCTATGGAACTATGACGAAACAAATGTGGTAGATGATCCTGGAAATAAAAAAGTTATCACTCGAAGAGTAGCAAAATATCCGGAACAAATTCAAAATGCATCGAAGGCATGTACTTCAATTATGGTATGCGGAAATGCTGTCAAAGAATTGGCTCCTCTTTATGTGAACTATAATGCCGAGAAATTATGGTCAACTTGGACAGAAAATGGATCAAAAGGTACTATATATAACCGCAGCAAATCAGGATGCTTTGACCATCAGATCTTTGAGGATTCGTTTCTATTGTTTATGCCTCCAATTCTGAAGAATAAAGTAGGCCCAAAAGCTATTATTGGAGACAATTTAAGCTGGCATATAAGCCTAGATGTGCTACACCTCTGCGAGGAAAATCACATTAAGTTCATTGCACTCCCTCCAAATTCAACGCATCTACTGCAGCTACTCGATGTAGCATTTTTTTGGCCTCTAAAATCCCACTGGAGAGAAGTGCTGACAACATGGAAAAAGACTACCACTGGGAGCAGATGCATCATCATGCCAAGAGATGAATTCCCATGTCTTCTCAGAGAGCTTATGGATGCCCTAGAGCCAGGCGATAAGAAGAATTTAAAGTCAGGATTCTGGAAGAGCGGAATTTTTCCATTGAATAAGGACAAGATTCTGAAGTGGCTTCCACAGGGAGTATTTGAGGAAAGTTTGGGATCAATGGCAATTAATGTGGGCGAGGTCTTCCTGGAAGAATTGAACAAAATTGGGGTAGAAGTGACAAAAAGTCGTTTCACAAAGAGAGGCAAGATGCTAAATGTCCCGCCAGGAAGAAGCATCGGTACTGCCGATGTACAAGAAGCCGGAAAGAGTGAAGAGAGAATGAAATCCTCTGGGAGGAAAGAGAAATAATCTTCAAGTAAAGCTGCAAAATCCTGCCTTAAGAAGTCTTCTCGTTTAATGATAGATGAAGAGACAGACAACAGCAGTGACACGTTTTCTCTTTGCAAATCTGATGAGAGCTTAGAATGGCAGGAAGAGGATTCAAATGCCTCAGATGTAGATGGTGCTTCGGCGTCGGTGCTTGCAAACGTTACAAATACTTTTCAAGTGGGGGATTTTGTGGTGGTCACTTTCGAAGGCACTTTTTTTCCCAGAGAAGTGACTGATATCAATCATGAGGGATACATGGTGAATGTCATGGAGCGATCAAAAATCTACTGGAGATGGCCAATCCACCCGGATGAAATTTTATACTCTAAGAGTGAGGTTCTGTATGTCATCAACCCCTGAAGCCAGTGGAAAACCGAGGGCTGTTCAAAGTAAAAGACATTGAATAGGTCACCCAAAATGTACAGCACCAAAGTGTAATCCTTACTGAGATAAAAACATTATTTTTGACACTTTCTGGGTGATCCATTATTGAAGGGAATTATATTTTATAACAAATTGCCAAATTATTTAAAAACATTACCTGGAAATATCTTCAAAAAGGAATTAAAAATGTATTTAATAGAAAGATGTATATATAGAACTGATGAATTATAACGGAAACTGTTTCATGAATTGTATATTTTTTAGTTAGTTAGTTAGTTTTTATTCATCCTTTTGATCATATTACATGATATAGGACACGTCAAGTACTTATAACTAAAAATTATACAATATACATATATACATAACAAGTTTGGAATGAAAATTCAACTGTATGTACAGTATAATGATAATGATGATAATAATAATAATAATAATAATAATAATAATAATAATAATAATAATAATAATAATAATAATAATAATAATAATAATAATAATAATAGTAATAGTAATAATAATAATAATAATAATAATAATAATAATAATAATAATAATAATAATAATAATAATAATAATAATAATAATAATAATAATAATAATAATAATAATAATAATAATAATGATATTAATAATGATATTAATAATAATAATAATAATAATAATAATAATAATAATAATAATAATAATAATAATAATAATAATAATAATAATAATAATAATAATAATAATAATAATAATAATAATAATAATAATAATAATAATAATAATAATAATAATAATAATAATAATAATAATAATAATAACAATAACAATAACAATAACAATAACAATAACAATAACAATAACAATAACAATAACAATAACAATAACAATAATAATAATAATAATAATAATAATAATAATAATAATAATAAAAGTTCACTTGTAGTTAAAATATTCAAACAATTCACCTATACTATAAAACATTAACATCATTAACATTAACAAAATCAATTGTCAAAGTAATCATAATATTCTTTTATGCTATAAAAACAATGGAGTGAAAGAAGTTTTTTGAGACAAATTCTAAATTGATGCAGTGCAGGTATTTGCTTCAGATAATTGGGTAATTTATTATAAAGCTGGAGGCCAGTATATACAAAACTTTTTTCAAAAGAACTAGTGCTATGTGTGATTACATGAAGGTTATCTTTTCTTCTGGTATCATGAGAATGTATCTGTGAGTTTGTTGTGTACATACTGAGATTATTTTTTATGTAGCATAATGTTTCATATATGTAAATACAGGGGAGGGGCAATATATTTAATTCCTTAAATAATGGCCTACAACTGGTTCTTTTATTAACATGTAGTATTATCCTAATTGCCCGTTTTTGCATTTTAAAAATAGATTTTGCTCCTATTGAATTACCCCAAAATAATATTCCAAAGCTAAGAACATATTGAAAATATGCATGATATAAAGATATGACCGATTTCAAGTCCATGATTTTTGAAATGACTGTGATGGCATAAGTTATTTTACTCAGTTTTTGAGATAGTTTTTGAATGTGAGCCGACCACTTTAAATTATTATCCACCCATACCCCTAGAAATTTTGTACTATCTGTGTATGAGATATATTTGCCCTGGAACTCTATAAAGGGATGACTGGCAAGTGTATTTTGTTTATGATGAAAAGCTATTGCTGTTGTTTTTTCTGTATTTATTAATAATCTATTAATGTTGAACCAGTTTAGCAATTCAGACATTGTCTGTTCTATCTTAAATTTTAAGGATCTCAAGTTGTAACCAGAAATATATAAGTTTGTATCATCAGCAAATAATGTTGGATAACTATTTTTTAAGGAACACTCTAGATCATTTATATATATCAGAAATAAAACAGGCCCAAGAATTGAACCTTGGGGGACACCATATTTTATTACTGCCATAGATGATAAATATGTTGTAATTT
Organism: Mantis religiosa; assembly: GCA_030765055.1. NCBI lineage: Eukaryota > Metazoa > Arthropoda > Insecta > Mantodea > Mantidae > Mantis > Mantis religiosa. Next base: position 660,419 of record JAUKNK010000331.1, on the reverse strand, counting down.
CATTTGTATTTACATGTGTATAAGTGATTTCTACCATCTGTTGTCGGGATGTTAAATATTCTTTAAACCACTTGTTCACTGTTCCACGTATACCAATAACAGCTAGTTTTTCCAATAAAATTTTGTGGTCTACTAAGTCGAATGCCTTTGACAAATCTAAAAATATACCAATATTTTCTTCTTTTTTATCCATAGATTCATATATACGTTTAACAAAATCTGCTATTGCTGTATTTATTGACTTGTCTTTACGAAATCCATGTTGATTGTTTGTTATTATACTGTGTTTATCGAGGAATGATGTAAGTCTGACGTACATTACTTTTTTCTTTTATATAAATTGTATTTTGTGAAAAATGATTGTCATTTGAAATTAGACTGTGATGATGCTTGAAACATAGTATGTCTATAGGCAAATTGGGGACAGTGTGCAAAAAGGTATATACAGATGATTTTCACCCTACAAAAGTGAGCAGTTAGGATCATGTTAGGTTTAAAACAAACTGACTCGTGTAGAGATGCATTTAGAAAGCTAAATATCCTGACCTTACAATCTCTATATATATTTAAAGTAATAATGCTTGCAAAAACAAAATTTATAAGTCAGAAAACAGTCAAATACATACAATAACTTTCATGCTATAGCTCATAGGAGAAATAAAAGGTATACAAGTGACAAATAGATTTAAAAGAGAGTTAAAGAAGTTCTGTATAAATGGTAGTTTTTATACACTTGAGGAATACTTAAGCTGATAAGTAAAATTAGTGTTGATTTTTATACAGATTTTGTGTGAAAGGAAATACAGAAGGTTTAGGCAATCAGTGCAACTTATATTGTTAAAACTTTTACCTTTTAGCATCAGTTAATTTTTAATATAAAATTTCTTTTACTGTATGTATTTTTAAAATGTACTAGTGTATTAGACTTTATATTAATTTGTACCATTTTCAATCATATTTGTAATTCATTTTTATATCTTTGAAACTGTATTTTTGAGGATGCCACAAGTCTGGCTGACTCCTACGACAGATAAATAAATAAAAAAAAAATCAAAAGTTCCTATATTGTAACATAACATTTCGCAGAGTTTATACCATGTTTTCAATAAACCTTTCATTGATTAACTTTATTACAATCATTTTTCCTCTTATTAAATTTTAGATGAGTCGTATTTCTTCTTCGCTTCACTGTGGTGTTCCAATACAGTTAAATCTCGATATTTTTCCTCTTGATTCTCAAAGAGAAAATAAATCTGTCACAGACACCTGCGAGGCAACATTGTGACAACTTTCAACCGCAATTTGATATAAATCTATGTGGTACATTACTGTATAGAGGAAGGATGTATAAATACTGTGCAATAATCTATTCTGGGTTTTCTAAAAAATTCACCAGGCAGAGAAGGAAAAACCACAAAACCCGTCACCCATCTTACGGTATCACTTTGGGAATTTAATGTTGTACCAGTAATCTGCCATTGTATAGTGGTTCAAATCCTGGCTATATTAAAGCTAGAAGTTAAGAGCACTGGAAATACTAATACAAACCTCTATATCCCGAAGCACCAGCAGTGATACCAAAAGCTACAGGTAGACAAAACACTGTTCTATGCAGTCCAGCATATATCACACTCCATAGTTTACCAATCTTGTGATGGTAGAAGACGATTCCCATTAAAGTTACAGCAAGGGACATCAGTGGTGCCAAAACCCAGCCACAAAATCTCATGCCCTGTAAAGGATAAAAACAACGGAATGAACATTACCACCATCTTGTTTTATGTAGATTACCAGTTCTTTGATGTTAAAATACTTAAGGTTTTGACATGGTATAATAATTACTTTAGATTAATGAGTTTTACAACAGGACAGGATTTGAGTCCATTAGATGTAACAAAATTAATGACTTGTAATAATTTTTATCCAGTATTTACATAAAATAAATATAACAAACACTGCTTAGGGCTATGTAATTTGTTATTTGAGCCGGGCACGATGTGTTGAAACAGGCAATATTTCATTTCTTTTCAGATAATTTAGTTGGCTAGTCCATTTGAGGCTTTCATCTACAAATAGACCTAAGAATTTTGCTTCTTTTGTAATGGTTGAACTTAGCAAGTTTAGTTGCATGTTTTCTACCGTAGTTTTGAATTGCAATGTTTCTTTCTAAGTTTATAGGATCTAACCCGTTTAAAATAATGGAGGTGTCACCTGCATAAAATACTGCTTGTCCTATCACAACCTTGTATTATAATCTGCCAGCATCAGCAATTGATTTGCACAAATCTAATTTCAATTTAATTTCAATTTATTTGCTTATAGACTCATACAAGTTTCAAGCATCGTCAAGAATCATAAAATATTTACATTTCATCAATACTATATAGGCACTTCTGTATTAGGTACATTTTTAGTCTTTTTTGAAATTTATTGCCTCTTAGAGCTTTAATATCACTTGGTAACCTGTTATAAAGTATTCTGCCCATAGTAAGGGGATCCTTTTCTGTGGCTCGTTTACTAATATTATCTCTATAGTAATTATTTAGCAATCTAGTATTATACATATGACTGTCTTTAATATATACAGAGTGTGATTTACTTACTACAAACATGATTACTTTATATACAAATAACGATATAACAGTTAATATATTGGCTTCTATAAAGGTTTGTCTACAGGATTCTCTGTTGTTTAGATTATAAATACATCTTATACACTTTTTTTGTATTATTAATAACCTGTTAATGTTTACCTTACATGTGCTACCCCAGATTTCAATCCCATATTGTAAATGTGTGTAAATTAATCCATAATAAACTGACTTTAAATGCTCTATATCTAGGAACTCTTTTAGGCGTCTTAAAAGATATAAATAAGAACTAATTTTATTACTTACATGATCAATGTGATGTTTGAAAGACATGTTTTCATCTATAATTACTCCTAAAAATTTTATTTTCTCTATTTGTTCAATGGTTTCATCATGTATTTTTACATTTAGTTTTTGACTAGACCTGTTGTTTTGATGCTGGAACCTGATCATATTAGTCTTTTGTATATTTACCTTTAAGTTATTAGTTTGTAAGTAATCATATATATCCTGTGTTTTTTTAGTTATTAAATTCTCCAAACCGTTTATATTTTTATTTGTAAAAATAACTGATGTGTCATCTGCGTATGATATTATTTTGTATTCTGAGGATTTAGGAAGATCATTTACATATAATAAAAACAGGAGTGGCCCGAGTACAGATCCTTGAGGCACACCAATCCTTACTAATTCGTAGTTAGACCTTGTAACTTTTGTCATGCATTGCTCTTGATAATATATTTCTGTGCATTGTTTACGATTTGACAGATAAGATTCAATGACATTTAAAAATTTTCCTCTAATGCCATATTTTTGTATCTTATTCAGTAATTTGTCATGAACTACACTATCGAAAGCCTTGGATAAATCCAAGAAAACTCCCACAGCTTTATTATCCTTATCGAGTCCTTCCAGTATTTCATGATAGAGTTCAGCTATTGCAGTGGTAGTGGATAAATTGTGTCTAAAGCCATGCTGAGAAGAGCTAAGCAAATTATATTTATTTAGGAAACCTATCAGTCTGGAGCTTAATATGGTTTCAAATACTTTTGCGAAAACAGAAATTAGAGTTATTGGCCTATAATTAACTATTTGTGTTTTATCCCCTTTTTTAAAAATTGGTCTAACTATACTGGTTTTTAAAGAATTTGGAAAACTTTCACTATTTAACGAAGCATTTATAAGGTGTACTAGAATAGTGATCAATGCATTTTTACAGTGCTTTAATATTTTAGGTGATATTCCATCCCAACCTGCTGACACCTTACTTTTTAATTTATTTATTATTTTTTCAACTTCATTTGCTGTAGTTTCCTCCAGATATATAGTGTTTGCACATTCTGGCATTTCGTAAGGAATGTTGTCTATCATGTACTGTTCTCCCCTTGTTGTGTGAATAAAATATTTATTAAAATACTGACATATTGCGTGTGGCTCGTTTATAGTTTGACCGTTTTCAACTATTTTTATGTTTTCTTGCTTATTTTTGCTTGTATCATTTCCTTTTACTATCCCCCAAATTGTCTTAGCTTTATTATTTGATTCTATTATTTTGTTACCATATTGCTGTCTCTTTAAGCTATTTAGAGCTAATGAATATTGTTTTTTTAGATTTTTGTATTTACATTTAAATAGCTCTAAGTTTGTATACTTAAATAAGGTATAGTAATCTTTCATTTTTTTTCTTAATTCTTTTAATTGCACTGGTATTTTTATATGTTGATGTCCCTTATTTGTGACCTTAATTTTTTTAATGGGGCAGTGCTTATTAAAGTGTCTTGTTAATATTTTAAAGAAGTGTTCCCATTTTAAATTACTGTCTTGTGTTTTATAAACTATTTCCCAATTTTCTTGCATTAAGCTTTCATACATCAGATTTAAATGATTTATTGTTGTCTGTCGTATAGTTTTATACTTATATTGTTCAAGAATTTTATCATTGTTTAATATATCCAAAATCTGCGCACAGTGATCTGATATACAGAATTCCTCTACCGTTACAGCATATTTACCACATTCTAAATTGGTTATCACATGATCAATAGCAGAAGATGTGTTTGGTGTGATTCTGGTTGGTCCATTAATAGTGTTATATAAATTGAAACTATTGAGAAGGTCGCATAATTTTTTGTAATCACTAGTATTTGAAAGAGAATTTATATTCAGATCACCCATAATTATTATATTTTTGTTCTTATTATGTAATTTATTTAAAAGATCCTCAAGATTGTTCAAAAAGTCATCTACTTTGGAACATGGGGATCTATATAGACCAATGATTATATAATTTTCAAATTTTGTTTGTATCTTTGCTATTGCTACTTCAAAGGTCATTTCCAGTTCATGACATATATCCCAATCATATATAGTAAAATGTATCCCATTCTTTACATAAATAGCAACACCCCCACCTTTATGATATTGTCTGCAATAACTAGTAACTAATTTGTAATTTTCTATGTTGTAATATTTAATCTGCATTTCATTAAGACCATGTTCTGTCAGTATCAAAACATCAGGTTTCCATTCATTTAATATACCTTCTATTTCCACTAATTTATTTGAAGCATATTGTACATTTTGATGTATTAAACGTAGATTTGTGCCTATATTGTTACAAATATTACTCACCCCCAAATTTATATTCTTTATCATGCATGTTTCAACTGGTGGCTTATGAGCCCTTCCTGGGTTTAAGTAACTATTAGCATCCACCTCCTTGCCATTTAGTTTCCCTTCAACACCGATGAAACTACATTACACAATAAATTGCCAAATACTGAGGATCCCCTTCTATTTAGATGGACTCCATCTATACCAAAATCATAATTGCTTACCCAAAAATTACCATCTACCATTAAGCACTGTTTTGTTCTGCACAACCAGTCCAAGTTTTCATTTATTCTTCTGATTCTTCCTAAGCCTACATCACGCCTTCTTAATACCCCACTTACTACTATTTTAGTTTCAGGCACTATGCATCTGATGCAGTTTATCAAGTCCATTGTTTCCCCCATTATTTCTTCAGCGCTCACTCCCCGTCTAATGTTATTTCATTAAGTAAAGTTGTCTTTACTGCACCAGGTAAGGAGTAGGATGGATGTTCAAGCAATTCAAACTTTAATTCACACATTTTTCCCATTGTAATGGACCAGAGCAATGTTGTGAAGAAACAACATGGTTTTCTTTGCCTAATGAGGTCTTTTTAATCTCATCTCATCACTCAAACGTTGCAGTAAGCTTGTGTAGTAGTCACCAGTGATACTTTTACCCTTTTCCAAGTAATCAATAAAAACAATTCCCTGTACATCCCAGAAAACAATCGCCATAACCTATTTAGCTGACAAAATTGACTTTGCCTTTTTTGGAGTTGGTACACCTGGCACAATCCATTGTTTGGACTGTGGAATGTAGTGATATATCCAAGTTTCATCCATGATAATAAGCCATCTTTAAACTTCACCAGGACTTTTATGGTAGAGCTCCAAATTCTTAACAGGAACAGTTTTTCTTTGTAACTTTTAATCAGGTATCAACAAATGCTGCACCCATCTTGTACAGACCTTGTGAAAGCCAAAAACATTATTTACAATATTACCTCCTTTTGATATGCTTACAGCCTCTGTTATCTCAAACAATTTAAATCTGTGGTCTTCCAAAATGATGCAGTTGTGACCTCTACAGGACGTCCAGAGTGGGGCTGATCACTAATGCTCGTACGTCCCATTTTAAACTTTACAGCCCAACTTTAAATCATTGTATATGAAGGGGCAGAATCTTTCAATGTACTGTCTACTTTCTGCTTGATTTTTTTTACACGTTAAGCCTTTAAAAGAGAAGTATTATAATCACTGCCTGTTTGTCCAAATCCTCCATTTTCGTGATACCTCTACATTTGTCTTGTTAAAATGCTGTCATTCAAAAAGTAAACAAGCTAATGACCTGTAACTATGGATACAAGCTAGTCTAGAGCTAAACTATATGATGGTATCTGTCAAACTGGCCCAGTGGCAACTTAATGACCCTTGTATTATAGTTTATTGGATCAAGATGCATGAGTTTGTGAATATTGCTATGATCGTATTAGATTCTTTCTGGGACATTTTGCAAGAGTATTTGCATATGAAAAAGTTCACACTGCCAGTTTATTAAGCTAGAAGCACATTCAAATGAACATCTCAAACAGACCTTGGTCATGTTGAGATGAAATTACACTGACTTTTTGTGATGTAACTCCACTGTTGATAAAATACTGATATCACAGACAGAGTAGCAGTGCCAGCAATGAGTACAAGAGGGTGAAAGGTCAAGTATGTTCCATCAGCAGGAAAGTTGATGAATGTCATATTGGTAAAGTGCAAATTCATAAACAGACACTAACACATAACTTTGCTGATGTCCACTTTGCTGAAGAAGAAACTTATTTTTAACTAACTGGTGCACTTCTTTGATTGTGTTTCAAAACTTGTTAGACTTGGACACTTGCATGATTTGTTTCATGAGACATTTTGCTCTTCTCAGATCAGAACTACAATGTTTAAGAATGGAGTACTGTATTCCTGTACAATAGTTTATAATTACCTTCCTAATACCATCAAAAGCATAGATAACTACAACGTGTTTAAAGCTTTCTTGCAGGAGCACTGCTTTTACACAGTAAAGGAATATTTGCAATTTAACAAATCCAGAGTCATAAAACATGAATTTACTTAGCTTGTTCATTTCTCTCATTTATAATTATATCCAATTTGTGTTACATTATAATTGAATGTAGGCTAGGTATATTTGATGTTTAACGTTGTAATATTAAGTGTAAATTTACTGACGTATCCTATATCAAGGTACTATGTACAGATTTGATTTTAAAGGATGAATAAATTTGAATTGAATTAAATTGAATCGGTAGAAATGCTTCACTGGTCTGAGGCTTACCTCACACGTGGAAATCTTAAGCTACACAATATCTTATTTTAGGAGAAGACATTTTAAGCTGAAGGTATAAAGATATTTCAAAGTCGTTGGACCAAGTGAAGAAAATGAAAAAACAAATAAAAATATGACTTGTTTCTCAAGTGCGGAACAACCTACCTTGGAAATTTGAGAGCCCTCAGACTGCAGTTTGTGTAACCACAAGGCACTAGCCATCCCTACAAAGTAAGGACCAGCCCTCGCATAGGCAGGAATGTAACTCCAGCTGTAAGTCTGCATCTGGGCTGTGTGTCCCAGTGTCCTGCAAAAACCACATTCTATTTTTATTAAATTTTAGATGAGTCGTATTTTTTACACATCTGCTTCACTTTCGTAGTGACATTAAGTCAAGAGGAACACGCGAAAGTTAGATCCAGCCAACTTTAAAAACCGGACAACATGGAGGTAAGATCGTTCACATTTGAAAATTTCAACGAACATTTCGGCAACAAGAAAGAAATATACGAAAGTGAAGCAGATGTGTAAAAAATACGACTCATCTAAAATTTAATAATTTTTCGCTTCACTGTGATGTTCCAATACAGTTAAATCTCGACACATTCTGTTTACTTACCCTGTAGTAGACCGTCAACCTTTTACAGTAATTAAATACTTTCAGGTCAACTGAACCCTCCCAAAATACATGTTTAGATATCTGCACAACTTTCTTTATTTACTTTTATTAGGTATTGTTTATAAGAGCTTAGTTTTCTATCTACTTCTTATCTACTTTCTTACTTTCATTTCTCAATTTGTGAAGAGTATAAATAACCCATGGCGCGACAGATCCTTAAAGGGCCAAGGCCTACCAACCCGACTGCTGGTCTCACGCCCACTTACACACAGCAGAGGTGGACGATCATCCAACCGATATGGGGAGGAGATATGGTCAGCATCTTGGCATCCCCATGTTGGTTTCCGTGACCAGGGCTGCTTACCTATTGTAAGCTCCTCACTTTCCTCACAATGCTGATGGGACACCGGTCCTATACGCGGGAACTAAAATCTGCACCCCATGGGTAGGATCGAACCCGGGCCGCTTTCCGTGGCCAGGGACCATTTTTTTTTTTTTTTTTTTTTGTAATTTACGTCCTCCATTGTTAAGTCATATCGGACGAAGGACCTGTGAAGAGTATAGTAAGCTAAAATATAGATTTTAAAAAAGTGGGTTAAGCTATTGAATTCCAGACTCTTTACATACTACGAACAGAACAAATGAATAAACTTTCTTGTTTTTCTCCATAAATTCTTGGGGAAGTGACGCTCCCAGCACTTAGCTGAACACTTTGCTACACAATAAATAGATGATACACTTTTGTTTTCAGAAGATACTGAACTGACATGGGCCAAAAACCTTACTTATTTACTTACACATTCACTACCTGATATTTCCTGGATTTTGTCACAAAATGAACAATGTCTATGAGTAATACATGCGTTCACACTTTCAATATTTGACCTGCTGTCCCAGATAGTCTTAGGAGATCATTAGGTTTGCAGAAAACTCACTCTGCTTTATCCCTCACCACAACCTGTCGCATGCAATAAACAAGCATGGTGCACATGTACTTGGAGCTAAAAGTTAAACTGCTGTTATTAAATAAATAAAGTATTAACATAGTAAATATAGAGGTAATGTCGAGTGTGTTCTCTTGAGTTACAATTGATAGTTATATTTCTAACATTCTTTGTTTACACTACAAGTCAGAAATAAGCAATTACATTATGATACTCATGTCAAATGCCTTGGGGTGACATTGCATCAACACTTGTTACAGTGTAAACCTGCACAACAAACAAAAGGGAAAAGCATAGCCAGAACAATTCATTCGTTTTTACTACTCAATTTAACTGATTGTATCTATTATCCATATTAGTTTACATAGGTTCAACATTGGCATATATTGAAGATTCAATGCTTAGGCAAACACAGGTTGCATAAAATAAGCAATTAAGGATGATTATGTATGGCTGTGACTGGTATAATACTATCCACTCCAGTCCCTGCCACTTCCCTCTCGAGAATGCTCCTATCAAAGAAGGCACCAAACCTATACTTGCAGCAGCTGTGGTAAGCACTTCAAGCCACAAACTTCAGGGAGGCAGACCTTTCCCTGGGTTTGGTGACCTGCACTTCATAACTCTAACCCTGCCCTCACTCCCATGCTTCAAATGCTGGAGGAACTGTTTCCCAGATCCAGATCAGCCAAACTCATCCGAGGCCCTTTCCTGTTATGTTTTGGAACTCAGAATGCAGCCGGGGGCAACAACCTAGCATACTTGAGTTTGTATAATCCCTCGGTTCTGATGGTGTGCAATGGTGTGCTCTGGTGGTGTAGTGTACATCTGGATGTCAAGTTACGTCACTCGTTGATCAGATCGGGTCGGCTGACAGGATGGGGTACAACTGCTTTCGTTAGAAACTATATTACCCACTCTCCCTTCCCACTTACCACACCCCAGCATGTGGCGGGCTAGACAGACTGCTGGCAGTGACATATGATCCACTGACCACCGCTTCCACGAGGCAGATTACAGCGCTCTCTTAAACCTTCACCCAATAGCTGTATCGCAGGACAGCTCAACGACAAACATGTCCACTGGCATAGCCGCACAATGAACGCCAAGGTGGTTCAGCTGTAACCCAAACCTCGTCGCGCATGGACCGAGAGGGTCTACGTGCCATCCGGCCCTCCGTAGGCCGGATGTACTCAACATCATGGTGAGGAATATCTTTCTGTACAATCTAAACCTCTCAGCGATCAATGAACACGAACGACGCCGTCCTGGTGGATTCGAACATCGATATGCCAGTTCTGTTAAACCCATACTGGATATACGAGGTCGACTGAGATGTACTGACTGACCCCTGAGGGCCTCACCTTGTCACGGTAGGGGGGCTGAGTACCCAGTCATCCAGACGACCACATCAGGGAAGTTCAGCTAAGCTGGTTTGCTCAGTGGTAAGATGTGAGGGGAAACCAAGATTGACCCACAACGGGAAGATGCTACTCGTCAGCTGTGGTGGAAGCAACTCATCTAGGTAGAAACGCTGAAGAAGGTACCTGCCGGCTGGATACAGAGAGAGGGCAGCGCTCGTAACGCGGCCAGGGAATTTCATTATTACTGAAAGTCTACATAATAAGTCAGAAATATTCAACGGTATAAATGGAACAATAAAAAGAGGTCTAAATAATAAAGCAAGTAAAGATACCATTCTAAAATTCTACAAAGTAATGTCAGTGCCTAAAATGTTACATGGCAGCGAAGTAAGGGTCATGACTGAAAAAGATAAAAGAAAGCTTAAGGCAAATGAAATCAAATTTGTAAGAAGCATTGCGGGATATAGAAAAATCTACCATAAACAAAATGAAGAGCTAGAGATATTCGACCGGAATGACAAAGTACAAGAATATAGAAGTAATTGCATAACACATGTTCAAAAAGTAGAGAAAGAAAAATTACCTCTCTATTTTATGAACTACAATAGACCAGTAGGAAAGAGAAGCATGGGAAGACCAAGAAAACGGTGCAACCAATAACATAAATTATGTAGACTGCAACACGCAGTAATGCCTAAAGCATGAAGGAAGATGATGATGACTGAGATGCAGACGTCCTAGACCTTAACCAAACCGTGGACCCGCGACCACGCATCGATTCTATCGAAGCACCGGAAGCGCCGACCATGGCCCACTCCAGAATACAGTACGGGCGCACATATACCACATCCCGTCAGAACAACCCAAACCTAGAACTATCTCTAATGAACACCGGCAGCTGCTTAAAGCCAAAGTGACTGTCCAGAAGCTGTCCCCGTAGGGGGGGATCCCTCCCCTTCAGCTGCCGTGGTGCGAGCGCTGTGGACCCCTAGCACTCGTGGTACCTCTGACGTTACTGGAGGAACCTCGGGCCGAACATTTGAGCCCCCCCGTAGGAGAGTTGTTCGGATTGGGTTGGACTCGAGGGGGCAGTGGTTCCCGATACCCGTGGGAGATCGGGTATGTCTCCAGACGGGGTTGAGGGAAGCCATGTATCCCCGCGTACTAGCCAGCATAGATAGTAGAAGGTGTGCTAGATCACCAGGCGGCCCCACCTAGATAATGTCGGTAGCCTTCCCCTTTGGGGTTGGCGTATCCACTTCTACCCGTCTTGAGTCCACAGGACCAGAAGGAGGGGGGGCTTGTTAGTCTCTATGTGTTGCCCTAAGGAAAGCCCCACGGAGGCGCCGGGTGCCCTTTTGGGACAGCTCGGTAACTCCTTGGTCGTTAGAGGGGAGGTCAGTCTTCACTCTGTGTGGATTGCCCTGGTTTTGCCTCGAGTTTATCTGTCCGGAAGCTATGGCAGCGTTTCTGCCATCCCAAGATACAGGCAGTTTACCAGAAGTTCGAATCCCTGGCTAGAAGGTGACGGAGGCTTGCTTTCGAGGCTTCGCAGACCATCTGGAGTCTCAACTCGAACCCAGGGAAGACCTCCAAGACGACGAATTCATCGAACACATGGAGGAAGCGGTGGGCTACCGCTATGAGGAACCCTGCCGCCACATGCAACCATCTATATCCCCATTGTCACCCCAAAACCGATGAGCTCCCAACTCCAAACTCTCAAACCCAGTAAATCCGCTGGACATCAGCTTCCACGCTCCAGCACCTTCCCCGAATGGCCCTGATCCATCTGACGCGGATTTATAATGCATCACTTTCCTACATGTTGGAAATGGCGTAGTTTGTTGACATAATGACATACTTTTCTTTTCAAAAGAAAGCGTTCATAAAAGTAATAGTCACATTGCACAGATGTGATTCTTTTTTCATTTGCTTTCTATTACTTTCTTGGATAGTTTTATGCGTACTAATAGTTAGGCTAGGTATACTCAGGATATGGTATGATGGTTGGATCCAGATCCTTGACGTAAGTGACAATGGCAGGAATTAGTGCTGATAAAGCCATGGCTGTGCTGAACACCAGTACTCCACGACGTCCTCGTGCTACAGCCAATAGGAGCGGTGCTATCACGTAGAGTTGCATGTCACACGCCAGATACCACGCCTGGTCCACACACTGCAACAAGGTCATCTCACTGACACTTTATGCATTCTTTACAGTCCAACTTACTGGGTAGTGCAAAACTGGAGGATGTTTTCTGGCTAAATGTGGAATCCTTTCTTTACTATGTATTTACATTTTAGAGAAATGTCCTTTATTCATAAATTTTAGAACACTTCAATGAATACAGTAATGAACATCATTCATACAGTACAAGAATATGAACAGACGAAGCAAGAGCTTAAATTGTGTTGCACGCACACATAAAGTTATACAATAAACTCGCTAAATCACACAGGGTAAATATAAAGGTTATGTTTAGATCAATGGCGAGCTGTGACTTTGAAGCTCCAAATAAGAATGTTCTTTAAAATAAGAGAGAATAATTGAAATGACTGAATCAGATAAATGTACACTTACCGGAGTACTGGGATTCACATAATTGTTGATGTATAGAAGATTGCTCCACCAGTTTGTTACACAGTTGTCGCGTTCTGGTCGTATCCTAGTCCTCCACAACGGACCTGTCCCGAGGTCAAACAGGAACACTATATGGAACGCTATTGCCACTGAATACGCCGCTGTCAGTCTGAAACAATTGCATTACTTTGTTTACATTACCTTCTTGTTTACTTTCTCTGCCAGTTACTTAGAAGTATTGTAAGTGGATATTAAGATTTGGCTGTAAATACATTCTGCAGTCTCACAAGAAGTCCGAGTATATATTTATGCCTAGAACTTTAACATATTACATAATATACTCGTATATCAAACTAGTTTAGAAATGGTTTACGTGGGGATGGATTATGATGCGATGATCTCCGTCTTGAAGCAGGATTATTTGGGATGAAGGTGGATGCAGATTAATTTCTCACCTTTGGTGACGATCTTGAAGTTTCTCCTGCAACTCTGGATAATTAGGCGCATCTGTAATTCTCTTTCCCAGGATCGTGGTAACGAGGATGAGAAAGATAGTATTACTATCCTTCTTGTTCAAAAATGGAATTTTAATTCCTCATAAACAATTTTAAACTCTTTGATACAATTCTAAATATCATTAATGTAAGCTTTTTACAAACAGCGGAAGGTGTCACGGTGAACTTTACCTATCTTTTGTTGCGCACACACTTTGATGTACACACTCGGAGAGACAAACATACGTCTTACTTACATAAGCAGAACAACAAAATCTTTTAAAACATTTAACAAACTTCTTATGGTATTACGTTGTCATGGCTATGCCATTACTTACTTTACATTACTTATTTATTTTATTATAAATACTAATCTATTTAACTATTCCTAACAAAAACAAAATGAAGTATAAAAATAACTGTTACAGTTTTGATTTTAGGTCTGTCGAAACCACAAGACAAAGCTTTTTTTTTTTTCTTTTAGAAATATGTCGTCACTTCCCAAAAAAATGCTCTATTGATAACTTTTCTTCAGTTTAGATTTTCCCAAAACAGTAGCCTGAACTAAATGATAATAGCTATCCGTACTATCCTCGTGTATATAGAGGAAGGTCGTGCAGTATCGGCCGGGTTAAGTTTTTTGACTTTACTCTGTAATTGTGATAGTTAATCGGAATCTTACTATATTATTCTCTTACCTAAACACATGTTCTATACATAGTATGATGTTTCTATTTATTTATAGTACTTTATTACATCGAAAGTAAAAGAGCTAGAATTATAAGGCTTGTAGTATCGGCCACTGCCTATAGATTGTCAGTGCCACATATAGAACAATCTGCTATAGGCCTCAGAATATCTTCCATACGCTAAGAGCCACACTAACCACCATCAAGCTCTCAGAGCAAACAACTGAAGACTATAGCGCACGTGGATATACAAGCTTGCTACTGCTTACTGAAAACTTCTGTCACCTGGAGGCGAAAAGGGAAATCACAGTAGTGGCCGGTACTGCATGCCGGCCGATACTAGACGACTCTCCCCTAATATGTGAACCTTTTCCACTGAATATCCTCTGAATCCTATTCATTTGGAATGATTTAAACCAAAATAAATAAATAAAGAAGAAATATGAATTTAACATGTTGCACTGCTTTCGCTACTCTTCACAAAGTATTCTTACAATGACTTACTCCACTACCTCACATTACTTTAAATAAACAATTAAAGAAAGTGTTTTTATTACTCACTAGCTGACTCGAAGAACTTCGCACCACTAATAAAGGTGGTCTCAACTTATCTAAAACAAATTCCGATTACTTAGTTATTTATTCTGCAATTGGAGGTTATGTTTAAATACAACACAATTACAATTAAGTTAATCAATTTAAAGCTTTGTAATAAACAATATTTTTTGTATTTTTTGTGGTGCGTAAATATATAAAGAAGGTGGTTCTCCGACACGCAAACACGTGACGTATAATTGTCCGTGAGAGAAACATGAAAACTCCAAGTTTATTCCACAAACTTCCAACGACTGCCCTTATGATTTATTTATGGTCATAGCAAAGGCTAAACGCACAGGAAATTGTAGACGCTTAAAATCAAAAGGTAAATCCGTTGGAATCATCGAAATACGTGGGATCATGATATCCTCTCCTTTGTACTTTCCCTTAATCATTAAAGCAGTCAAAGGTTCCTGCCCAACGCCAATTTTGTCGGATAGAGGCGCTCAACTTCTGTAGTTACAACAATGAAGTTTTGCAAAATACTTTCAAACAGTGCTGAAATATCTTATGTACACAATGCTTTATGGTAAATAAATGGACTTTCGTGGATTTTAACGCAGGAACTACATTCAAACCAAAGTTTAATGTTGTGTTACTGATTATTTTTTATTGTGATTGCCTTCATGTTTAGGTTTATAGAACTTTTATTGATATCCCAGAGTTATTAATATTTATTTGCATATAAAGGAATTAGGATATTCCAGATGAGAACAGTTTAGCTACGTCAAAAGTATAAAGGGGCCTGCCTTGGTTTAGTTATATAGTGCAAAGGTAAATATCGAGAGGCAACATTTCCCAAGTTGCATGACCAGCAAAATTACCAATATACTGGGACTTTCTCGCTTGTAATAACCGAAATTCCCACGTGATATCAGAAGTTAATCAATGGGAAACCTTCATGGGAAATGCAACTCTCGGGCTTAGCAGAAACTAACCAATAAGATGTATGAAGTAGTTGTAGACACGTAGGAAGAGGAGGTACCCAGTTTCCAGCATGTAACACGGCGTCAAATCTCTGACATTTCATACAAAGACGTTAACAAAAATCTACTATTTTTGTATAGTGACCTTTTATGCATCTCCTAGATTTATCAGTTATACAAAACTCATTCAGAATGAAGAGGACTTCTAAGGACACGCCCAGAAAATCCAAAATGCAATTTTTTCGTCCTGAAAATATCTTAAAGTATGCTATTTTAATTAAAATCACCACAACCATTTTTGTAAACACACACACGACCTTTTTCTATAAATTTTTCGACCTTAAATAAATGCACATAAACATTGTGATTATTGATAAGTTTCCAAGTTGCTCTCGTACCATCCGAGTTGGCAATACACATAGACAATGTTGAACATGAAATACTAAAGTTCACGTTACATAATTTAAGTGGTACAATTGAAGCAGTAAGAGAAGAAAAGGAAATGGTTGTCACAGTTCCAGTTCGTAAATAAACTCGAAATGTTTAGGGGCCATCTTAAAGCGTAACTAATGATTGACATGGCCTCCTTGGTTCAGCTTACCCCGTGTACGTATACAAGGTTACCTCCTAACAGTGCACATTAAATATCTATTTGTTTTGCACGCCAAACATCACTACCTTGTTTCTTTATTACTCTATGTCCATGCTACTTCTCACTTTACTCACATGTAAATACAAATGCTCATGTCTTGTATTCACAACGACTTTCTCGACTCATTCCTCTACAAACTGTTCACAGCAAAGCTGGTTCACAGCTCAAGGAATAGTCAACTTAATAGAAACCTGATTTTAAGCTGATAAGTTTGAAACTCCATGGTCTTTGTATGACCACGAGAAAATCCATTAGCTCTTCACTTAAATAAAGTATAACTGACTACTCGAATAGGTCACAAAGAATATCATCTGAATTTATCTATGTCGGAGAATGTTAAATAAAAATTATGCACCTTTTTGAAAATTTATTAATTTTGAATTCCCAAAATTTATATTTTATGTTATATCGTGTTATCCAATTTTCGAGTGGAGTGCAGTACTTTCTTCTCTTTAATGTCGATAAGGGGTAAACAAAGTAAAGGTACTATAAAACACCCAAATTGTAATATAGCTTCTCTTTTCTTTTGTTTAAAAATGGCTGCTAAATTAAATTCAATTTTTACTTGTGAATGATCTTTAATTGCCGTGACTCTCATCGTCTCATTGTGTATTTAGACCCCGAGTTTACTACCCTTCCTAAATAAGCCAAACCGAGTTTTACGCCAGTAGTGTGAACCCCTAACCTGGGGAACAAACTAACGACTGATGAACGTTACAGAGACATAATTAATGACGTCACATACCTGATGTAACGGTAAAGGTACACCGCAAATAGGTTTATTTGATAGCCCAGAGCTGCCAACCTTAACATCTGCCAAGTGGCCAGGAATCCACTCATCACGAAGAAGATGTCCACAATCATCTGACTGTTCATCAGAAATATGTCCATTGGGTTGGAGAACATCTGCAATAAACAAATGAATTAGAGTCAGGCCTGCCAACCTCAACATGATGTCTATAGTTATCTGACGGTTGATGAGGAAAATGTCCATTGGTTTGAGAAGATTTGCAATAAAGAAATGAATCAGTGTCCTGTTGAAACTGCACTTGACACTCCACTATTGACTACCCTTAAGGCTGGGACTAGACTTAGACCTGCCAGAAGAAGCGATTGAGTAAAGGATGTTCCTGAGAGTTCCAGGCTGGAGCGACGATCCGCCAACTAGGAATGTTCTTTCTTTCTGTTCTAATCGCCATACTGAACGAAATCAAAGGAAATGTTGTTAAATAAGAAACCACATTAACATTCGTCTGCCTATTCAACAGGTCAAATCAGCAAACACTGAAGATTGAATGTAATCGAACCCAGAACTGAGCTTCAAGAGATATTTATTGTTTGCTTCTCAAAGTGAATCCCGATGTCCTTTCGTCCATGACAAATCCCACATGAAGTTCTCTTGGGATCAGGAGAGAGGTGAGCCGTCTCCTTGTAGACCTGCATCTCTTCCACAAACTTGTCACTCTGTTTACTACTTACCTAGAGTAAGGATCTAGCTGTCGACGTGGCCTTAAGCCCCAGGCTCGCCTCGGTAGCATGTCTGCCTCACGTTCAAGAGGTCCCGAGTTCGAATCTCGGTCAGGGTGAGTTACCTGGATAAGGTTTTCTCCTGGGTTTTCCCTTATCCTGAAAGACGAATGTCGGGTAACTCTAAGCTCCATGGACCCCGGACTCATTTGAGCATCATTTCACCAATTTCATTCATCGTCCGATATGACTTAACGTTGGAGGACGTAAATTACAAAAAAGAACCTCACTCACTCACTCACTCACCCACTGGCTCACTCACTCTCACACATTCTCTCACACACTCACTCCTCAATTAAACAGTCAATTCACTCGCTCACTCCCTCACACACTCACTCACTCACTCACTCACCCACCCACTGGCTCACTCACACTCACACATTCTCTCACACACTCACTCCTCAATTAAACAGTCAATTCACTCGCTCACTCCCTCACACACTCACTCACTCACTCACCCACTGGCTCACTCACACTCACACATTCTCTCACACACTCACTCCTCAATTAAACAGAAAATTCACTCGCTCACTCCCTCACACACTCACTCACTCACTCACTCACCCACCCACTGGCTCACTCACACTCACACATTCTCTCACACACTCACTCCTCAATTAAACAGTCAATTCACTCGCTCACTCCCTCACACACTCACTCACTCACCCACTGGCTCATTCACACTCACACATTCTCTCACACACTCACTCCTCAATTAAACAGTCAATTCACTCGCTCACTCCCTCACACACTCACTCACTCACCCACCCACTGGCTCACTCACACTCACACATTCTCTCACACACTCACTCCTCAATTAAACAGTCAATTCACTCGCTCACTCCCTCACACACTCACTCACCCACCCACTGGCTCACTCACACTCACACATTCTCTCACACACTCACTCCTCAATTAAACAGTCAATTCACTCGCTCACTCCCTCACACACTCACTCACTCACCCACCCACTGGCTCACTCACACTCACACATTCTCTCACACACTCACTCCTCAAATAAACAGTCAATTCACTCGCTCACTCCCTCACACACTCACTCACTCACCCACCCACTGGCTCACTCACACTCACACATTCTCTCACACACTCACTCCTCAATTAAACAGTCAATTCACTCGCTCACTCCCTCACACACTCACTCACTCACTCACTCACCCAGTGGCTCACTCACACTCACACATTCTCTCACACACTCACTCCTCAATTAAACAGTCAATTCACTCGCTCACTCCCTCACACACTCACTCACTCACTCACCCACTGGCTCACTCACACTCACACATTCTCTCACACACTCACTCCTCAATTAAACAGTCAATTCACTCGCTCACTCCCTCACACACTCACTCACTCACTCACCCACTGGCTCATTCACACTCACACATTCTCTCACACACTCACTCCTCAATTAAACAGTCAATTCACTCGCTCACTCCCTCACACACTCACTCACTCACTCATACACTGTTAGGCAAGAAAGTCTTGAAAAGCTCAACCAAGCGCGAAACACTGGACATATAATCCCAGTAATGTTGTGTGATAAACAAAACTGCATTGTAATAAAAGATATGACAGTCAATATTTTAAAATTTAAGAAAAGAGATGAGAGTAACAAATACAGGTAGCAGCACTATGAAGTAATACCGAGAGGTCTTTCCATAGCACTGTGACGTATATTGGTGAGGTTTAGTGGACGGCCCACACTTACCAGTGAGACTGGCGTCCTTAGACATTTCCCCCAAATTAAATACTCACTCACTTACTCATTGACTGACTTACTCACTTCATCACTCACTCAGTCACTCACCCATTCACTTAATCCCTCACATACTACTCATTCACCCAATCACTCACTCAGTTACCCACTCACTCCCTCATTCACTCACTGACTTAGTCACTAATTTACTCGTTCACTCACTCACTAACTCACTCACTCATTGATTCACTAACTCAATCACATTCTCGCAGACATACTCACTCACTCGAACATTCAATCACCCATGCATCACTCAGCCCATCACTCACTCACCCTACAGGAAGTAACTGTTGTATTTCATACAGATATTCGATATCGAAGTTTGTAATTAACGCGTCTTAATGCCTTATTTTGTTGAAGTTTTATTTCAATTGCTCAGCACAGTTGGTGCTATACAAATTATGGAGGTATATGGATAATAAAATTAAAGTATACAAGGATAGAGGATACCCATATTAGAGCCCTCAAGCAAACTGGTCTGATTAGTGTGAGTATAAATTAAATAACTTCTTCATTACATAATAAATAAACATTATAGAAATAAAATGTCCTGTGGCAAGCGTGCCTTCAGTTTTGGTGCAGCATCAAGGCGACCTCCCAGTTGGAAGAATAAAGCACCTGGTACATAAGGAAGGTGAGCAAAGAATCTGCTTGTCGTTGTAGAGATGTACCCATTACAGTCTGTGAGGTTTAAGTTGGCGTATTCTCTACTATCCTTGTCTGAGACAGAATGCTGTGCTTGTCTAGCACATGTGGGCGGGTCAGCAACCACTGCTTTGTAGTGATTCGTGGAAAGTAGACGCTGGCAACCCCCACTCCGTTGTGTGTTGATTAAAGGTTGTCAGTGGCGTATGAGCGATAGAACCGTGAATTTGTTTTGTTGATTTACACGACACAAAAAAGGTTTTCATTGTTGCAACATATGGATATAATGTTGAATTATTTTCTTGTAGTTTTAGTTATGTTTATGTTGTTTCAAGTTGAATCCCGAGGGAAAGTTCTAAAATCAGATTTTAGGGAAATTGTAGTCAAAAGTTCACAGTCTCTTCAGTGATGAATGTGAAGCTTTTAAATGTGGAAAGCCGACTATTTCAGTGACGAGTATCGTTGAGAGAACTGCTGCTGCTACAGGTATTTCTTCTCGTTCTGTCTAACGAATTTAAAAGAACACAAAAATGCAGAAGCTAGCGGCGGTAGACTGCAAACACCAGGCAAAAAGCGCCCTAATAGAAGACCGCGAAAAACAGAAATTGATTCATTTACAGTTGCAGCTATTCAGCGAACAATCTATTCGCTGTATCGACGGACTTTCTGCCTAGTTTTCTGGACATAAATGAGACTTTAGAAGCTAAACACTTTCTTAAAGGAAGCGTGTGGTCCTTAAGAAAAATTATTAAAAAGCTTAATTTCAGTTACAGTAAAAATTCACAAGGAAGCCACTTTTTAATGGAACGAATGGATATTGTTTCTAAAAGATTTAAATTTTTAAGACAAATGAAGGAACTGAGATCTACAGGTAGGCCTATAGTGTACTTTGACGAAACGTGGGTAAATATAAACCATACGAGAAATACGGTGTGAAGTGTATTGCTGATGAAAATGAAAGTGATTTCCCTCTTAAAACACCAATCGGCAAAGGACAGCGATTTATAGTTGAACATGCTGGATATTCAGCACGATTTATTCCTAATGCCTTGCTAACTTTTAAGTCAAATTCAACCAAAGACTACCATGAAGAAATCGATAATAACATGTTCAAGGATTGGTTTTTTAATACATTACTACCTAACATCCCGTCTAATGGTGTCATTATGGACATTGCACATTATCATTCCATAGAAATTAATAAAGCACCCACTTCATCTTCACTCAAATCCCATATGCAGGAATGGCTTCGTAATAGGAATATTGAGTTTGATCCACGAGCAACAAAACCGGTGCTATACGAATTAATTAAACTGAAAAAAATATAATTTCAAAGTGTATGAAATAGACAGTCTCGCATAGGTACACGGTCATACCGTAATAAGATTGCCACCTTATCACTGCGACTTGAATGCTATAGAACATATACGGGCACAAGTGAAGAATGTTGATTCAAAACATAGCATTTCATTTAAAAGTGTCGCTGTAAGAGCCTTGTTTCATAATGCAATTAGAAAGGTGACTCCAGAAAAGTGGAAAAGCGCGTGTGAACATGTACAAAACACCGAACAGTTTTACCGGGGAAAAGACGGTCTGATAGATGAAATTAGACAGATTAGTTATAAATTTAAAAGACTTGGAATCGGAAGAAGAAAACGAAGATTCGTTTGAAATTTCTGACTGTGAATCGGGGGATGAGCAACAATCGGAATGAGTGGAGAAGGGGTGCTCCGCCACTGATGCGTGCTTGGCTGGGGTGTCTGCTTTGCCTGCTACGTCATAGAGTGAAAAGGTGAGTATTCCTTTCTCTTTCTAAAAGGCACACGACTAGTTAAACCTCACAGACTGTAATGCTGACTATGTCCAATTCTCTATGCAGCTGTGCATTCCGGATGTATCACGGGGCGTTCACAGACAATCGTAATATCCTGTTTTGAAACACCTGGAGTAGGTGAAGTACATCCCCATATAGGACTGGCATATAGAAGAAGCGGTCATAGAACAATCTTTGTACAGTCGACTCGTAAAGAAGACTTGTGGTTAAGGATGGGATACAACTTGTGAAGACGAGCATAGGCTTGATGCCTGCTGAACCGAAAACAAATATGTTTAGAAAACGCCCCAGGTGTGTGTGTGTGTGTGTGTGTGTGTGTGTGTGTGTGTGTGTGTGTGTGTGTGTGTGTGTGTGTGTGTGTGTGTGTGTGTTGTGTGTGTGTTTGTAGCTCAGAAGGAAAGGTCGATATAACACGAAACTTTGTATTTAAGTTAAGTATCTACCAGGTATGTGACACAAACATGTTGGAGTAAATCGCGCCTCTCACTCCAGACACTATTCTTTATACGGAGCATCTCAAAATCCTGATCTTTTCAAAATAGCCTCCCATTAAAATAACATGATGAAGATATTTTCGTGTAAAAGTGACATGTCCAAGTGCTCTTCATTCTGGATTACTTTAGTTTAACGGTAAACAGTAAGAGATAGACAAAATTTTACTACACAAGTCTTTTCAAAACATATTGATATTATCTTGTTTTGTGGAGTGGACCTTATTTGTCAGACTTAAATATTTGTATTTTTGTCTCTTTTGTTTTCTGTTTATTTTTGTCTCTTGGCCAAGTAAAACAATCGCATAGCGAACAGCTTTAAAACATCTGACACGCTTAAAGGGTACAGTTTGTACAATGTTTCTGTGGAGAGTAACAACAGTTGGTACAGAATGTTAAACATCGAATTGTACAAGTGGTCACATATCGTTGCATATCTTTAATGAAGATTTATCTCCATTAGCACGAACAACACGATATACACTTTCTTGGTTGTAGAAGACTGAGTAAAGAATCTCACGTGAGTGTGTGAATGTAGAGAGGAGAGGAGGAAGGGATGAAGTTAAAGAGACCATAGGTTATAGCGACGCGTGTACTGAGAGTTATTGATCATGTTACACAAATTATAAACAACAAAAGACGTACCTCTTGTATGACGTCCCTGTTTAGGAGAGGCGCACTCATGAGGGCTTCGCCCCGGTGACCCAGGATGACGATCAACATGAGGACAAACCTCAAGCCATGAATACAGTTGATATTGCAGCTCCCTGCAGTATCAGTCTTCGTGAGACTTCTCCAGCCGTTCTGTATAGAAAATGTCTTCCAGAGGAAACCGACGTTCTGTCTGCTGGGACCTGTAAGTACACAAGGAGACAACTGCAAGGCGGGAAATGACAGTTGCAGACATATCGTGATTCAAATAACATATCATTCTTTACTGAACGTAATACATATATTTCTGAAATGGGAAGAGTTCTAGGTCTGCGGCGAGCGATATCCGCTTGCGTGTTCAGCGTTGCCACCTCGTTCCCCTCTCTCGCACACCATCCTTGAGCATCCTTGGCGCTAGTAGTAAGATTTTAAATTTCACCATCACAAACTTATCGCGCATAAAGTACTTACAGCATAGTACATCGTCACAAAAGGTGCGTGTCTCAGCATATGAGAACCCCTAGTGGTCTACCGGGAAACATACGAGTCAGTTGGAGAATTTAATGTCATGTCGGCATGTTGGCCATAGTAGCTCAGAGGTTTTACTACGAAGCCTAGGACTTAAGTACTTACAGCACAGGAAGTCATCACAAAAGGTGCGTGTCTCAGCATATGAGAACCCCTAGTGGTCTACCGGGAAACATACGAGTCAGTTGGAGAATTTAATGTCATGTCGGCATGTTGGTCATAGTAGCTCAGTGGTTTAACTACAAAGCCTCGGACTTAAGTACTTACAGCATAGTAAGTCGTCACAAAAGGTGCGTGTGTCACAGCATATGAGAACCCCTAGAGGTCTACTGGGTAACATACGAGTCAGTTGGAGAATTTAATGTCATGTCGGCATGTTGGCCATAGTAGTTCAGTGGTTTAACTATGAAGCCTGGGACTTAAGTACTGACAGCATAGTAAGTCGTCACAAAAGGTGCGTGTCTCATAGCATATGAGAACCCCTAGTGGTCTACCGGGAAACATACAAGTCAGTTGGAGAATTTAATGTCATGTCGGTATGTTGGTCATAGTAGCCCAGTGGTTTAACTACAAAGCCTCGGACTTAAGTACTTACAGCATAGTAAGTCATCACAAAAGGTGCGTGTCTCAGCATATGAGAACTCCTAGTGGTCTACCGGGAAACATACGAGTCAGTTGGAGAATTTAATGTCATGTCGGCATGTTGGTCATAGTAGCTCAGTGGTTTAACTACAAAGCCTCGGACTTAAGTACTTACAGCATAGTAAGTCACCACAAAAGGTGCGTGTCTCAGCATATGAGAACCCTTAGTGGTCTCCCGGGAAACATACGAGTCAGTTGGAGAATTTAATGTCATGTCGGCATGTTGGTCATAGTAGCTCAGTGGTTTAACTACAAAGCCTCGGACTTAAGTACTTACAGCATAGTAAGTCACCACAAAAGGTGCGTGTCTCAGCATATGAGAACCCTTAGTGGTCTCCCGGGAAACATACGAGTCAGTTGGAGAATTTAATGTCATGTCAGCATGTTGGTCATTGTAGCTCAGTGGTTTAACTACAAAGCCTCGGACTTAAGTACTTACAGCATAGTAAGTCACCACAAAAGGTGCGTGTCTCAGCATATGAGAACACCTAGTGGTCTACCGGGAAACATACGAGTCAGTTGGAGAATTTAATGTCATGTCGGCATGTTGGTCATAGTAGCTCAGTGGTTTAACTACAAAGCCTCGGACTTAAGTACTTACAGCATAGTAAGTCATCACAAAAGGTGCGTGTCTCAGCATATGAGAACCCTTAGTGGTCTCCCGGGAAACATACGAGTCAGTTGGAGAATTTAATGTCATGTCGGCATGTTGGTCATTGTAGGTCAATGGTTTAGAGCAACCGCACAAAGAGCAGGAGATCTGTAGTTCAAATCCCGGCTATGGCATTTAATTTTTCAGTCTGACGTTATTCATTCATTTCTGTTATAGTTTGAATTGTCCCATAGTTTTCTGAAATAGGAACTGGTCATTCGTTCTCTTTTATTTTTTGGCCATGCAAGTTAAATACAACTTCAAAGTTAAATACAGTTTCAAAGTTAAATACAATTTGAAATATCTAGTGTATTCCCATATTCCATCTGAAATATTATTTTATCCTATAGATAGCTGTAATAGACAGTGTTGCTATAGAAAAACGAAATAAGAGAACTTGGACTTTAAATCGAAGTGATAGGTATTAGAGCAACGAGTTGGATAAAACAAAAAAGCTCGTTGCTCCGGTAACGAGTTCGATAAAGTAAATAAATACACGGTTGATATTATACAAATTTTCTATAACCTTTTAATAGCAACATAAAATATTTTTATTATTTATCTACATGAAAGTAACCTTGTTCTACTAATATTTCCATCTGCCAATCCTTAAATGGACGAAACTTTTTCTCATAATATCCATGAAGTCGACGGTAATAAAGCCTCAACTGTTTGTTTTGCTCCATTTAATCTATCATTTGGAACCGGGTTCTCAGCGTCCATTATAAACTTAATTGGAACTAGCAAAAATAAGAATAGCCCACCTTAAACTATAATTAGGCCACAATTGAATACCTTATTCCCTATTTAATTTATTACTATCTAGTAAAATAATTAACTGAATATTTGTCATATATTGGCAGTGATAGCGCAGTGGTTTCATTCGGGGCTTCCGTGTTAAGGGTCCCGAGTTCAATTCCTGGTTCTGGGGTTGGCAATTTTAAGTCGGCCCTATCCACGCCTTCACCTCTGTCTAGTACATGTGAAGTGTCCCTTATTCCCAACGTGGTTCGGAGTCCACAGTATAAACTGTAGGTCCCCTCGCGTCGCCGTCATCTTCATTGGAGGTAATGGACCCGCCCTATGGGTACCTCCACCTCCGGTCATCACGTGGTGGGACGAGGTTACCCTAAAGGCCAAGATTGCCATGTGGGGAGTGTTGGTAACCAACCATATGTGTCATATATTAATTTGTCGTATCCGCATGATAAATTAATGTATTATATGCGTGGACAATCCTCTCTTTCTACTCGTGGATAAACTTTTTGTACAATAAATTACTATTAATGCTCCGGTTTAGAATTCTTCGTGTTACGTCATAATTATTAATATTTTATTTAATATTATATTTAATGATTTTCTCCAGGTTCTGTTTGAACTTATAACGTGTTTTCCCCAGCTTAAGTGCAGTCGATGAACATGAACATTTATCTCATAGACGTGGTCTTGGATCCATGACTTTTATTTCTCCTAAATTAATGAAATGATAGCACTTGTATTAGTATAAATATTATTATTAAACTTCACAAACATAAATAATTCCAAATCTAAAAAATATTACACTTCATAACTTCTCCACAACATGTCTTTCTTGTCCAGAAACAGATCTCTAATAGCGTCTTCCGTATCTTGATACCGTCCACCTAGTAATCACTCTACATGAATTATATACCAATTATTGGTCGCTAAAAATAGTCTATATATTTTTAATCGACAACTATACTTCATATAATAGATAAAAAAATTTAAACATTACAAAATTTATAAAAACTTTCGTCTGTGACCAACCATAAATAACGGTTTCCCCTTTTAACCAAAAGAAAATTAGCCATAACGTACAATTTAGCTCTATTATGTGATATAGATAGACGAATAAGTGTTTGGACACATATTTTGTATTGGAGTGATGAGAGTCATATGAGTAAAATACGTTTCTTTCCTAATTTTGGCACATCATTGGCTTAAACTCAACTACAGCCACAATAATGGATGTGTATTACACTTACTTTCTTCACGTGACTCTGCCTCACTTCTGCGGTGCTCAAGCCAAGAGCACATCATCATAAAGATGACGTAGCACACCAGGATCAGCCTGTAACACAGATCAGATCAGTTCACGCACTGAGTAAACCTCTTGTACACGGAAGACTGTAAGTGATGAACTTACTGAATTGGGAGTTGTAGACCTGCGGGAGAGTGTTGAGGTGTCTGACAGTTTTCCTCAGCCACGTGCACCACCATGCCCCCACCGTCCAGCACACCTTGCAAGGCCCACTGCATATCTTCACTGTCACATGATACAGGCAGACAGAATCCCCAGTACATGGTGTTCCTGCGAATCTGCAGCGGAGACCTGGGTTCCTGCAGGACAAGCAAATCTTAGTACTGTTCATCCAGCACAGGAGCAATGTGTAATCACTTCTGCTGTCTTTATGCTCCCCGTCCGGATATCATGAAGATGCTAGGTTTATCTAAAAAAAAACAACGTCATCTCATTACTCACCCATGCGTAATCCTATCACTGCAGTTACTGAAACCAGCATTAGATCTGACAGCATGGGTGACTCATATGTACTCTCATACACTCATTTCGTAGTAAACAGATCCACCAACAGAGCAGATAAACAGTTCAAGCCCCTCTCCCTCTTCATGTCCCGCTTGTCTTCTTGTGGTGGGTAGACAGTACGTAATACCTATCACTGCAGTTACTGAAACGAGCATTAGATCTGACAGTATGGGTGACTCATATGTACTCTCATACACTCATTTCGTAGTAAACAGATCCACTAACAGAGCAGATAAACAGTTCAAGCCTCTCTCCCTCTTCATGTCCCGCTTGCCTTCTTGTGGTGGGTAGACAGTACATAATACCTATCACTGTAGTTACTGAAACGAGCATTAGATCTGACAGTATGGAGGACTCATATGTACTCTCATACACTCATTTCGTATTAAACAGATCCACCAACAGAGCAGATAAACAGTTCAAGCCCCTCTCCCTCTTCATGTCCCGCTTGTCTTCTTGTGGTGGGTAGACAGTACATAATACCTATCACTGTAGTTACTGAAACGAGCATTAGATCTGACAGTATGGAGGACTCATATGTACTCTCATACACTCATTTCGTATTAAACAGATCCACCAACAGAGCAGATAAACAGTTCAAGCCCCTCTCCCTCTTCATGTCCCGCTTGCCTTCTTGTGGTGGGTAGACAGTACGTAATACCTATCACCGTAGTTACTGAAACAAGCATTAGATCTGACAGTATGGGTGACTCATATGTACTCTCATACACTCATTTCGTAGTAAACAGATCCACTAACAGAGCAGATAAACAGTTCAAGCCCCTCTCCCTCTTCATGTCCCGCTTGCCTTCTTGTGGTGGGTAGACAGTACATAATACCTATCACTGTAGTTACTGAAACGAGCATTAGATCTGACAGTATGGAGGACTCATATGTACTCTCATACACTCATTTCGTATTAAACAGATCCACCAACAGAGCAGATAAACAGTTCAAGCCCCTCTCCCTCTTCATGTCCCGCTTGTCTTCTTGTGGTGGGTAGACAGTACATAATACCTATCACTGTAGTTACTGAAACGAGCATTAGATCTGACAGTATGGGTGACTCTTATGTACTCTCATACACTCATTTCGTAGTAAATAGATCCACCAACAGAGCAGATAAACAATTCAAGCCCCTCTCCCTCTTCATGTCCCGCTTGTCTTCTTGTGGTGGGTAGACAGTACATAATACCTATCACTGTAGTTACTGAAACGAGCATTTGATCTGGCAGTATGGGTGACTCATATGTACTCTCATACACTCATTTCGTAGTAAACAGATCTACTAACAGAGCAGATAAACAGTTCAAGCTCCTCTCCCTCTTCATGCCCCACTGCTTGTGGTGGGTAGACAGTACATAATACCTATCACTGTAGTTACTGAAACGAGCATTAGATCTGACAGTATGGGTGACTCATATGTACTCTCATACACTCATTTCGTAGTAAACAGATCTACTAACAGAGCAGATAAACAGTTCAAGCTCCTCTCCCTCTTCATGCCCCACTTGTCTTCTTGTGGTGGATAGACAGTACATAATACCTATCACCGCAGTTACTGAAACGAGCATTAGATCTGACAGTATGGGTGACTCATATGTACTCTCATACACTCATTTCGTAGTAAACAGATCTACTAACAGAGCAGATAAACAGTTCAAGCCCCTCTCCCTCTTCATGTCCCGCTTGCCTTCTTGTGGTGGGTAGACAGTACATAATACCTATCACTGTAGTTACTGAAACAAGCATTAGATCTGGCAGTATGGTTGACTCATATGTACTCTCATACACTCATTTCCTAGTAAACAGATCTACTAACAGAGCAGATAAAAAGTTTTAGCCCCACTCCCTCTTCATGTCCCGCTTGTCTTCTTGGGTGGGTAGACAGTACATAATACCTATAACTGCGCTTACTGAAACGAGCATTAGATCTGATAGTATGGGTGACTCATATGTACTCTCATACACTCATTTCGTAGTAAACAGATCCACTAACAGAGCAGATAAACAGTTCAAGCCTCTCTCTCTCTCTCTTCATACCGCGCTTGTCTTCTTGTGGTGGGTAGACAGTACATAATACCTATCACTGTAGTAACTGAAACGAGCATTAGATCTGGCAGTATGGGTGACTCATATGTACTCTCACACACTTACATAGGTGGTCTGAAAACTTTCCGACCTAATAAAGACACAAGACATCTTTTCAGATTTTTTCATTTTTTTAACATAGTCTCCTTGTAACTCTACTCACTTCTCCCAGCGATGCTCCCATCTCTGTAACCCGTCCAAATAGTATTCGGCGTTTTTCAACATAGTCTCCTTGTAGCTCTACACACTTCTCTCAGCGATGCTACCATCTCTGTAACCCGTCCAAATAGTACTCGGCGTTTTTCTCTGCAAAATAATTGTTCACGAAGGTGATTGCCTCTTCATTTGACGAAAACCTCTGTCCTCCGGGCACAATTTTCAGACGAGAGGACAAAACGAAGTCACTTGTGGCTAGATCTGGTGAGTCAAGCACTTCAAACCGTAATTCGTGCATTTTCGCCAATGTAACCGCTGAGGTGTGAGACGATGCATTGTCTTGGTGAAACAGGATTTTCTTTTTCTGAAAATGTGGCTGTTTCCCCGCAAGTTCTGTCTTCAGCTTGTCAAGTAATGATACGCAGTATCCTCCTGTAATGGTTTTTCCGTTTTGAAGATAATCGATTAAAATAACTCCATGACTATCCCAAAAAACAGTCGCCATCACTTTCCCAGTCGAAAAAAAAACAACACTTTCTGATATTTTTGTAGCCGGTTCCCCCTTTGCAGTCCACTGTTTGGACTGTATTTTTGTTTCGGATGTATAATTGTGTATCCAAGATTCATCTACAGTAATTAATCGGCACCAAAACTCGGATTTATTGCACTTAAACTGCGCCAACACATCGTTGGAAACGTTCATTCGAACATGTTTTAGGTCTAACATGAGGAAACGCGGCACCCAACGCGTGGACAGCTTTATCGTGTCTAAATGTTGATTTAATATGTGACAAACACGTACTCTTGGCATGTTCATAGCTTCTGCTATCTCTCACTTTAATTCGGCGGCCGTCTAGCACCATTTGGTGAACTTTGGCGATGTTTTCCTCAGAATTGCAGTTTTTGGACGTCCCGAAAATTCATCGTCTCCCAAGCTCTTAGGACCACGTTTAAATTCGGCTGCCCAAAATTTCACTGTGGTAAATGATGTTGCAGAGTCCCCATACACAGAATCCAACTCATCTTTGATTTGCGTAGGCGTATTGCCTTTCAAACACAAATATTTAATGACAGCTGGATACTCGATTTTGTCCATTTTCATAAAAACACTCACATTAACTCACTCAAACGACTTTTACATAACAACTGAGCGTCCAAAATGGTTGAAACTTTGGTGAGTAACTGTCAACAGATGAACAAAGAAATTCAGTAGCTTTTAGATAGAGTCAACATGAAAAATTCAATGCCATGGCCGGGATTTGAACCACGGATCTCCTGGTTTCCGTCAAATCGCTCTTATCCATTGAGCCGCCATGGCAAACTTGCCGTCCTGACATTAAATTCTCCATTTGACTCGTATATTTCCCCGGTAAACCACTAGGGACTCTCGCATTCAAGATACACCGTTCGTGGCGACTTACTATCATAATTACTTGAGTCCCAGGCTTCATCGTTTAACTCTTATTATTTTAGTTAATTGATTTAATGAATACCAATATGGCTCAAAGCTCTGTCAATGTTAACTGAAACTATAACAAGTGTCAGCAGTCTTCCACGAGTACACCCTCAATTGTGATAAGAGCAAACAGTGAGCAGACACTCCGGTATCAACCTTGCATGACAATTCTCTAATTGTGCAGATCATAAATGTATTTGGAGGCTGCTGCAGCAAGACCTAAAGAAAGCAAAACTGTGCACATTTGAAGTAACTACCATTTCTCTTTTGTTCCACCAAGTTGGATAGTTTTGATTCATACGGTGATATGATAGCACAAATTTGTGATCTGAAGCATTACGTAGGAGTATGGAGAAGGGTGAATCAGGAAATTATTTTTCTTTAATGTATTTTCAAAGTCCTTTTGTGCTTCTTAGTCTCTTTGAGTTTTAAACAAGAAAGAAATTATTCACAAATGCAAAACCATACATGGGAACTGTTCCGTGTTTTGGTACTGACATTGTGACTGTCCTTTGTTTTGAGGATAGTCGTGTATTGTTCAGTACTTGCCGGAACATTGTATAGCAGTTATTTAGATATTTCATGTTTTGTTAAGAAGAATAGTCAAAGAGATAAGCATTTGTAATAAAATAAAGAAGCAATGTAAAGTAGGTAATGGTGTAACCATGACAACGTGATATGATAAGAAGTTGTTAAATGTTTTAAATGATTTTGTTCTTCTTTCTTTAATGTATTATCTGACTGATCAGCAGTATTGCTACACAAGTCATTGATAAATTACATAAGTACTACATACAAATTAACAAATGAGGAATCACTGTCCTCTAACATATGCAATAGGTGATAAATGTATAATATAAACAGAAAACAGTTAAGAACTCATTTAAATGAAAGATAATAAAAGACAATGTATATAAGAGGATAGCTAACACATACAGTAACATTAAATAAGATGGATAACGATGGAAAAGAGAGGTTGGATTATGATCAGTTGTGTTATGACAACAATAGAGGACATACATTTTGTCCTTCTGCTTATCAAAGTCTTAGGGGTAAGACGTCTGAGGGGGGGGGGCCAAAAGAAACCGGATTGTTGTCATAAAAATGTTATTGATGAACCTTTTTACAAAATTACTTCAGTCACCTTCAAAATACCCTCCATTACATGCGATGCACTTGTCAAGTCTCTTTTCCCACTGTTGGAAGCATGTTTGGAACTCTTCAAGTTTGATATTGTCCAGCGCCCTTGGTGAAGCTGTTTTTACCGCCTCCACATCGTCATAACGCTCCCCTTTTAGCGTTTCTTTCATTCGTGGAAACAGAAAAAAGTCGCATGGGGCTAGGTCCGGCGAATACAGAGCGTGGGGAACGACAGATCACCTCTGAGATGCCAAATAGTGGGTCACTCGTAAGGCCGTGTGTGCTGGAGCGTTGTCGTGGTGCAGAAACCAGTCACCTGATCGCCTCCTCACATCCTCTCGCAGACGCCTTAAAACATCCAAGTAAAAGTGCTGGTTAACAGTCTGGCCAGGGGGTACGAATTCCCGATGCACAATTCCACGAACATCAAAAAATACAACGATCATCGTCTTCACATTTGACCTCACTTGCCCTGGTTTTTAGTCTGGGAGAGTTGAGAGTCCTCCACTGGCTTGATGCTTGCTTGGTTTCTGGGTCATACCCGTAACACCAACTCTCATCCCCTGTAATGACTTTGTCCAAGAAGTTTGGATCATGTGCAATCTCTGTTTTCAAGTCCTCACACACATTCATGCGGATGGTTTTGTGCTCCTGTGTGAGAAGGCGCGGCACGTCTCCTGTGCAAATCCTCGCTCAAAATCCGCTGGCACGAGCTCCAACTGATTCCTGTCGCTGCTGAAATTTGGTCGATCGTTTGGCGACGATTCTCGTTGATCTTTTGGCGGACCTTTTCAATGTTCTCATTTCACGATGTTGAGGGGTGTCCAGAACGAGCTTGGTCTTCAACACACATCTCACCACGTTTAAAGCGCCCAAACCACTGGAAAACCTGTGTACGGCTCATAGGGCCCTCCCGGAAAGCTTCCTGGAGCATTTGGTGTGTCTCCGTTGCAGCTGTTTTAAGCAGGAAACAAATTTTTTTTTTTTTTTTTTTTTTTTTTTTTTTTTTTTTTTTTTTTTTTTTATAGGTTAGGAGGTGAAAGTTGGGAAGGTAGTTTAAGTGGCTTTGTGGGATCCCGCTAAAAGCACTCCCGTTAGTAGAGGTGAAAATAAAGTGCTGGCCGTCTATAACGGCGAGCGGGTGAGGAGTGGTGTCCAGGCGTCGAACATGGCCAAGAGGCCCTGAACGAGGCGCGTGGGAAGTAGAGGCGAAAATGAAGGAAGGTAGTTAAGGTGGAAAGTGGTAATCTTTATTAATTTCAAATAGTGTGCTTTTGTGGGAGGGCATAATCTCCGGAAGTTAATTCCGGGAGGGTAGTTGATGTGGCCATCAGGTGTGCTGAGGTGGTCTCCAGATGCTGGGGCGGTAAGCTTTCATTCTCTGGGCGTTCTGTTCATCGTGCTCGGCTACTATTTGTTCTGCGGTCTTGAGGTCCTGAAGTCTGGCGTGGAGGCCGGTGTCCATGTCTGCTAGTTTGAAGAGAAGTTGGTCCAGTCTGTTGGTGGTGTTAGTGGATGTGTCTGTGAGGTGTGCCTCCACCCGGTGAATCTTTCGTTGAATTGATGCGAGGATATCTTTTTGATCAGTGGCTAATTGTTCTGTGAGTTGGAGCTGGGAGCTGATGGCCAGTGTCGTGTCGTGTAATTTGTCAAGTGCGCCGGAGAGTTGGTCGAGGGGAGTTAGTCGGTCTGTCAGATGTCTGTGAGTGGTAGTCAAGGTGTTGATGAGGGCGGCGTGGTGTGTCTCCTGTTGTTGGGCAGCGGCGGTGGCGGATTCCTCCAGTTTGCCCATTCGCTGGCTGAGGCTAAGGACCTCTGAGCGGAAGTCCTGAGCCTCGTCCGCTGGAGTCCGGTGGTTGCTGGTGGCGAGTGAAGCGATGAGTTCCTCAAGGGCGAGGAGTCTGGTGGTGATAAGTTGGAGCTCCTCCCGGAAGCATCCAAGTGCTTGCTGCCATTCCCTAGATCCGCTGGTGGCAGCGCTCCGGGGTGTCGGTCTTGCTTGGTTTCCGCGAGGATAAGCAGGGCACTGCGTCTGCCCTGTGAAATGGCCGAGCCCGTCACAAGTGGCGCAGTACCTGCGGCGTCGGCGGAGATCGTGAGCCCTGCAGCTTGAAGTTTGAGTGGGTGAGCCACAGTAATGGCACCGTGGCGGCGCGGTGCATGTGTCGGCGCTATGCCCGTAGGCACAGCAGTTCCGGCACGGGATGTGTCGCTGCAGTTTACTGGCCTCCACCTTCAGGAGCTGTCCCAAAATGGGCAGACCTGAGGCCAAGGCGGCGTCGCGGTCCTGAGGATCTGTAAACTGCAGGCGCACGCAGGTGGATGGGCCTCGTCTCGACGAGATCCGGGAGGCGCTGGTGGCCGTGGGCCACTTCTGCGTCGCAGCGGTGAGGAGGTACCTCGCTGATTTCACACACTCTTTGTTCTTTTAAAGTTGCCATAACGACTTCGCAGAGGTAACCCACCAACAGTCAGAGAAACACAATACCACACTTGCACGTTGAGCTCTACACTGACGCCGCCTGCACAGCTGTTTCATGAAGGTCTACTAACACCATCTATCGTGAGAACCCTGTACTAGTCTACGAGTGACAGCGCCCTTGGAGTACGGTTTATTTTTGGCTCCCCCCCCCTCGTCTCGCCGAGTGTGTACAGAAACAATTTTATGTGTACATCAAAGATGTATAAGTAGCGTGTGCGCAACAAAATAAATAGTTCATTGTTGTATCTACCGCTGGTTGTAAAAAGATTACATTAATAATGTTTAGAATTGTATCAAGCAATTTAAAAATGGCTATGAGGAATTAAATTTCCATCTTTGAACAAGAAAAGTATTTAATAGATAGAGTCAAGATGAAAAATTCAATGCCATGGCCGGGATTTGAACCACGGATCTCCTGGTTTCCGTCCAGTCGCTCTTAACCTTTGAGCTACCATGGCCAACGTGCCGTCCTGACATTAAATTCTCCATTTGACTCATATATTTCCCCGGTTCCGTGGTTCAAATCCCGGCCATGGCATTGAATTTTTCATGTTGACTCTATTAAAAACCTTAGCCTATATACGGCAAGTGTGGAGAAATTATTAATTTCCATGAATTAACTAAAATAAAAAGAAAAGTATTATTTGTTTATTCTTCAATAGTTCTAATACTATTACCGTTACCACGATCCTGGGAAAGTAAAAGAACTGATCGCTTAACAATTACAGATGCGCCTAATTATCTAGAGTTGCAGGAGAAACTTCAAGGTCGTCACTAAAGGTGAGAAATTCATTAACTTCGACCTTCATCCCAGTAAAGTCCCGCAACAACATGATTGGTTGGAGAGAGAGAGAGAGAGAGAGAGAGAGAGAGAGAGAGAGAGAGAGAGAGAGAGAGAGAGAGAGAGAGAGAGAGAGAGAGAGAGAGAGAGAGATGGTCGCAGTTCAAGAAGCATATCAAGAAGAATGAAGTAAACTCGAAGGATGGCTTTTCTCGGTAGTGTAAGATATTTCTGATCCTCTTGTGGATAAAAAGAGAGGCAGTTCCTCATGGCATTGTGATTTATTGTTGCTATAAGATTGTCGAAGTGGTGGAGGCGTTCTGTACTCGTCAGTGTATAGAGCGATCGAAAGACAAAAGACGGTGCTCCTTGCACTCTACATAAGAACGAGTAAATATGGAGATGTTGTCAAGACTTGCAATAGAAGAGACAATTGACGACAGCAACAGCATCACAGGAATATCTGTAAGCTCTAGAATAGAATATGTTTTATAAATGCGAGGAGTTCTGGTCTGCAGCGAATGAGACGCGTTTACGTGCCACTTCGTTACCCCTATTCTTTTCATATGTTTCAGTCTGTCTCACATTATCCTAGAGCACGTAAGTCTCCTTAGAGACTACGAGGGCTGAACAACAAAGACTGAGTCTGATCTTTTTTTCACAGATGTTTTGTTCATTACTGGAATTCAATGTTTACATGATCTTTTTCAAAGTAGTCCCCTTCTACTTCAATACACTTTTTATAGCGTCTCTGCCAATCCTTGAACACGAGCTGCAGACCATTTATGTATGTAAATCTAATATCCACACAGTGGACTGTTACCTGCAGGAGTTGCCAGACTGATTCGTTGTGCGGCGCTTCAGTCAATTGGATTGTGATGTTCGCCAGACAATATTTGCTTCTGGAAATGTGCACACACTGCTCGAAGTTGCCCAAAGCGTAAGAGGAACCTCGTAAGAATCCTGAAGGTGGTCCATCAGCACTCGCATCCAACACTGAAACACATTCATCTCCTGTCAAATTTGCATGATTACATTATCTTATTGTTAATTTTCTTGTGGCTGCAAAGGAATGTTTGAATATAAAATTAAGCAATGGCGTGACAGTCCTAAGAGGGCCAAGGCCTACCAACCCGACTGCCGGCCTCACGCCCACTTACGCACGGCAGAGGTGCGCGATCATCCAACCGATACGGGGAGGAGATGTGGTCAGCAGCCGGAATGTTAGTTTTCGTGACCAGGGTCGCTTCTCACTTGCCTCACGATGCTGAGTGAGCACCGGTCCTATATCCGGGACTTAAAATCCGTACCCCATGCGTGGGATCGAACCTGGGCCGCTTTCCGTGGCCAGGGACCAAGGCATGCTGCTACGCCACGGCGCAGGACAATGTTTGAATATAAAATTAAGCAATGGCGTGACAGTCCTAAGAGGGCCAAGGCCTACCAACCCGACTGCCGGCCTCACGCCCACTTACGCACGGCAGAGGTGCGCGATCATCCAACCGATACGGGGAGGAGATGTGGTCAGCAGCCGGAATGTTAGTTTTCGTGACCAGGGTCGCTTCTCACTTGCCTCACGATGCTGAGTGAGCACCGGTCCTATATCCGGGACTTAAAATCCGTACCCCATGCGTGGGATCGAACCTGGGCCGCTTTCCGTGGCCAGGGACCAAGGCATGCTGCTTTGGCCCGCTACGCCACGGCGCAGGACAATGTTTGAATATAGTCAACTGTAATAAAGCTGATCGCATGTGATGGTTTTGAAATTTCATACCTTTTCCATAAGATACATTGGCCGTTGACGGTACAGTATACTGTTGACGCAATCTTCAATGACAGAAGAACCTAAATTAGGTCCAACTTCATAAACAACAATAAGCGCGGCTCCTGATGAGAGATCAAGGGTTCGTGCTACACAGACTTAACCTTTGCCGTATGGCAACCATATACGGTTTCAAAAGTGTTTTAGTGCTGTTTTTTATATTATACTGGCCTTTGTCAGTTATACACACAACATTTTGAATCTTATGATTTATAAATATGATATTATTTTTACAATTCCATTTCATTGCACAACCCAAGCAACTGCAGTCACATGATAACCCATCAACATCTAAGCATGCCATCGCACCGATTATTTTACTTGGGCCCTGCCCGTCCTTTACCACAGGCACATTTGACTACAGTTGCCGAGATCCAAACTCAGGACATTACCTATCGCTTAATGACCATGACTATTCGAATCGGATGTGTTAAGACACGCAGAAAGAGGTATTTATGAATTACAGCAAGAGCGGCATAAGTAGAAGAAATAATTCATCAACTAAAAGGTTAAAGGAACATTGCAGAGACGTTTTGTATTTGTTTAAAAGACAGTCTCATTATGCGTTAGTATTAAGATAATCATTTTGGTGTAAATAAAGAATTTAAAGATGAACTAACTGATTAGCTTATGTCATAATAAAACGTTACTACGTTACGTGTACGTCACGAATTTATTCACTATAGGATTTGCAATACAGAAATATCGACTTAAGCAAAAAGAATGCAATAATACAAAATACAAATTTCATAACGTAAACATGGCTCGATGATATCACAATGCAATACATATTTGTAGCAACTATTTAGTAAATAACTTCTGTCTATCAGAAATTTCTTCAATTACGTTTTAGATGACGCTGTTTGGTGATTTGTTAAAGGATTAGGGAAGGATTGTCAATAAAACAACTCTGTCTCTATTGCGCTAACATCCAAGTGATTTCCCAAGTGGAAGATGAAGTTGTTCATTAACCAGGAGTATAGCTAGGGTAACGTGTGTGACTCGCATTCATTCCCGCGCATTGTCACTTAGTCGGGTGCTGCCTTCATTGCACTGTTACATCCCCTTTTCCTATCACGTTACAGGTTCGTGTCAGATGGTTACGTAAATGCTGTTCTCGACTTGTATGGGGAGGTGCCGGCGAGTCCTTGACCTCCGCGCGTCTCCGTGACTTCCCGCGGTTCCCTCACTTCACTACTTCCTCCTAGCTGTCGTGAGGAATCCCTCTCGCTTTATGCTCTACCCTTTTACTGCATCCACTAGAGTGAAGTATAAGATGGCATTTGTTTCAACATTAAAAGTGACATATGACTGCAGATCAAAAACAAACATGTGACGAGTCACCTCCAAAATTTGTCATGTTAGTCCTAAGAACAACAAATGTTTTCTAAAAAGTAATCACATACGCACACACTAATAATAGTGTAAATCAAATGACTAATAATCCAAAATAATTCCTTATATGAATCAAAACATTAGTTTTATTGACCTTTTTCCACAGAGAAGTATTTTGTATAAAACTATCAAACTTAGAAAGGTAAAATTCACATAAACAACTTATTAGTATTACAGGTAGATTTGATAACGAAGGACACACCTAGAAACTCGACCCACAATTGTACAATACTCACGTTGTCAGATAATACTGTACGAAGTTGTAACCTAGCGTGTCTGTTTTGAGGAGAGAATCAACAGTAAGGCTCGTTCTCTTACGGTATGCGACTTTTATTTATGGGGCAACTTGAAATATAAGGAAAACTAA
This sequence comes from Mantis religiosa, assembly GCA_030765055.1. Taxonomy (NCBI): domain Eukaryota; kingdom Metazoa; phylum Arthropoda; class Insecta; order Mantodea; family Mantidae; genus Mantis; species Mantis religiosa. Next base: position 621,033 of record JAUKNK010000331.1, on the reverse strand, counting down.
TCCCAGCATACTAGAAGACCTAAAACAAAATATCAGGACAGAAACAAAGGCTATTTCGGAATTTGAACTGATGCGTGTGAATGGGAGTTTCCTCAGAAGATGTATTAATGTACAAGAATGTCATTTTCAACATCTTCTGTGATAATGTGAGTTTGGAGTTTATTCTGCTGGTTGTTAATGCGATTTCATTTCCGACATGTGTGACTTGAGACGGGCCGGCCAAGTTTTGTACAATACGTGCTGTAATTATCTTAGCCTATTTCTTGCTGAAGTTGAGAAGGTACTGTCTCCACAATGCTGTTTCCATGATTTTTGGCTGCGCATTACTAAGAAATTATTATTGATATTGTGACTTTGTGGGTTCGTGAAATGAAAAGTCCAATTACACAAACTCAACAATGTTCTTTATTTCCACCGACTTACAGTTAAACACTAGCCAATTACCAGAATTACGTAATGCACACAATTACAGTTCACCAGTTCGTCCGTTAAAGTTCCACTTGCACTCGCGATTACGCAAACTCCTCCGACGCACGCACCCAGTCTCTTGTCCGTTCACTAGCTCGTCAAGCACTGACTAACTCCTCTTGCCCGACGTGTTGCTTGCTTATATAGGGTCAGCTGGCCGATCTGGAAGGTTCTAGATTAGATGAAATATCCCGTAAGTTCGAGAACACATGTGGAACAGAAAGAGACGGCGCAATGTTTTTTTTCCCAGCCATCCCTCGTTACTGCTATAAAACAAACGAGGGGGCCGTGGCAAACGCCGACCGTCTCCTGCTGGCCCGCTCTATAGGGTGTTCCGACGTTCGGGTGACACTGCCCCCTTCTCAAGGCTGGTCGTCCCGAACAGCACCATCGTAGCGTGCCAGGCGATCCAGGTGTACCACCAACATCTTCCCTCGGGGAACCTTCTGGATGCAGTAGACCACGTCGTTAATCTTCTTCACCACACGGTACGGCCCTCGCCATGGCTGCTGAAGCTTCGGGCAGCATCCCTTGGTCCGGGTCGGACGGTACAACCACACCAGGTCACCTTGCTGGAACCCTTGGCTGTTGGCTTGCCTCTCATACCTGGTCTTCATGCGGTCGCTCGCCTTCTGGATGTTCTGGCGAGCCATCTCGTGCATGTCGTGGAGATGGTCCACCAAGTTCTCCACATACCCGGTCGCTGGCTCTTTCGCATCCGGAGGGCTTCCAAAAGCCAAGTCACAAGGGAGGCGTAACTCTGGGCCGAACATTAAGCTGGCTGGCGTCATCCCAGTTGTGTCGTGTGTAGACGAGCGGTAGGCCAGCAAGAACAGTGGCACCTTGACGTCCCAGTCTCGCTGGTGGCTGGCCATGACCTTCCTTAGGTATTCCTCTAAGGTCTTGATGTACCTTTCGACCATGCCATCCGACTGGGGATGTAGAGGCGTCGTGCGGGTCTTCTTCACCCCAAGCCTTTGTAGTGCCTCCTTCATTAGGGTGGACTCAAAGTTGATACCCAGGTCACTGTGTAGCTCTAACGGCACCCTAAATCAACAGAACACTTGGTCCATGAGGCAGTCTGTGATTGTCTTTGCCTCTTCGTTTGGGATGGCATACACCTCCGGCCACTTGGTGAAGTAGTCCACGACCACCATTAGGTACTTTTTGCCCGGGTCGGAAACTGGGAACGGTCCAGCAATGTCAACGGCGATCCGTTATAATGGCGCTCCGACATTGTACTGCTGCATGCGACCCCGGCTCCTAGTCTGGGGGCCACGACCCGCCGTGCACACGTGACACTAACGGTACCATCTCTCAGCATCTGCTCGGAGTCTCAGCCAGTAGTAAAGCTGCCGTAGTTTGTCAATCGTTCGGTTCACTCGCAGGTGTCCTCCTGAAGTACCGGCGTGCACTTCCTCCAGGACTTTCGGGACCCTACTCCGGGGAAGTACCAACTGTTTTCTGTGCGTCTTCCCATCGGGTTACTCTCATATCCGGAACAGCACGCCCTCTCTGGTCTTCAACGAGTCCCATTGGGCCCAGTAAGACTTGTAGGTGGCGCTCCTTGGTGCGATATCCTCCCAGGTTGGTCTTGTCCCTGCCTCCACTTCCCTCAAGGGTGGCCCCAAGTCTGCGTCCGCCAGCTGCTCCCTCCTCAGGCCTGCGCTATCCCAGCTATCCGCAGGCACTGCCGTGACTACTCGGACTGCTGCGGCACGCTCCTTCTCTTCCACTCTTGTGCACTGGCCGCAATCTTCTGGACAGGGTCTTCGGGACATAGCATCTGCGTTACCGTGGCTCTTCCCTCTGCGATGTTCCGAGGTGAAGTTGTACTCCTGCAGCCTCTGGACCCAACGTGCTGTCTGGCCTTCCAGGTTCTTAAAGCTCAATAGCCAGGTTAGGGCGGAATGGTCAGTCCTCAGGTGGAATGGCTGACCGTACAGGTACTTGTGGAAGTGCTCCAAGGTCTTTACTACCGCCAATAATTCTCGTTAGGTGACGCAGTAGTTCTTCTCTGCCTTGGATAGCGTCTTGCTGTAGTAGGCTATCACCCGCTCATGGCCGTCCTGGATCTGCGATAGGACACCTCCAATGCAATGATCGCTGGCGTCGGTGTCCACAATGAAGGCGCCACCCGGTTGTGGGAAACCCAAAATTGGAGCACTGCACAGGGTCTTTTTAGGTGCTGGAAAGCGTTTTCGGCGTCCTCTGTCCACACATAAGGCCGGTGTTCCTTTGTCAGGAGGGTGACGGGTTTTGCGATGTTGGAAAACCCCTTTATGAAGCGGCGGTAATAACTGCACAGCCCCAGGAAACTGCGCAACTCTTTCCTATCCTTTGCGCGAGGCCAATCTCTCACAGCCTGTGTCTTCTCCGGGTCTGTGGCCACTCCGGTTGCTGAGACTATGTGGCCTAAGTTGTTCACTTCCTTGCGGAAGAGCTGGCACTTCTTCGCGTTCAGCTTCAAGTTGGTCGCCTGCAGTCTCTGTATTACCTTACTCAGATTCTCGAGGTGATCATCAAAAGTCTTCCCGACGATGATGATGTCGTCCAGGTATAGCAGGAAGGCATCGTAAGTCAGCCCTCTCATCACTGACTCCATGAGGCGTTGGAAGGTAGCTGGTGCGTTGCAGAGACCAAAGGGCATAACCGTGAACTGCCAGAGCCCTTGGCCTGTCGAGAATGCGGTCTTCTTCTTGTCTCTTGGGTCTAGAGCTACCTGCCAGTAGCCCGACTTCAGTTCCAGGGTCGAGAACCACTGTGCACCAGCTAGCGTGTCCAAGGTTTCGTCAATCCGGGGTAAGGGGAAACAGTCCTTCCGGGTGACAGTGTTCAACTTTCTGTAGTCTACGCAGAAGCGCAGCTCGCCGTTCTCTTTGTCACCAAGACTACAGGGGAACATCAAGGGCTGTCAGACTCTTCAATCACTCCCCTGGACCTCATGTCCTCCAGCATGTCTCGTACCGCCCCTTGCTTCGCCATCGGAAGGCGCCTATGTGGTTGCCGAATAGGCCGGGCGTCCCCGGTGTCGATGCGGTGAAGCACTTTGTCCATGCGGCCGTAGTCACTATCACCTTGGCTGAAGACGCGCTGGTATCGTCTTAGCAGTTGTCGAACTTTCTCCAGTTATTCTGCGGTGAGGTGGTCGGCCGCCATCTCCAGTAAGCCTTCTAGCCGGGGCCCCAGGTTTTGCGTCGGCACCGGCTCCTGCGTCTTGTCGATTGCTGTCACGCTTACCACGGGCTCGCACGTTCCCAACTCCGTTCCGGCCTGAACGTCGTGATTGGTGTCCGTTGGATTTAGCAGTCTCACTGGCACCTCCTCTCGGCACGGCAGCAGTAGCAGTGCCCTGGCCACACATAGTCCGTGCACAGGCGTCTTCTGGTCCAGCGTCATGTTCCTGGTCCTCTGGTCTTCCAGTCGCGCCGTCACCACCACTTCGCTCCTCGCGGGGACAACCACGTCTTCGTTCAAGACGACCCTGCAGATTCCAAGGCGCTCTTCGGGTTGACGGAGTATAACCTCTTCTCCGTTAAGCCGCAGGACCTTCCTGCCAACGTCGACCGTCGCCTAGTGGCTCCTGAGGGCATCCAGTCCCAGAATCACCTCCTCAGCCAACTTCGCGACGAACACCCAAAGACGTAGGACGCTCCGTCCAAAGGGCAACTTCAACAGGGCCTCCTCCACAGGCAAGGTGTCGCCCGATGCCGTCACAAGCTGGTAGCAAACCCTTCGCCACGTCAGGTCTGATGATGGTCACGGCCACCCCGGTGTCGACCAGCACGCGGCACGGCTTTCCTCTTACCCAACCGTCCGCGATGAGGCTGTCATCCATACGCCGGCTGACGGCGCGCAGTATCACTCGAGGGGATGGTGGTGATGGCGCCGACGTGCCCCTCTCCACGACGGCCCTTACTCGTTTTCCGGCTGCTGTTCCTGGTGTGGGCAATCTCTCTGCAGGTGTCCGGGCTGACCACACCCCCAACACAGGCCACTAGGTGTTCGCTGGCGTCCCTCAGCTGTTCTTCTGTCTCCGGCGTAGCGGACACACCTCGTTCTCGACGTCGAGATAGATGTTACCTTGGCCGCCTCCATCCTTAATGCCGCTGTCAGCGCCTCGTGGATGGTTTTATAATCGCCGAGCATTAGTCGCTGACGAATCTCCGTGTCCCGTACCCCGTCGACAAAGTTGTATGTGGCTTCCCGGGATACGAACTCCAGTGGCAGATCAACCAAGGCCTTGCTAGCCAGCTGCTAAATCGCTATGGCGAACTCCTGCAGCGTCTCCCCGGCTGCTGTGACCTTGCTTTAGCTGGCTGCGGTATGCTGCGGCTAAGCGGTGGTTCCCGAAACGATTCTCCAGGGCCTCCCAGATGTCCTTGGGCGCCGCCGTTATCTGCACCGCGTTTAGGATTTCCGCGGCTTGTCCCTGGAGACTGGCTATTAACTGTGTGGCCTCCTCCTCCTGTGACCATCTGTTGTGCTTGTCCACTGTGTCGAACTGGTGGCGGAAGACTTCAAACGTTGACGCGCCGTCATATTTCGGAGGTTTGACGCGCGCCGATGTTGCGTCGCGTCCCGGCGCGTCGGCCTTTAAATCCTTCAACCTCCTGCCGACGACATCCTTCACCATGGCGCTCAGGGACTTGACGCTGCTGTCGGCTTTTCCTTCCAGCTTATTAACGTGGCTCGCCAGGTCTTCGACGCGCTCGCCTAACTCTGTGACGTCCTCTTTTACGCCGGCCAACTGTTCTTCAAATTCGACGGCGAGAGCCTCGTTCGCCACCTTCATTTCCTTGGTCCGTTCGGCCATCTTTGCGGTCATTGTTGTCGCCAAGTTGTTGTTTGCCGCTTCTGTTTTTGTTGTTAACTCGTTCATCTTCGCGGCCAAGTTGTTATTAGCCGTCTTCATTTGTTTCAGTTCCGCGGCCAGATTGTTATTTGTCGCTTCTGTTTTTGTTGTTAACTCGTTCATCTTCGCGGCCAAGTTGTTATTTGCCGTCTCCAACTTCTTTTCCATTTTCTCGGTGATGTCATTTGCCGTCTTCATTTCCGATGTCAGTTCGGCCTTCAGTTCCATCATCTTCTCCAGAATATTTTCCAATGCCGCGTCCATGTTTGTAATGTTCGGTGATGTTGTCGTCCCGCTTCCTGACACCAGTGTGACTTTGTGGGCTCGTGAAATGAAAAGTCCAATTACACAAACTCAACAATGTTCTTTATTTCCACCGACTTACAGTTGAACACTTGCCAATTACACAGAATTACGTAATGCACACAATTACAGTTCACCAGTTCGTCCGTTAAAGTTCCACTTGCACTCGCGATTACGTAAACTCCTCCGATGCACTCACACAGTCTTCTCGTCGTACACTAGCACTGCATTCTTACGCCAAGAACTGACTCCTCTTGCCCGACGTGTTGCTTATATAGGGTCAGCTGGCCGATCTGGAAGGTTCTAGATTAGATGAAATATGCCGTAAGTTCGAGAACACAGGTGGAACAGAAAGAGACGGCGCAGTGATGTTTTTTTCCCCAGCCATCCCTCGTTACTGCTATAAGACAAACGAGGGGGGCGTGACGAACGCCGACCGTCTCCTGCTTGCCCAGTCTATAGGGTGTTCCGACGTTCGGGTGACAATATGTAGGTACATGAAAATTTTCAGGCATGTTTATAACACCTTATCTTTAATAATACCTATTATTATTTGAAAATTGTGTACTGATAATTTGTTATCAGTTTTTAATTTTTGTATAAAAAGCACTGAAATTTCAGAAAATTTTATTTTTTTAAACAAGTATTATGAATCTCAGAGAAAAATCCCTTCATATTATTATTCATATGAGTCTGCTTAATACACACAAAAATATTCATATGCTTCGGTTGATTAGTTTTTAAAAAAGTTTACCGGAACCTGAAAAAAAATGTAAAACTGAGAAAAACAACTTTAAAGTTTATATATTGACTACTGATTCTCACATGAGTCAAACATTCCTGCTACATAGTCTTGAGCCTCTCTATTCTCACTTGTTCTTTTCAAGTTGCTCTTCATTTGTCTTGCCTTCTTGGCCAGTTCTTCAAATATATGATCTGCTTTCAGGACTCGCAGCTCATCAATTTCCGTATATGACTACTATCATGATTAGCACATGTATTGTGTGAACTGGGCCTACTAACCTCAATATTACATGTGGTTTCATTGTCTATTATATTTATATTTTCTACATTTACTGTTCTATGTTTAGTAAGACAATTGCCTGTAAACTTTCTCTTTCGAAATGTTTTTGGACTACCCGTATCATATATTCACCAATAACTAGTACAAAATATTATTCAGAACAAATAACTGTTCACATACAAAGCCAAAGACAAAAGAAAAACTAGCATCATTGGAGTTACAGTGTTACCAGCAGAAAGTTTGGAAGATCTCTTACAAAACAAGGCTTAGTTCAGTATTACAGAAGTTATGATCGATTTTCTGAAAGCATACGAAAAGGGGCGTGGCAAAAACTTAACACCAACTAATATACTTAGAAAATTAGGTATAAAATCTTGCTTCAATGATCTTTTTAACTATATATTTGTAATCTAGAGGGATGACATTATAATGAAACGTAAAAATACAACAAAGTGAATTTTAACCCCTTCTCACCTTAAACGACCACGTATGCTGTTTACGGACAATGTTAAAATTAAAATCATGAAATTCAGGATTGTTGTTTATCTGGAACTACAACTGAGCGGAGTGCCTCAAGTAGATTCGTCATAGGGGAGGCCCAAGTTCGATTCCCGTGGCCGCCGGAGTCGTTACCCAAATGTAATCTCTAATACTTCTAGGAAGGCTTATGTGCCCTTCATAAAGGTTATGCGCCTTGAGCAATCACTATTACCAACTTCTTCGAGCGTAAAGGACATGACGTCGTTTTGTACATTATGGACGCATCACTAAACTTTGACAGTCAAGCGTGACGTCACGTAACTTCCTGATGTGTAAAAGCCTAACTGCTCGGTCATTATATAGCATTTGACTGCACAAAGAGCTTTGTTGTTCATGGTTTTGGACAATTGTCGCCACTAAAGTCAACACATTTCAAAAATACTATTTAAAATTTGACGAGATGCACTGCACTCACATGACTTTCACTACTCTTATATAAACACCTATTGCTATATCCATTTCAAGATAAACATTATCTTATTGTAGTTACAAGGGAATACAGTAGACTTTAAGTGATAGTCAAATGTTTTATATACATGACTTTCTCTACTCTTGTACAAACACTTATTGCTCTATCTACTTCAAGATAAACATTATCTTATTGTAGTTACAAGGGAATACAGTAGACTTTAAGTGACAGTCAAATGTTTTATATACATGACTTTCTCTACTCTTGTACAAACACTTATTGCTCTATCTACTTCAAGATAAACATTATCTTATTGTAGTTACAAGGGAATACAGTAGACTTTAAGTGATAGTCAAATGTTTTATATACATGACTTTCTCTACTCTTGTACAAACACTTATTGCTCTATCTACTTCAAGATAAACATTATCTTATTGTAGTTACAAGGGAATACAGTAGACTTTAAGTGATAGTAAAATGTTTTATATACATGGCTTTCTCTACTCTTGTACAAACACTTATTGCTCTATCTACTTCAAGATAAACATTATCTTATTGTAGTTACAAGGGAATAAAGTAGACTTTCAGTGATAGTCAAATGTTTTATATACATGACTTTCTCTACTCTTGTACAAACACTTATTGCTCTATCCACTTCAAGATAAACATTACCTTATTGTAGGTACAAGGGAATAAAGTAGACTTTCAGTGATAGTCAAGTGTTTTATATACATGACGTTCACTACTCTTGTACAAACACTTATTGCTCTGTCTACTTCAATATAAACATTATCTTATTGTAGTTACAAGGGAATACAGTAGACTTTAAGTGATAGTCAAATGTTTTATATACATGACGTTCACTACTCTTGTACAAACACTTATTGCTCTGTCTACTTCAATATAAACATTATCTTATTGTAGGTACAAGGGAATAAAGTAGACTTTCAGTGATAGTCAAATGTTTTATATACATGACGTTCACTACTCTTGTACAAACACTTATTGCTCTGTCTACTTCAATATAAACATTATCTTATTGTAGTTACAAGGGAATACAGCAGACTTTAAGTGATAGTCAAATGTTTTACAAACACTTATTGCTCTGTCTACTTGCAGCTACCACATTGGCAACTATTTACTTCCATACAGTTGGATCTTCAGATGGGCTGGTTAAAATCACCTGCCGCATCAATATTAGATCATTAATGTTAAAGAGTAATTTTTCTTAGGTCATTTTGTAAGAGAAATTCTAACCGTGAAGCCTCACGTTAAATGGTGAACTATAACGTGTCACGTTATCGTTTATCCGCGCGCATGTGCAGAACATCGCTCACGTGACACGGTAACTGCCAACAATATGGGCAACAACTCCCTAATAAAACATCAAACAACAATAACCTGAAAACTGTCTCAGAAGTCTTCTTTATTCTCGAGTCTTTTAATTACAGACAGTCCGAACTAAAAGCTATAAATAAAACACGCACCTTCTTGGTGATGTAAACCATTTCCTTGTCAGTACTTCACATTTTCTCAAAGAGGAAGTCGTTATTCATTTTTTCATGCTGATCATTCATAGAGAACGGAATTTTAAAGCCATCAGATTGTAACCAGCAGTTAAAACATTTGACTATCTCTTAGTCTATCGCATTCCTTTCTACCTATGAGAAACACGATGAATATGAAGTAGATAAAACAAAAGCCATGTAACAGTAGTTGCTTCCAGAATAGACAGTGAAGCTTACGTGAATGAAACACGACCAATTTACCTAGAATTAGCTCGGTAATAACCGACAATTTAGTAGGCACTCCCATTTTAAGTGGAAGTCATTAAAAAGTGTGACTATTTGCTGACAACAATCAGCTCTTGGAGTAACACGCAATAATGATTACATCACTAGCGTTAGTCCTAGCAAACGATATTCGGAATAAAGAGCACTGCTGAGGCTATCAAAGCAAATATCAACATATAAACTTAATTTTTTAAGAACATTATTAAGTTTATGGCATTTTAATCACATTTTAAAGCCATTTTTGAAAAAAAATTGAAAAGCTACAATAAAGTGTTACACGCAAAGTGAATTTTCTTCAAAATATTAGCCGCACTGCCTGCTCCTTTATTTTCTAATATCTTTTGAATTAATTTCTTCCAAACTCATATCGGACGATGAATGAAATGATGTACAAATGAGTACAGGGTACATAGAGCTTAGAGTTACCAGACATTCATCTTTCAGGATAAGAGAAAACCTCCAACGTTAAGTCATATCGAACGATGAATGAAATGATGTACAAATGAGTACAGGGTACATAGAGCTTAGAGTTGCCAGACATTCATCTTTCAGGATAAGAGAAAACCTCCAACGTTAAGTCATATCGAACGATGAATGAAATGATGTACAAATGAGTACAGGGTACATAGAGCTTAGAGTTGCCAGACATTCATCTTTCAGGATAAGAGAAAACCTCCAACGTTAAGTCATATCGAACGATGAATGAAATGATGTACAAATGAGTACAGGGTACATAGAGCTTAGAGTTACCAGACATTCATCTTTCAGGATAAGAGAAAACCTCCAACGTTAAGTCTTATCGGATGATGAATGAAATAATACTCAAATGAGTACAGGGTACACAGAGCTTAGAGTTACTAGACATTCATCTTTCAGGATAAGAGAAAACCTCCAACGTTAAGTCATATCGGACGATGAATGAAATAATGTTCAAATGAGTACAGGGTACATTGAGCTTAGAGTTACCAGACATTCATCTTTCAGGATAAGAGAAAACCTCCAACGTTAAGTCATATCGGACGATGAATGAAATGATGTACAAATGAGTACAGGGTACATAGAGCTTAGAGTTACCAGACATTCATCTTTCAGGATAAGAGAAAACCTCCAACGTTAAGTCATATCGGACGATGAATGAAATGATGTACAAATGAGTACAGGGTACATTGAGCTTAGAGTTACCAGACATTCATCTTTCAGGATAAGAGAAAACCTCCAATGTTAAGTCATATCGGACGATGAATGAAATGATGTACAAATGAGTACAGGGTACATAGAGCTTAGAGTTACCAGACATTCATCTTTCAGGATAAGAGAAAACCTCCAACGTTAAGTCATATCGGACAATTAATGAAATGATGTTCACATGAGTACAGGGTACATAGAGTTTAGAGTTACCAGACATTCATCTTTCAGGATAAGAGAAAACCTCCAACGTTAAGTCATATCGGACGATGAATGAAATGATGTACAAATGAGTACTGGGTACATAGAGCTTAGAGTTACCTGACATTCATCTTTCAGGATAAGAGAAAACCTCCAACGTTAAGTCATATCGGACGATGAATGAAATCATGTTCAAATGAGTACAGGGTACACAGAGCTTAGAGTTACCAGACATTCATCTTTCAGGATAAGAGAAAACCTCCAACGTTAAGTCATATCGGACGATGAATGAAATGATGTTCAAAAGAGTACAGGGTACATAGAGCTTAGAGTTAACAGACATTCATCTTTCAGGATAAAGGAAAACCTCCAACGTTAAGTCATATCGGACGATGAATGAAATGATGTTCAAATGAGTACATAGAGCTTAGAGTTATCAGACATTTATCTTTCAAGATAAGAGAAAACCTCCAACGTTAAGTCATATCGGACGATGAATGAAATGATGTACAAATGAGTACAGGGTACATAGAGCTTAGAGTTACCAGACATTCATCTTTCAGGATAAGAGAAAACCTCCAACCTTAAGTCATATCGAACGATGAATGAAATGATGTACAAATGAGTACAGGGTACATAGAGCTTAGAGTTACCAGACATTCATTTTTTAGGATAAGAGAAAACCTCCAACGTTAAGCCATATCAGACGATGAATGAAATGTTGTTCAAATGAATACAGGGTACATAGAGCTCAGAGTTACCAAACATTCATCTTTCAGGATAAGAGAAAACCTCCAACGTTAAGTCATATCGGACGATGAATGAAATGATGTTCAAATGAGTACAGGGTACATAGAGCTCAGAGTTACCAAACATTCATCTTTCAGGATAAAGGAAAACCTCCAACGTTAAGTCATATCGGACGATGAATGAAATGATGTTCAAATGAGTACAGGGTACATAGAGCTTAGAGTTACCAGACATTTATCTTTCAGGATAAGAGAAAACCTCCAACATTAAGTCATATCGGACGATGAATGAAATGATGTTCAAATGAGTACAGGGTACATAGAGCTTAGAGTTACCAGACATTCATCTTTCAGGATAAAGGAAAACCTCCAACGTTAAGTCATATCGGACGATAAATGAAATGATGTTCAAATGAGTACAGGGTACATAGAGCATAGAGTTACCAGACATTCATCTTTCAGGATAAGGAAAAACCTCCAACGTTATGTCATATCGGACGATGAATGAAATGATGACAAATGAGTGCAGGGTACATAGAGCTTAGAGTTACCAGACATTCATCTTTCAGGATAAGAGAAAACCTCCAACGTTAAGTCATATCGGACGATGAATGAAATGATGACAAATGAGTACAGGGTACATTGAGCTTAGAGTTACCAGACATTCATCTTTCAGGATAAGAGAAAACCTCCAACGTTAAGTCATATCGGACGATGAATGAAATGATGTTCAAATGAGTACAGGGTACATAGAGCTTAGAGTTACCAGACATTCATCTTTCAGGATAAGAGAAAACCTCCAACGTTAAGTCATATCGGACGATGAATGAAATGATGTTCAAATGAGTACAGGGTACATAGAGCTTAGAGTTACCAGAGATTCATCTTTCAGGATAAGAGAAAACCTCCAACGTTAAGTCATATCGGACGATGAATGAAATTATGTTCAAATGAGTACAGGGTACACAGAGCTTAGAGTTACCAGACATTCATCTTTCAGGATAAGAGAAAACCTCCAACGTTAAGTCATATCGGACGATGAATGAAATGATGACAAATGAGTACAGGGTACATTGAGCTTAGAGTTACCAGACATTCATCTTTCAGGATAAGAGAAAACCTCCAACGTTAAGTCATATCGGACGATGAATGAAATGATGTTCAAATGAGTACAGGGTACATAGAGCTTAGAGTTACCAGACATTCATCTTTCAGGATAAGAGAAAACCTCCAACGTTAAGTCATATCGGACGATGAATGAAATGATGACAAATGAGTACAGGGTACATAGAGCTTAGAGTTACCAGACATTCATCTTTCAGGATAAGAGAAAACCTCCAACGTTAAGTCATATCGGACGATGAATGAAATGATGTTCAAATGAGTACAGGGTACATAGAGCTTAGAGTTACCAGAGATTCATCTTTCAGGATAAGAGAAAACCTCCAACGTTAAGTCATATCGGACGATGAATGAAATGTTGTTCAAATGAATACAGGGTACACAGAGCTTAGAGTTACCAGACATTCATCTTTCAGGATAAGAGAAAACCTCCAACGTTAAGTCATATCGGACGATGAATGAAATTATGTTCAAATGAGTACAGGGTACACAGAGCTTAGAGTTACCAGACATTCATCTTTCAGGATAAGAGAAAACCTCCAACGTTAAGTCATATCGGACGATGAATGAAATAATGTTCAAATGAGTACAGGGTACATTGAGCTTAGAGTTACCAGAGATTCATCTTTCAGGATAAGAGAAAACCTCCAACGTTAAGTCATATCGGACGATGAATGAAATTATGTTCAAATGAGTACAGGGTGCATAGAGCTTAGAGTTACCAGACATTCATCTTTCAGGATAAGAGAAAACCTCCAACGTTAAGTCATATCGGACGATGAATGAAATGATGTTCAAATGAGTACAGGGTGCATAGAGCTTAGAGTTACCAGACATTCATCTTTCAGGATAAGAGAAAACCTCCAACGTTAAGTCATATCGGACGATGAATGAAATTATGTTCAAATGAGTACAGGGTGCATAGAGCTTAGAGTTACCAGACATTCATCTTTCAGGATAAGAGAAAACCTCCAACGTTAAGTCATATCGGACGATGAATGAAATGATGTTCAAATGAGTACAGGGTGCATAGAGCTTAGAGTTACCAGACATTCATCTTTCAGGATAAGAGAAAACCTCCAACGTTAAGTCATATCGGACAATGAATGAAATTATGTTCAAATGAGTACAGGGTACATAGAGCTTAGAGTTACCAGACATTCATCTTTCAGGATAAGAGAAAACCTCCAACGTTAAGTCATATCGGACAATGAATGAAATTATGTTCAAATGAGTACAGGGTACACAGAGCTTAGAGTTACCATACATTCCTCTTTCAGGATAAGGGAGAGTGTTACCCAGATAAGTTGCACTGATCGAGACTGTTAACTGGTACCATTGAATATGGCGCAGATACGCTACCAGCATGCTACAGAGGTGGATTTGCTGAATTTTGAATACTGATTTGTTTATTTATAAGACTTTTATGGTTGGAGTTAGGGAAGTCTCACTCACATTCAGACTATTTACTAAAGATCTACTGCATTCCATTCACAGGGCTTTCTGTGTTTTTGTTCAAACTCTTGTTTCAAACATTTATTATTCAATTTATATCCTAAGAGAGATTAAGGTTTGTACAAATGCTCTTCTTCCTTATAGCTACAATGGAAATAGAGTAAATTTAAGTGATGAACAAATATTTTAAATGTGGTCATCGTGTGATGGCTTTGTAATTCCGTTCTATTTGAATAACTAAGGAAAACAAAAAATGGAGTAACGCTTTCCTATTTAAGTAAATGGTAAGTAAAGGAACGTTTAAAGTAATAACAAGGAACAAATCGCAAAACGTTATCTCCATAATAACTAATAATTAAATAAATTAAATATTTGAGTTCAATTGTTTGTCTGAACGAGGTCTGCACCTTTCTGTAGTAAGATTTGATCTGTTTGCAAATTCTTTTAGAATGAAAAGAAGTTCTGTGTATATTCCTAGATATCATTTCATTGACTGTTAATATATCTGAAACTTATGCCATTTTAATTTAGAGTAAAAGTGATATGATTTATTAAGTACTCCTTGGTCAACCCCTCAGCTGGATCCTGGTCTCTTTGCTGATAAGTTAATTCTTCATACATCTTTATCCCTTATAAAAACAATTTCTTTCCATTTAATATTCTATCCTGCTCTAGTTTCTGCTATTTGCCGAAATTTTATCTGCCCCGGTTAATTATTAGCACGTGCTTCAATTGTTTCAGTTGAACTGCATTTACTTAACTTCACTTTTCATATTCTTCATTTGCACATCTAGCGTCCCCTTTCCCTCTTACAATCTATTTAACTTCTACAGTCACTTTTCTAACCCTTTTTCAGTTACCTATTACTTCGTCACACTTTCTTAGATCTCTAATTCTTACAACTGCACTCTAATCTCTCTTCCCTTTCTGCAATTTGAAAAGTTCTAATAAGTTTTAGCCTTTTGTAAAATCGTTAAACTTTCCCTGGTTCTCATCTGTGTATGTCATGGGTCAGAGGGCACGTGGGGATTGCCGACGAGCTGCGACTTCAAATCTCTGTGCCCTATTTCTTATGTGAGGCAAACATCAATGACTGGAATGAATACTGGTTAAAAAGTGATTGTGGGGCTTTGACTAGGGTTTCTGACACACATAATCCTATGTTCTCTCTCAATTCTTAACTGGACATGGCACATTTTCAGCTTACTTATTTCGATTCCAAATCAAATCCACATCTGATTGTATTTGTGGAAATCAGCTTCAAGATGTCCCTCACATTTTATTTGATTGCCCGTTTTTCTGTTTTGAAAATTACTAACTGGAATTATTGCTTCAATCCTTAGATTACACTTTCTCAAAACCACTTACACATATTCTGATGAATTACAAAACTTATCAATAATTCGTGGCTTTCTTAAACTAAATATTTCTTAAGCTATATGATTGAACTTCATGTTTACTGTTTGTCAGCTTGATATTGAATTTGTTATGTTTTTGGAAATTGTATTATATTCATAAATTTGTAAACTATATTCCTAATATACCTTTGGGTGAAATAGGAATCAGAAATTGGATAATAAATAAATTTTCCCTGACTGTTATGTACCTCTTATTTTAACTTATTGTTATCTACTGTCATTTCATTCAGTCTGGATCCACATAACCTTACTTCCTTTTTGTGTCCTCATTTCCTTTCCCCTCCCGCGATTATTCACTGATTCATCACACTTTGTCTAATCTTATAAGTTAGTTGATGAAATCAATCATTTCCTAACACTAGCCGTATATAGGCTAAATTTTTGGATAGAGGCAACTTGAAAACTTCAATGCCATGGCCGGGATTTGAACCACGGAACTCCTGGTTTCCGACCAGTTGGCCATGGTGGCTCAGAGGGTAAGTGCGACTGGTCGGCAACCAGTTTTTTTTTTCTCTAATTTACGTCTCCAACGTTAAGTCATATGAGACGATGAATGGAATGGGTGAAATGATGCTCAAGCTAGCCCAAGGTCCATAGAGCTTAGACTTACGTGACATTGGTCTTTCAGGATAAGGGAAACCCCCGGAAAAACCTTATCTAAGTAACTCACCCTGACCGAGATTCGAACTCGGGGCCTCTTGAACGTGAGGCAGACACGCTACCACCACGCTACCGAGGTGGGCTATTCAAATCCCGACCATGGCATTGAATTTGTGCAGTTGACCCTATGTATTGCTCTTATATTTGTAAATATGCTCCCTGCCCAATTCTCATCTCTTGTATCACCAAACTTGCTTCATTCTGTTTTTCCCTAAGGCGTTTCAATTGAAATCGTCAGAGAATTTTTGAGAAACTTAGAATAATTGGAAGTTGTTGAATGTTGAAAGGATTTTTCTGCATGTTTAGCAGATGTTGAACTTACAGTTTGCGGCCAACAATGAGGACTCTTGCAGCCCGTTGAGGACATGCTGGACGTCGGTCCGACAGTGTGTAAGGACCTCACGAGAAGCAAGACGTTCCAACACTTTGCGAGGTAGTGCCTCAAAACGTTTGATAAACACATCGTATCGAGCTACGACAACGTTGGACAGCAGAACTGTCAGTACAACCACCTGTCTCAAGATGTACATGGTAAGTGAGGTAACCCTAGCGTAACTAGCTGGCGCTTCGTCTGCGTATGTAAGGGGGGGATATCCTTTACATTCTCAATGACATTTGTATCTGATAAACTGTCAGAGATAGCTACACAAAATATTACTATACACCAAATGTACAGACCACGTATGTCATGTGCATGTTTTGTAGAGTTAAACCTTTCTTTTTGTTTGTCTAAATTTTGTAATGCTCGTATTTTTCTCAAATGGGAAGTCGGCCACAAAAATTAATGAAATTCCAAAGGCTTAGCAACCAGCATTAAAATGTTTGACTATCACTAAAGGACAACTGTATTCGCATATGTCCTTTTAAGTAGAAAGAATTTAACAATACGTTTATGTTGATTAACATAAAGTAAATAGAGAAATAAACATTAATTGTAATAAGAATTAAAATATCAACATTTTTGAAAGGGTAGAGTCAGACTGAAAAATTCAATGCCATAGGCGGGATTTGAACCACGGATCTTCTGGTCTCCGACCCGAGTTTGAAGAATATAATCATGAAGTAAATCCAGAAGTTAAACTATTGAAACAATTGAAAGAACCGATAGATTTAATGGTTTGGGAGAAGATATTGATTTTGAAAAATAAGGATCGCGTAATGAATTTTGATATCCCTCCAATAGACATCATCAATAAGTTTGTGTTGTCCCCGGTAGATGGCAGTTAGATAAGGAGCTATTCTTCAAACTCCGGTAGATAGTGGTCAAGGTCAGTCAGTCAGTTAGTGGGTCAGTGTCAAGCTGAGTGGTTGAGGATAAAGCAGATGTTTGCTTTGAAACTGGTCCCAGGATTTAAATAAGATAAGTGAAGTTGTGTTACTAGTGTTTAGTTATTATTGATAACCTTGTTTACTTCACTGTCAGCAGCTTCAGTTTTTTACATAAAAAGCATTGCACTTTATTTCCGTAGAAATACGCTTCGTACACATACACAATGCAACATACGTTTACCCGCACGCGTTCAATTACCGACTGACTCCTCTTTGGCGGGCGGGCTGCCTTTTTATAGTTCACCAACATTCCATAAATTTCTCAAACAATCGAGACCCGGCTAGAACAAAGGCAAATTCTCGAGAAATCCGTCTCCTCCCCCCGCCGTTTCGGCGAGCTTTCATCAACACACTGCTCTATGCATCCCTTGGAATGCCTTGCCGCCTCAATCAACAATGGCCTGGCGACACTACTCCCTCCTCAAAGCTGGTCGTTCCGAACAGCACCATTACAATGGGCCAGGCGATCCAGCTGTACCACCAACATCTTCCCTCGGGGCACCTTCTGGATGTGGTAGACCACGTCGTTAATCCTCTTCACCACCCGGTACGGTCCTTGCCATGGCTGCTGAAGTTTCGGGCAGCGTCCCTTGGTCCGGGTAGGGCGGTACAACCAGACCAGGTCACCTTGCTGGAACCCTTGGCTGTTGCCTTGCCTGTCGTATCGGGTCTTCATGCGGTCGCTCGCCTTCTGGATGTTTTGAAGAGCCATCTCATGCATGTCGTGGGGATGGTCCACCAGGTTCTCCACATACTCGGTTGCTGGCTGTTTTGCGTCCGGGAGGCTTCCAAAAGCCAGGTCACAAGGGAGGCGTAACTCTTGGCCGAACATTAAGCTGGCTGGCGTCATCCCAGTGGTGTCCTGTGTAGAGGAGCGGTAGGCCAGCAAGAACAGTGGCACCTTGACGTCCCAGGTGCCACGACCTTCCTCAGGTGCTCTTCTAAGGTCTTAATGTATCTGTCCACCATGGCAGCTGACTGTCGCTGTAGAGCTCTAACGGCACCCCAAATCGGCAGAACACTTGCTCCACAAGGCAGTCTGTGATTGTCTTTGCCTCCTGGTTCGGGATGGCATACACCTCCGGCCACTTGGTGAAGTAGTCCACGACCACCATCAGGTACTTTTTGCCACGGTCGGACAATGGGAATGGTCCAGTTATGTCAACGGCGATCCTTTCGAATGGCGCTCCTACGTTGTACTGCGGCATGTAATCCCAATCCCTAGTCTGGGGGCTACGACTCACCTGCACACATGACATGACGGCACCATCTCTCAGCGTCTGCTCGGAGCCTCAGCCAGTAGTACTGCTGTCGGAGTTTGTCGATCGTTCGGTTTGCTCCCAGGTGTCCTCCTGAAGTACCGGCGTGCAATTCATCCAAAACTTCCGGGACCTTATTTCGGGGGAGTACCAACTGTTCTCTCTGCGTCTTCCCATCAGGCGAATCCCATACCCGAAACAGCACGCCCTCTCTTGTTTTCAGTGAATCCCATTAAGCCCAGTACATGTAGATGGTGCTCCTTGGTGCGATGTCCTCCCAGGTTGGTCTTGTCCCTGCCTCCATTTCTCTCAAGAGTAGCCCCAAGTCGGCGTCCGACAGCTGCTCCCTCCTCAGGCCCGCGCTATCCCAGGCATCCGCAGGAAATACCGTGACCACTCGGACAGCTGCGACATGCTCCTCTTCCACTCTTGTGCATTGGCCGCATTCCTCTGGGCAGGGTCTTCGGGACATGGCGTCTGCGTTACCGTGGCTCTTCCCTCTACGATGTTCAGAGGTGAAATCATACTCCTGTAGCCTCTGTATCCAGCGTGCTGTCTAGCCTTCCAGGTTTCTAAAGCTCAGTAGCCATGTTAGGGCTGAGTGATCAGTCCTCAGGTGGAATGACTGACCATACAGGTATTTGTGGAAGTGCTCCAAGGTCTTTACTACCGCCAGCAACTCTCGTCGTGTGACGCAGTAGTTATTCTCTGCCTTGGATAGCGTCTTGCTGTAGTAGGCTATCACCCACTCGTGGCCGTCCTGGACTTGGGTTAGGACACCTCCAATGTAATGGTCGCTGGCGTCAGTGTCCACAATGAAGGCACCACCTGGTTGTCGGAACCCCAGAATAGGAGCACTGCACAGTGTCTTCTTCAGGTGCAGGAAGGCGTCTTCGGCGTCTTCCATCCACACATAGGGCCGGTGTTCCTCTGTCAGGCGGGTGAGGGGTTTGGTGATGTTGGAGAACCGCATGTCACGGTAATAACTGCACAGACCTAGGAAACTGCACAATTCTCTCTTATCCTTTGGCCGAGGCCAATCTCTCACGGCCTGTTGGCCACTCCAGTTGGTGAGACTATGTGGTCCAAGTAGTTCACCTCCTTGCGGAAGAGCTGACACTTCTTTGTATTTAGCTTCAAATTGGTCACCTGCAGTCTCTGTAGTACCTCACTCAGATTCTCGAGATGGTCTTCGAAAGTGTTACCGACGATGATGATGTTGTCCAGGTATAGCAGGCAGACGTCATAAGTCAGCCCTCTCATCACTGATTCCATTAGGCGTTGGAAGGTAACTGGTGCGATGCAGAGGCTAAAGGGCATAACTGTGAACTGCCAAAGCCCTTGACCTGTAGAGAATGCAGTCTTTTCCTTATCTCTCGGGTCTACAGCTACCTGCCGGTAACCCAACAACAGGTCCAGCGTCGAGAACCACTGTGCACCAGCTAGCGTGTCCAGGGCGTCGTCAATCCGGGGTAAGGGGAAACATTCTTTCCGGGTGACAGCGTTCAGCTTCCTGTAGTCCACGCAGAAGCGTCACTCACCGTTCTACTTTGTCACCAGAACTACAGGGAAACAAAGTGCTGTCAGACTCTTCAATCACTCCCCTGGATTTCCTGTCGTCTACCATATCCCGTACCGCAGCTTTTTTGCCAGCGCAACGCGTCTAGGTGGTTGCGGAATAGGCCGGGCGTCTCCGGTGTCGATGCGGTGAAGCACGCGGTCCGTGCTACGTAGCCATTCTCGCCTTGGCTGAAGACGCGCTGGTATCTCCTCAGCAGTTTTCGAACTTTCTCCAGCTGTTCTGCGGTCAGGTGGTCACCTGCCCTCTCCAGTAAGCCTTCCAGCCGGAGCCCCAAGTGTTACGTCGGCACCGGCTCCTGTGTCTTGTCGATTGCGGTTACGCTGACCACGGGCTCACACGTCCCAGCTCCGTTCCGGCCTGGACGTCGTGATCGGTGTCCGCCAGGTTAAGCAGCCTCATTGGCACCCTCTCTCGGCACGGCAATAATATCCTGGCTACACGGAGTCCGTGCACAGGCGTCTTCTGGTCCAGCATCACATTCTTCGTCCGCTGGCCTTCCAGTCGTGCCATCACAACCACCTCGCTTCTCACGGAGACAAGCACGTCTTCCTTCAGGATGACCCTGCAAATTCCATGGCGCTCTTCGGGCTGCTGGAGTATCACCTCTTCTCCATTGAGCCGCAGGACCTTCCTGCTGACATCGACCGTCGCCTCGTGGCTCCTGAGGGTATCCAATCCCAG